>OZ010674.1:48020198-48515198 GCA_963932185.1 Troglohyphantes excavatus | reverse complement strand
ATCATAGCTACATGAGTTTCATTTTTGAAAAAGACGTACTTAAAAATGAGTACAAGAAAAAAGAGCAGTTGCTTGCTTACATAGATAGCCTTCATAAATCACTTTCAATAAGCATCGACAATTACAACCAAGACGGGAATATAATCCATATTTCAGGCACCGCAGTCCAGTGCCTTATCCGTTGTTCTACCAGGGCGATGTGAAGAAGTTATAAACAGAAGAAATGCTAAAAATGTGTGCCAAAAGAATGGGAATTAAGATAAGTTGTGATAACTCAGTTTCCATTTAAGCAATCGACATCGAGTAATGCGGAAAACCGTCTTCTGAATAAATATTTTAAGTTTGTCAGGTACGATGCAGTGTTAAAATCGCTTGAATAAAAACAGATTAGCGATATTAAATCACACTGTTCATTTTTGAGAAAGTACAATTACTTAAAATTGAGTACGTCATCGCTCACTTACGATGCAATTGTACTCAAAGAAAAACGTGTAGGTTCAGGTACTCATTTTAAGTACCTTTTTTTACAGTGTATTTAGTAGTAAAACAAATGTCCTTTCCATTTTAAAAATAAGTTTATTAAACTTTACGTGTGCACTAGGACAGCATCTGGCCCATGGATTTTACAGGTTTAGTGATGATGGGCTTGGGACAATTATAAACGCGGTTTGGGGGGGGGGGGAATTTTAAAACATGTGAGGTCTGAACTAGAAGCAGTTTTCATCAGAGAATTACGTAGTTTCTGACATGTGCTATTGACTAATGGTTTCTGTAAATAGTACATTTAACTAAATATTCTTAGTATATAGTTTCAAACTTTTACCATACATTTTTAACACTTGATCCTTTTAAATATTTTTCTCCTGTACAGTAATTTTAAACTGTGCAGTGTATAAAATACATCAATACGTATGTCGTAATTTTGTCTTGTTTCAGTTTTGCTTTGTGAAAAATGGGGTTATTTTGGAACAGTCGCCATTATTGTCCTCTATTTTGACTTGGCAACAAACTTAAAACAAGACCTTTTGTCCTTGATGCCAATTTTCAGAATCCTGCTAAGTCGTACCACATACTAGGGATGCACCGAATTCTAAAACGATAATTTTAAGTATGTTCAGTTAACTTTTTTAGTTTTTTTTAGTTTTCTCTCAAATTTTCGAATTTTCAACTTTTGGTACTCTCAATTCAAAAACTATTCAAGATAACAAATTGAAATTTTAAATACATATTTAAGAACACAAAATAGTTTATAGTGAAACAAAAAAAAAATCTAAACATTTCTTCAGAGATTTTTTAATTTGTAATTCAGAATCCTAAAATTGCTAAATTTTCGGGCATTGAATTTTAATATGAACCTTAGGATCCTAACGAAAAGCCATAGTGTAAGAGGAGAAGACCATTGTGCAAGTGAATGTCCTCGTAGTTCAATTCTCTTCAAATTAACCGAAGTGCCGAATCTTTAACCCTTTGCACTCCAAGAACACTTTGCGATTTGTGTTCTTTCTATGGAACAGTTATTTCTCTTGACGTTCTTTTCCACAGATTTTTTTATACTCATAAAGGGAAAAAAAATCCTAATCTGTTTTGTATTTGTAAGAGAACAAGTTGAAAAAAAATTGATGTTCTAAACACAAGATCATGCTGTTCTCGGTTATTTTAAAGAACAGGGAAACAAAAGAACGGGTCGTTATGTTGGCGCCTGAGAGGCAACATCGGAGTGCAAAGGGTTAAGAAGAGAATTTCAGCTAAATTTGCTATACCAAAATCCGAATTGTACAGTTACGCTGAATTTCATTGAGAACTCAAACTTTTAATTATCTTTTATTTCTATATGAAAAGAGTCAATCGCAATGTAAAGTTTTGTTCAAGCGCAAAGCTCAGGTTCGTATACACTCTTGCGGCCACTGGACAATTCAGAACACCGGACACTTGAGAACCCCGGACAATTCAAAACACCGGACACTTGAGAACACCGGACAATTCAGAACACCGGACACTGTTGCTGTCAGCGGACAATTCAAAACACCGGATATTTCAGAATACCGGACACTTGAGAACACCGGACAATTCAGAACACCGGACAATTGAAAACACCTGACAATTCAGAACACCGGACACTTGAGAACACCGGACAATTCAGAACACCGGACACTTTTGCTGACAGCGGACAATTCAAAACACCGGATACTTCAGAATACCGGACACTTGAGAACACCGGACAATTCAAAACACCGGATACTTCAGAATACCGGACAATTGAGAACACCGGACAATTCAGAACACCGGACAATTCAGAACACTGGACACTTGAGAACACCGGATAATTCAGAACCGGACACTTTTGCTGACAGCGGACAATTCAAAACACCGGATACTTCAGAATACCGGACACTTGAGAACACCGGATACTTCAGAATACCGGACACTTGAGAACACCGGACAATTCAGAACACCGGACAATTCAGAACACCGGACAATTCAGAACACCGGACAATTCAGAACACCGGATACTTGAGAACACCGGACACTTTTGCTTTCCCAATCCCCGTCCGGTCCGGTCCTCGCCTTAAGCCGTCCAATTCTAAACCCTACATGACGTCACCCACCCACACACTTTCTTTATTTCAAGACTAATCCACCCATAAACAAAGAAACCCACAACAGCAACGCTGCCCCATCAAGCGAAACGGAAAATGACGAACGGACCACAACAAAGACCATCCCCACACTGGAGCAAGTTTCAATGAAATCGCAGTTCAAAATCGCCGCTTGCCTTCATTGAAAAAAGGCAACCGATTGTTAAGTCATTATACATCCAGCCTGTCATTATATTTCTAAACTTGAGACGGTAAGCTGACCGTCCGTGATGGTATCGACATCCGACCCTGCGAAGTCGAAGATGGTGTGCGATGGATTTCGGAGTTGCTCGAACTCTGGCGGCCCACGCGGCGTCGTAAAAGACAATTTGGCTATAGGTTGGCGTCTTTGACTGGGTTTGATTGAAAGTGCACCGTTATTAATAAAGTGACCAACAGAGGGATTAAGTTGAAGTAATAACAATGGATGAGATGGCGGTAGATTGGGATTGAAAGGTTGAGTCTTGTCTAGATGGAATTAAGTAATTGATTCGGATAAATCGAATTTTGTTGTCTTTGAGAACAGTGTGGATGTCGTTAGAATGTTTAAAATTAGTTGATTATTTTAAAGACAAAACAACCAGCAACAGCACTACATCTGTAAAGTGAGCTATTGGCGACGTTTCGGAAGCTTTGTTTCCGGGTCTTTTCTACGGGATAAACCCTGAACTGACCAACTGCCGTTAATCTAATAGCCCAGATGCATCCACAAATATAACAGAATCTTACCATTCTCACTGAACTCTAACTATAACTTCTGGAAGCTTCAAAACGTATTTCCTCTATGGGCGTGTTGAAGCCAATGGGGGAGCAGCCATATTCTACCACAATTTTTTTTTAAAGTTATTTAGTGGTGTTTTTAATATTATAGCATTGTAGGAATACTAAACGTATATAAATATTATATTTTATTCTTATAGAATTATTTTTTATATTGCCAAACAAATAGTTTTTGCTCTTGCTTTTTCACCACTTCTACTTTGACTTGCAAACGACTTTCTATTTTAATAGCAGATTACATTTAAAATGGATTTCACAAGAAAATAAAAAAAAACGGCCAAAAGCAATACATTTCGGCTTATTTTAACATGACAAATATACGAAAATTGCAGTAGCGATGAAAGCGGGGAACAGTTGTTACCCCTTCAATTGGCTCCAAGTCAACTAAATGTCTTGCACAATCCAGGAGTTATAGTTAGAGATCAGTGATTGCACTACAGACAACAGTTTGTTGGTTGATTAATTTCATATATTTTACAGGTTGTTAAGTTGATTAACGTCGTAGTAAACCTATACAGTGGACTATAGGCGACGGTTCGGGGTCGAATGAAAGACCCGAGAACACTGCCTCGTATTTTTTAAAAATGGTCAAATGACGAGGACAACACATGGGACCCATGCAACCCAACGCAACCTCAATAGGCATCAAGACAATGGGCCATCAGATTTAACTTGCACCTCAGTCCCGTATACACGTCGGCGGAAATTGAGGATAATTCCAGACGACTTTTGTAATTTAGCAACAAATCCGACAACCCTCCAACCACGAGATCGCTATATCCTAACTTTTGTCTGGTCGCCATGCATATTCAAACTCTCAATCCTCTGATTTCTAGCAGAACGCTGGTGCCTCCCGGTCACTGGGCCGACACAAAACAACCATACTTTTTATAAATACGACAATGTTGTAAATGAAAGCTCATTGAACAATTATATTAAAAATGCTTATTAAAACAAATCAGCATTTATTGGAATTTACATAGTGCATATCAATCACAGCGAGAAATTTTTCTCGTATTTATTCTTAATTGCAACCTTGATTTCCATATTAAATAAATTTATAAATTCAGTTTTACAAAAATAGATAATTTAAATGTAATTTACATTTTAATATTTAAAAAAAAAAAATTTACATGCTGTAAAATTTTAAGAGTCTTACCTTATATTGATGACTTTCCAATACGTATTTCATCATCTTCCTAGGGTTTCGAAGCAAAATTTCTCATTGTGTCTCCATCACAATGAGAAATTCCCTTCACTTCTTCCCTTTCTTGCCTTTATTTCCACCTTAAAAATAAATTTATAGCATTTATTTTTATATAAAGACACAACTTCATATTAATTTACATTCAAATAAAACTTTTAATTAATTTACATTCAAATAAAATTCTAATTAATTTACATTCTATAAAATTTTAATTAATTTACATTTTATAAAATTTTAATTAATTTACATTCTTTAAAATTTTAATTAATTTACATTTTATAAAATTTTAATTAATTTACATTCTTTAAAATTTTAATTAATTTACATTTTATAAAATTTTAATTAATTTACATTCTATACAATTTTAAATTATTTACATTCTATAAAATTTTAAGGCAGTCTTACCTTATAGTGATGACTTTCCAGTACGTATTTCACCATCTTCCTAGGGTTTCGAAGCGAAATTTCTCATTGCGTCTCCATCACAATGAGAAATTTCCTTTACTTCTACTTCCCTTTCTTGCCTTTATTTCCACCTTAAAATAAATTTATAGTATTTATTTTTATATAATTTACATTCAAATTCAAACACACAACTTTATATTAATTTACATTTAAATAAAAAAATAATTATTTTACATTCTATAAAATTTTAAAGCAGTCTTACATTTACATTGAAAGACACAACTTTATATTAATTTACATTCAAATAAAAAAAAAATACATTCTATAAAATTTTCAGGCAGCCTTACCTTATATTGATGATTTTCCAGTACGTATTTCACCTCTTTCTAGGGTTTCGAAGCGTAATTTCTCATTGCGTCTCCATCACAATTAGAAATTTCCTTCACTTTTACATCCCTTTCTTGCCTTTATTTCCACCTTAAAATAAATTTATAGTATTTATTTTTACATAAAGACACAACTTTATTTTAATTTACATTCAAATAAAAAAAATAATTATTTTACATTCTATAAAATTTTAAGGCAGCCTTACATTTACATTCAAAGACACAACTTTATATTAATTTACCTTCAAATAAAAAAAAAATATTTTACATTCTATAAAATTTTAAGGCAGCCTTACATTTACATTCCAAGACACAACTTTATATTAATTTACATTAAAAAAAAATATTTTACATTCTATAAAATTTTAAGGCTGTCTTACCTTATATTGATGACTTTCCAGTACGTATTTCACCATCTTCCTACGGTTTCGAAGCGAAATTTCTCATTGTGTCTCCATCACAATGAGAAATTTCCTTCACTTCTACATCCCTTTCTTGCCTTTATTTCCACCTTAAAATAAATTTATAGTATTTATTTTTACATAAAGACACAACTTTATTTTAATTTACATTCAAATAAAAAAAATAATTATTTTACATTCTATAAAATTTTAAGGCAGCCTTACATTTACATTCAAAGACACAACTTTATATTAATTTACCTTCAAATAAAAAAAAAATATTTTACATTCTATAAAATTTTAAGGCAGCCTTACATTTACATTCCAAGACACAACTTTATATTAATTTACATTAAAAAAAAATATTTTACATTCTATAAAATTTTAAGGCTGTCTTACCTTATATTGATGACTTTCCAGTACGTATTTCACCATCTTCCTACGGTTTCGAAGCGAAATTTCTCATTGTGTCTCCATCACAATGAGAAATTTCCTTCACTTCTACATCCCTTTCTTGCCTTTATTTCCACCTTAAAATAAATTTATAGTATTTATTTTTACATAAAGACACAACTTTATTTTAATTTACATTCAAATAAAAAAAATAATTATTTTACATTCTATAAAATTTTAAGGCAGCCTTACATTTACATTCAAAGACACAACTTTATATTAATTTACCTTCAAATAAAAAAAAAATATTTTACATTCTATAAAATTTTAAGGCAGCCTTACATTTACATTCCAAGACACAACTTTATATTAATTTACATTAAAAAAAAATATTTTACATTCTATAAAATTTTAAGGCTGTCTTACCTTATATTGATGACTTTCCAGTACGTATTTCACCATCTTCCTACGGTTTCGAAGCGAAATTTCTCATTGTGTCTCCATCACAATGAGAAATTTCCTTCACTTCTACTTCCCTTTCTTGCCTTTATTTCCACCTTAAAAATAATTTTATAGTATTTATTTTTACATAAAGACACAACTTTATTTTAATTTACATTCTAATAAATGTTTTATTAAATTTACATTCTATAAAATTTCAAAACAGTCTTACCTTATATTGATGGCTTCCCACCATATGTATCAACCTCTTCCTAGGGTTTCGAAAAAAATTCTCATTGCGTTTCCATGACTCTGAGAAATTTCTTTCACTTCTACTCTCACTTGTTATGTTGATTTCCTCTTGAAATTAATTTGAAAAAAAAAATATTTTTACAAAAAAGACACTAATTCTAATTTATATTGTGATAAAATTTAAAATAATTTTAATTCTATAAAATTTTAAGAAAATCTTATTTTTTTTCATTACATGTTTTATTATTTTCTTAGATTTTAAAATTGAAATGTCTCTTTGTGTCTCCTTTCCAATGAGAAATTTCTTTCACTTTTACTATCCTTAGTTATATTGATTTCTTACTGAAATAAATTAAAAATATTTATTTTTATAAAAAGAGTCACTTAAATCTGATTTATATTGCAATTAACGGATTTCATGATAAAATATTTAAGTTAGAATGTTAATATTGCAATTAATTTAACTTTTTAGTCGCAGCGATAAAATTTCTAATACCTGACAATATAAAAGCAGTTAACACTATCTGATTGCCAAATAAATGAACAAAAAAAAGTCAGAAAAATCTCTATACACTTTCATAAAAAATTTAGTTTTTGGGAAGAAATACTTTCAACTCTGAACTTTCCATCATAGAACTTTCAAATGTCCATCATAAAAAAACTGCATATTTTCTTTACTTTTTACATAAACGTTATAAATTTAAAAATATGTTTAATATGTAAAAATGTATTGCCTTCAAAGGTGCTAGTTGATAAAAATTGTCATAATTTCGAAATATATTGCTTAATTTAGCAATAAGAATATTTGGACAAAAAAATGCCAATTTTACGGGAAATGATCCCTATTTTAATTTACGGTTTTCTTTCGTCATTTTTTATATCAACGTGAAAAAATTACAATATGATTTTTTAAACATTTAATCTTTTTAACATTTAATTTTTAATTTAAACATACATAACATTTAACATTTTTAATTTTTTAAATAATTAATTATTTAGTCGTAGAAAGAAACATGATTATATACATTTTTAATGTTAGTTATATAAATTACAAAAAGCAAAAACACTTACATTATCAGCTGGATGATAAAAATTGTGTGATTTTTTATAAATCCATCTCAGAAATTTAAATATAATATAACTGTGGTTTGTATATTAAATTATGATTACTAACTATTGCAGCATAAAACGTTGTCCTTCAAACTTGAAATCAAAAGAGCAAAAGAATGTTTTACAAAGCAGCATTGTTGTTTATTTTAAAAGTTTTTCCTACTTTGTTCCGATATTAACAATGTAAATATAAATTTATATGCAATATATTTATTTTTATAGTTATTTTACGATGCATTTACTTTGTTAGCAAAGCATTGACATTGTTCAAACATTGTAAGTTTTACATTGTTTGTTACATTGCTTCCTATTCTTTTAATTTTGTTACATTTAATATTAACAATATTAAATAAACCAAATAAAGCATAATCTATAACAATAAAATAAAATTTATGTATACTTATAAAATGTATAAAATTTATGTATAAGTATCATTCCTCTTCAAGATATGCACCAGAGAATCGAAATTTTAAAATACTGTTTAGTTTATAGAAAGAATTTATAAAGATTTTAAATGCCATCTTTTTAATTTTCCATATTAAAATTTATTTTAATTTATAAGATTCAGCCAACTTAACAACCGGTTAGGTTGGCATAATCCCGGTTTTGTCTGTGCTTACCCACACTGTGACTATATTTTATATATGAGTATATTTAGTTTATATTTGGAGATATTTTTAATAATTTGGCGACATTTTCGTATGGCGACATTTTGTTTTTCATTTGGCCACATTTTCTTTCGTTTGAGCATAATGTTTATTCATTTGGCGACGCTTTGGCAGTATATAGGTTACATAACATTAAAATGGTACATACATAAAAAGTTACAATCTTGAAATATTGCATTGTTACGTGTCCTCCATGTTAATCCTATGGAATTTTTTTAATAAATCGTTATTTTGGTAGTTAGGGTTAGAATTTTTAAAAATATTTTATTATTGCACCTCTAAAGCCCAAGATGAACGGATGTACCAAATTTCAGCTCTCTAGGTCGTTTGGATCTGGAGATTTAGTGATCAGTGAGTGGGAATTGGCTTTTATATATATAGATTTAAACAAATGTTTATTGATTATGATCACGCGCTCTTATATCAAACGAAATGATTACAACTCTTTAGAAAGTAAAACAGTTTTTTCTGCATGACGCGATTAATTGCTTTGTTTACGTATGAAACATCTGAAGGTTAGAAAATATTAATTTAAAAGTAATATTGTTACTAATAAAAAAATCAAAATTCATCAGAATAGGCCAATTATTCACCAGTTATTTAATCTCGCCAAATAAGATTACACCTTTGGAACATCGTTTCAAATGAGTAATGGTTACAATTTAATATTAAATTATACTTAATAACACTTCATAAGTAGGAATCTATTTTAATATATGCATTGCTTCATTTATTTCTATATTATATCGGGGTCTTTTAAACCGAGCGTAGAACAGGCATTCTTACTAGTGACATATACTGGAGACTTAGAAGGTTTAACCCACTTTTTAGAAAAATATTATTTATACCTTTTTGAAACCAAAAAACATAATTTCAAACTGCAAAAACTGCAAACTACAAAAAATAAAAAATAAATAACAAAAATATTATTCCGCTTTAATAATATATAATATGAGGCATCTGTTAACACCATTAAAACTTTAAAAAGATTTTAATTTATTTTATTTTTTATGATTTTTGTACTTGAGAAAAGCTGGGTCAAACATCTCTACTTCGGGGAGGTTTGACCCACTAAAAGCAAATAAAAAAAGTCGGATATAATAATAAACTAAGAGTGAAATATTAACAATATTTTATTCTAAAACTGTGAATACATTTTCATCATAGGGTGGAGAGTTCGAATACAGTTGATACAAGAGACTTGACAAAAATGTTAAAATGAAGTGAACTTGTGATTGGAGGGTTGCCAGATTCGCTGCGAAGTAACAATATGTCGCCCAAACATATCCTTCAATTTCCACAGCGTGTATGCGGGACTGGTGCACGTTAAATCTGATCGGGGTCCAACACCCTGCCGCCTATTCTGGTTGCGTCGGGTGCCAGCTCAGGTGTTGTCCTCGTCATCTGACCATGTTTAAAAAATACGAGATATGGTTTTCGGGTCTTTCCTTAGCGATATGCCCCGAACCATCGCCAATAGCCCAATGTTCAACTGTAGTGTGACGTTAATTAACCAAATCAAACCAAGCTTCCAAATACTTAAAAAAATATTTAAAAAAGAGTTGACAACGAAATTGGCCGTTGTGAGTTGTGACCCCCCCCCCTCTCCCCTCTCCCCCCACACCTCCCTCAAGAGTCGTACTAAACTCATGTGATGATAAGGAATAACTCATGAATGAAATAATTCCTTTGAAGAATTGAAATCCGCATCTATTGGTGTATAAAAAAAAATATCATCTGCTAAAAATAAAAAAATCGTCGGCTTAAAAAAAAAAAAAATATCGTCTTCTAAAAAAAAAAAATCGTCTGCTTAAAAAAAAAAAAAAATTCTGCTAAAAAAAAAAATCGTCTGCTTAAAAAAAAAATATCGTCTGCTAAAAAAAAATATCGTCTGCTAAAAAAAAATTGTCTGCTTAAAAAAAAAATATATCGTCTGTTAAAAAAAAAATCGTCTGCTTAAAAAAAAAATATCGTCTGCTAAAAAAAAATCGTCTGCTAAAAAAAAATTGTCTGCTTAAAAAAAATATATATATCGTCTGCTAAAAAAAAATCGTCTGCTTAAAAAAAAAAATATCGTCTGCTAAAAAAAAAATCGCCTGCTTAAAAAAAAAATGTCGTCTGCTAAAACAAAAAAATTGTTTGCTTAAAAAAAAAATATCGTGTGCTAAAAAAAAAAAAAATTACTATACCAATGCAAAATGATTTGTGTATCATATTACATTTAAATCGATGCCGCACTGTCCATCAGCGTTTTAATTTTATCCAAAGTACTTCATTTCTAGGTCTGAAATGAGTCCTTTGTCTTAATGGAATTAATGAGGCAGAAATATTTCTGTAGGAAGCCGGCATCAATTATGGCAGCAAGAAGCGAACAGTTGATTACTGGACCGTAGTAACTGGAACGGACGTATATCAATAACTCTAATGACGGCGAATTTCTTTTGATGGCAGCTTAAACGCAGCATAATTATGAGATGGGATTTTAACGAGTCGAGAGCTCAAATTCTATTTTACCTCGGGAGAAATCTAGATTTATAAAAGTTCCCTCGGCAGAGAACGTCTGATTCAAAGTTGATAAGAAAATGAGTTAACACTGTGGAAAAAAAGGTAGATAAAAATGAGCAACTGAACCTTCTCGTTTTTCTTTGAGTAGAATTGCAATCTAAGTGAGCGATGACGTACTCAAATTTAAGAAACTGTGCTTTCTTAAAAATGAGCAGTGTGATTTAATATTGCTAATATTAGCTTCTGTTCAAGCTATCTTAAGATTGCGACCTGACACACTTAAAATAGTTGTTCGGAAGATGGTTTTCCACATTATTTGATGTCGATTGCTTAAATGGAAACTGAGTTATTACAATTCTTACTTCCTATTCTTTTGGCATACATTTTTAATATTTCTTTAATATACTGTTTATAACTTCTTTACGTCGCTCTAGTAAATTAACGGATAAGGCTCTATGCTGCTGTTCTTGAGGATCTGGGTTCGATTCCCAGATTTATTTATTTTATAAAAAATACTTAATTTTTTTTTTTTTTTTTTTAATATTTGACAATAATTTTTTTTTATATTTGACCCCTGTATAAGCAACAAATGAATGAATCCATTTGAACATTATTCAAAACATTTTTATGTTATTTTGCATAGAATAAGAATTTCTTGTAGGGACTTCGATTCAATGATTTTGTTTGATAGGAAAGGAAAATGATACACGTGCCATAATCTATTTGGATGCGGCTTCCATAACAGAATGCTCTACTTTCTTGACTTGCACTGGGATTTGTGACTGAATACCACCCGTCAGAAGTCTAGAGATTAGTTTAGATGCTGTCATGTTAAAGATGGTTTTGTTTTATCCATCTTTAGATTGCAATTTCTGGTTTGGATCTCCTGAGACTCACCATGCCCTGAAGTGTTAATGAACCTCCACCATTTCATTCTGAATATAAATATTTTTTTTATTTTGTATTCTAGCCGCATATTGTTTTTCAGACAGTCGCACAAAAACTGCTTGTAGGGGAGTTTGAAAATCACTTATCAATAAAGATTTGAACATTGGTCTTGACATAATGTTATATATTTTTTTTTTTTGACGAGTGGAAATCTTGTCTGTGGGTTTTTGTGATTTTATTAAAAATATTATTTTGTTCATGAGTCTATTGTAAATGTAGTGATGTGTTTAAATAATTGTAGAGCCATGTAGCAATCTATTTAACAAGTACCCTACTTAAATTTGTAATTATGTTTATTATCGATGAAACGGCCTTCTCTATCCGGTTATGATCAGCACAAGCACTCTGTTGCATGATCGTTACAAGAATGATGTTGAGGCTGCGTAGCAGTGCCCCTCTTGGTCGCTGCGTGAAATTACAATGTTATTGGGATATGAATCCCACAGCGTACTTGTTTATTAAAAATCTAATTTATTGATTTGACTGACTACTGTTTATGATAAAGTTAATAATACAAATAAAAAATATCTTATTTATT
This sequence comes from Troglohyphantes excavatus, assembly GCA_963932185.1. Classification (NCBI taxonomy): domain Eukaryota; kingdom Metazoa; phylum Arthropoda; class Arachnida; order Araneae; family Linyphiidae; genus Troglohyphantes; species Troglohyphantes excavatus. Next base: position 48,502,528 of record OZ010674.1, on the reverse strand, counting down.
ATGATATAAATCACCATTTTTAATCATATTAAAATATAAAATTTTGCAAGCATTCTTTCGTCATTCGCTTCAGTTATAATTTGATGCTCGTTTCGTATCCACCATAGATGGCTCGTTGTTGCAATGACAGCATTCTTTTTTTAACAAACGTGTCTATGAGACGTTAAAATATGTAATTAAAAATTTATTTAATTACTTCTGCTGTTTACATAAATAAATAAAAAGTATTGTTTGCGTGTCTAACTTTTATAAAAACCTAAATTTTTTTTTTATTCGGCCGAAAAAAATCGGCTGAAACTTTTTTTATGTGAATCTTTATAAGAACTGGGGGTTGTAAAGAGAAATTTTTCTCAGGAAAATAACACTATTTTTTATAGTAAGCTCCACAGCTAAAATAAATACAAATAATACAAAATTGTCATTTTAAAATAGGAAAACCGATTTTAAGAAAAATGCGCTAAAAGGTAAAAAACAATTTTTAATATTACGAACAATTTGAAAAAATGGAATTAATTTATATAAATATTATACTTATTACAACTTTTTTAAATCGGCACCAAAACTTCAGAATGTTTTTGTAAATTGGCACAAATTTCAAAAAATTTAAATAAGCATCAAATTGATATTAAATAACTAAATTTCTTAAAGCCGGTTTTCCTTTTTTTTTTTAAATAATTTATTTTTCCATTTTAAGTTTTTAATTTAACAGGGGGCTTCGCCTCCTGCTATTATTCACCAAGAATTTCAAGTTGCTCACATTTTTTCACGCCTCGGATCGGGTTTAATAAATGCCGGATAAACAAAGCTATATTGTCTCAACAATGTATATTGTAAAACAATTCCTAATCATTCAAATAAATGCTGGATGAACGAAATGTCATTGTTGTACAATCTTTATTCAACAATGAAATTATTTTTAAATCAGAACTTTTTAAAAACAAAGTACGGTTAACCGATATTTCCGGATATATAGCAGACGGATAACCGATTTTTTAAACCTATTATTTTTTTAAACGATCCGGTTAATTGGGAATTTTGATAGTTAAATGCCGGATAACCGAATATTTTTTTAAAGGTGCCACGTTGAGACATCTTCTATCCCACACAAAAAAAAATATCTGAATTATAACTGAAATATTGCTCGAACATACATAAATAAAAATTAATACATTACAGTCAAATTAATAACCTATCTCTTTTTGGGTTGACTTCTCTTTGGTGGGTTTGGTTGACTCGCTTTCAGTCGGTTAAAAATAAATAATAATAATAATAAATAAATAAAATTCGTGCGAATTCATGTCAGGTACAGGTATGCCGTAAAAGAATCTATTTACTATAACGAGTTCACTGAAATTAAAAGCACACAAAAAATTCACAATAAACTTTATATTTTTATATAATTCTATAATATACTATAAAAATAGAAGCGTAATAAAATATGTTTTCGGTGCATATAATTTTTCGACTTAGCCATGTAGTATGTTATGCACCCACCCCCATGTAGTATGTTATGTCCCACCTGAACTATAAATATTTGAGTTTTTTTACTCTGATACCCGGAACCTACAGTATCCTGATTACTAACTGGCACTTTTCACACATATAAATAAATCTTCCACCTTATCTTAAATATATATCCATCCTCTGTGCACAAATTCAGCATACAATGGTATCGGCAGAATTACCGCTTAGCACCAGCCATGCGTTTTTAATTGCCGCCTAAATGCTAACCATATGCATCTATGGGGATGGATACCATACAATGGCTGTGTCATTGTGTGCAGCCCATTCTGTTGACACGGTCTGTTGCCCGCTCAAAGTATGTCGAGAGATCGGAATCGTTCTCCGGTAGATCACGGCGTAGGTTGGGTGTTTCTTTTTATTGAAGCATTTATCTTTATGAAGTAATTATTTGGTAGTTAAGGCGTGGTTGGACTTCTTTGGATTATTTGGTTATAATCGGACATGGACATTTAAGAGAATATAACAAAAGTACAGATGCATACCCAAGGAAATAATCCAATTGAGGTTTTATTCCTTGTGGCGTTTTGGTAAGCAAGGAGGAAAATATTATTTTTCTGTAGTTTAACTAGCTCTAATTCGTGATATTTTATTGTAAAAAAATTATAATAAAGCTTTTTAATTTTTAAAGTTTAGAGTTTGCTTTCTTTTGTGGTATGTTTACTTTTTTTGTTGTTGTCTGATATTTCGAAGTTCGTATTTGCTTTTCTACTTCAGCAGGTGTCTGAGGTCTGGTTAAGTTTTGGACAAATATTACGCTTAACCGTCAGAAATGCCTGCTAGCCTAAACGCCTTAGATACTAAATGCAGTGGTAATTGGGTAGTAGCAAATTGAATATAGGCAAATTGATCTTCAATATAGACAAATTGAATATATGCAGTAATAAATTTTAAATGGACTATTCGGAAATTCAAGGCATGGGAATTGTGCACGGATAATGTCTAAAAACATCTCAATAATCAATCAATAATCATCTCAATTTAATAAATGGCCTCAAGATGAGAGAGACTCCCTTCTAGTTGATTGGTATATGGAATACAAATGGAGGGTTGTAATTATTATTAGAACAGGCCCTAATTAAATGAAGCATTCGATTAATGCATGTTCTTATTACACATATATGATTTTTTAAAACATTCTATAACTTTGTTAATTTGTTTTGAATGCTTAATTGAATCGGTGCCTGTTAAAAGGAGGTAAGTCTAAAATGTACAACTTTTGGAAATTAAGAAAAGATTTCTATTTTTTTTACTTAAATACAATATATATATAAAAAAAAAACAGACTATTGATAGTAAAAGTAATAGTTAATGAACAGTAAAAATGGTGAATGTACGCAAGGCAAATGGTATGAGGGTATTCAACTGTCCACTTCTATTTCTTGGTGATGCCGCCAGAAACTGGTGGTGGTATACCACGCAGAAATAAGTCATCAACGTGATTTTTCGGCCCTTTCCAAATCAGGTGCACTTCAAGTGGCATTGCCTTGCTTTTGTCATTAAGCCACTGTGAAATATTTGCTGCACAAGTGCGGCAACATACGTGTGGAGCCCAGTCTTTGTCCTGGTCGCCTACATTGTAACCAAAATACAAATAATATACACTTTCTAAAATATTGCACTGACGGTCTCTTTCTGTGCAGAAATGTCCATATCTTTGCAAATGAGGGCCAATCAACTTTTTTTAAGGTGATATTCGTGTCCCGCACGTAGAAATTATTCAGCATTGCGTTCTTTCATCTGAGAAGCAATTTCACTGTTGACCAGTGTTGTTATTGAATCCTGCGTACCATCCCAAATGGTCTCGCTCACCGCTATTTGGGGACCACTGCTCTAGAGCGATGTAAATTCGACCAACCACATATCTCGTCTATATGATTAGAGAAAGAAACACGCAACGTTCTTACAATAAGCCAGTCACACAAGCAAAGACAATGGAGGGGAGGGAAGATAGGCCCTAGTACATTCGCAGTAGCGCACAAAAGAAGTAATCAGCGCAATGCAACTTGGGATACTGTTAACAGTTTCGTTATGCGCAGAACTTGAAAATCGGTCGGAGCGCACATAAGAACTCATCGACGCAATGCATTTCGGGATACAGATTACTGCGCAGAACCGGTCGGAAATATTTCAAATTTTGCCACTTATAGGGCTTCTCCTCATTTTGCAGATAACTCAAAATGGCTATTTTGGTCATCAGGCCCACTGTGTGCAAACCGTAAACAATAATTTGCGTCCTCCATCGCAAAGAAAACAAAGCTCGTAATAAATATAAATTCAATGATAACAAAGACAAGTTAAATGAGCCTTAACCACTTCCCGCGTAATCACTCCCATTACCTAGTTAACTAACTCCACATCCAGAAATCCCCTGACTGACTCAAACATACCCCGGATCACGATGCGACATTTGCTCGTTTTCACAGTTCACTTCACCCCCACATACCAATCATTACCAGAAGAGAAGTCCCACAGTAAGTCACGACAAAATATGTCCGTGTCCCACTTCCCCGAATGTCAACTTAACCCCCTTAATCGGATGTATTTGGATCCTTCCGAGCACTGCGAGGCTCCAACCGGGGACGAGATCATTATCTCGATGGGGGGTGGGTAAAGGTAACAAATGTGTGATGAGCAAACGCTTGGCCCGGATGATGATCCTTGGCGCGATTTATCAAGGCCAAGGTTCCGTTGCTCAGTGGGTCAGACTTTTCGGTGTGATTTTCGGTGCTGGAAAATGAAGGTCAGAGAGTCTTTAGAAAAGTGATCTTCTTTTGGTTTCTGTTATTGTGTTCGGAGAATTGTTTAGTGGTTTTTTTTTTATTAGGTTTTCGTTTATAATAGTCGTTTCTGTGGGAAACGGATGAGGCGTGAACATGGAATCTCGAGATAGGGTCGGCAATGATTGATAATTTCTCGATTTGGAAGAATGGCTATTTTGATAAAAATTATTTGTGTTTTTTTGGATGTTCTGATTTAATTTGTGTTTTATTGAGTTTTTCTGGATAAATATAAGTACCATTTATAGAAGTTATTTGATAAACGGAGCAATTTCGGTGTGAGAGTAAAACATGAAAAACAAAATGGGGTGACCCTAAAATTCGAAGTCTTGCGAACTTCTTAAAGGCCGTCCATGAATGATGTCACACTTTTTCTCCATATTTTCGACCCCACCCTATGTCACAAACTGTCACACTTCACTATACCCCCACCCTCTATTACATGTCACCTTCTTCTGCCATAGGCTCAAAAAAGGAGGGGCCTCAGTCGGCTCAAGCTCGCCCTCCTATAGTAAAAATTTTCTTCAAGAAATTATTAACATGTTAAGAAATGTATACAAATTCCTCAATAATTAGAAAATTATTAATAATTATCAAAATAATTGCTAATTATTAATTACTAACTACTAATTAGCATAACTACAAAATCATGTTTTTTATATATATTGGTAAATATTCTAGGAATGTAACTAGTCGATCAGCCTGTCCCCCCCCCCCCCATAAGTTTTATATTGCTACGCCGTGGTCTTCTGCCAATAAAATCAATCTAGTATATACATAATAGATACATGATATAATAAAATCAATAAACTATATACACATATACTGGCATTTCAGAAACAAAGCCCTTAGATTCTAAGATATAAATGGTATTTGAAATTTTATTGTGTAACTTTATTTTTCAACTGCAACACGATTCAAATCTGAAGCTGAATGGTTTATTTTTCTAAACATTTGTGTGAGTTGTTTCTGTTGATTTAAGCCATGTGCGTAATGTCACTCTTCTTGAACCCCCCCCCCCCCTCCTTGTCACAAAGTGTCGCAGCTTCATAACCCCCCCTCCCTCCCCCCCGTCCAAACGTGACATCATGCGGCCCCTAAAGCAACACAGTACTCAAAAAATTGTACAATTTCCACTTTTTTTTTTATCCCTGAAAGTTATAGTATGGAATTTTCAAAATGTGCTTGCAAAATTATAGAATGGTGTCTATGTTTTTCTATGAGTTATTTGTGATTTTATGCTGGATGCCAGGTATGTTTATCAAAATACGAAAACTTTCAATCGTTTTATTCTCAATGAATAGTTTTCCTTGATATTGAGTTTTTCGAAAAGATAAGTTTTTTTTTATTATTGATGGAGAAATATATAATTTTTAAGTTTGTTGTAAAATATGTGCATATTATAAATTGGTATGCGAATTATGGATATGTGCAGTAGTATTTTTTAGTTACTAATATGTAAAACATTTTAATGTTACCGAATTTTTTTGGTTATTATAAATAACTATTTATAGTATAAAAATCAAATACATGTAGTATACGAATTTGAATTCTCATGTCTTGTAGTTTGAAGAATCTGGGAAAAATTTTGGTGTAAAAAATATATTTAAAAAAAAAAAAAAAAAAAAAGTCTTAGCGTTAAAACAAAAGCTTTAAAAAGTTTAAATTAAAAAAAAAAAAAAAAAAAAAAAAACGATTACCGATTTTGTATGTGAAATATTGTTCTTATATATAAATTTAAATAATACACATAAAAAATAAATTGAAAAAATTAATTAAAAAATTAAAAATAAAGTTTTAAGTGTCACTGTGTCCCATTGACATTAATTAAACTACTTTTAGGAAACCCGGATTTACTCGGATATTAAACTATACCTGTATTTAAAAAAAATACTATGAGGATTTCAATTATTTTCTACCAAAAGTACCAATTGCGGCCCATGACAAGCTTTTGTCTGAGCGATTAACAAACGCTTTCTTCTTTGAGAATATGGTAAACCCGGCTCCATTCGGCCGCAATTGGGCTATTGCCATTTTTTAATACTAGTTCTCAACACATGCTTTTAAACAAAATAACATATTGTTATCGATATACTGACAACCGGAAACTGATAAGAGAGCTTTTGTCTTTTGGAATAATATCGAAGTATAAAAGAAAAATGTAATACTATATTGGTATTTATTTAAAACTATTTCAAACTAAGTAGAATTAGGAAACTAATTTTTCTACCCAAATAATAGAAAGATGAACTAGAGATTGTTATTAATAACTTAAAACTAGTTACAATTTCCGAAATGTTATCCTCAATAAATATAACTTAATGTCTGTCGTCAGAAATATGTATAGAAATCTATTTCTAAATACAACTGTATTCCGTTGAACTGAAAGAACGTCTTTTGAATATACAGTATATTAATTAGGTTATGTTGAAATGTGACAGTTTGTGACACAGGGGGAAAGGGGGTTCAAAATGTGGAAAAAATTTTAAAAGCTAATTTAATAATAATTTAAATTTTATCATATATTCTCTTATGCTATTTTTTATTGAATACAAACACTGAATAGAAGATTATTTAAAAAAAAAAATAATAAATGAGTCAAAAATATTTTTTTCTCATGTCATATTACTGCTGCCACCTGGTGCATATATGTAAAACTAATTAGATTTATAAATTACCCACTAGATGGCAGCACCAGCATACTTGCGGTGAGTGGTCAGCGGTTCTCAACCTGTGGTACGCAAACACTGAATGGCCGTTACACAAAAAATATTTGGGGGGGGGGGGGGGGGGGGGAAGAAAATTTCCCAATTTAACGATTCGAAATTCTCAACTGAACTATTAGAAATTTCAAACTCAACAGTGCTGAAAATTCCCGGTTCCAATCGACAGTTTTCATCTTTTTTTTTATATATATATTTTAGGTAATATTAAACAGTTCTCTCACAAGCATTAATTTGTTCCACCCAATGCAGTGTCCATTCTGAAGTCTAACTTAAATGTAATCCTACAAGTTGGATAATTTCTTCCCTAGCTTTCATTTGTTAATGATATTCATATTCTTCAGGAATAAATTGTGCCAAACAGGTGATTTTTAAAAGTTGAAATCCCCAACTTTCAGGGTTTCCAGATCCAGATTAATGGGGGGCAACCCCCGGTGCGACGGTCCTGCACAGGGTACGTAGCGATCAGGTTGGGGGTATGCGAAAATAATATTAGTGATGGAGGAAAACACTTAAAATAAAAATAATGAAATAAATAAGTACAATCAAAAATAAAAGTCTATAAGTCAATGTGAGTCGTTTGATTAATCCACCGACAAACCTTTTAAGAACATTACTGCAGTGCTTAACAATAATTTTTTTTTTCGTTGAGGGATGTGTGAAGAAAGAAGGGTTCTGACAAAAGGGGATACTCAATAAATGAAAACTTTTATCAAAGGGCAAGTGGGAGAAAAAGGTTGAGAACCACTGAGGTAGGTGCAACTCCCATAGGATCCCATGGATTAGACTGTCATGACGAGCCTTTCCGAAATTGCCTGAAATAAAATAATCTTTTTTTTTTTTAAAGAGAAACCGACTTTAAGGAATATGCGCTAAAATGTAAGAAAAAAAATTGTGACTTTACAAACGAGTTGAAAAAATTTAATTATTTAATATCAATTTTATACTTATTACAATTTGTTGATATCGGTGCCAAAATTTAGGTATGATTTTTGTAAATTGGAACCAATTTCAAAGAGTTGTAATAAAGATGAAATTGATATTATATAATTAATTTTTTTTTCAACTTGTTCGTAAAATTAAAAATTATTTTTTACTTTTTAGCGCATTTGCCTTAAGGCTGTTCGCAACACGCCACCTACATTTCGAATTCTCAATGTTAAAGTATAGGACATTCCTATTTTTCTTTTATCTCAAAGAGTTTTAAAAATATTCAAGTTATTTTTTTAACATATAAAAGTTTGAAATGTTTTCTGTGAAATGGCGTTTTTAGATTTTTGATAATTTGATTGGAAGTATTTTTAATTTATTTTACAAAAATCCTTTTCCTCGAATGTTTATATTTAGACGCTAATAAATACCTTTTAAATTATCACAATGAAAAATAAAAAAAAGCCGAAGCCTAGATCTTTTTATTCTCTTTCCGTTGGTACCACTTTTGCATTTATGAAAGTTATAGAAATGTAAATATTAGAAATATTGGAGAAAAAAAAGCATTTAAAAAAAACGATTGTCCGTCTTCTAATGTAGGAATACATCGTAGTTCGAGACTCCTCCCTTCGACAGCTTGATTGATGATTCCCAATGAATGGACCTCAGTGAGGCGGGGGGGACGGGGGGCTCTTTCTTTTGTGGCGAATGCATTGTGTGTGTAGTCGAAAAACGGTGAGAAGCCCTGGTATATTAGATAAGGAAATCGGCGTGTTCACCTTAGTTTAATTTTAAATTCCACATTGGGACAAGAGCTGTGTTGTTCGATTTTTATACTAGCCTCACCGGCCTCAATAGGCGTTAGGGCGTTGGATCCCGATCAGATTTACCATACACCAGTTCAGTAGACACACCAGTATAATTTTTTGGATATTTTTAGACGACTTTCTAGTATTTTATTAGCGAAGCTGGCAACCACAATTATATTTAACGTGTACCAGTCTTATATTCACGCCGGTGGAGATTGAGGGTGTTTTCAGACGACTTTTGTAATTATGTAGCTAATCTGGCAATCTTCCGCCCACGAGATCACTTCATCTTTTCCTCATCCAGTCATCATGTCAATTCGAACCACTGATCTCGAACTCGCAATCCTTTGATTGATAGCCGGATGATGACCTCGACACTACGAGGTCTCCAATATCTACGTGGACTTGACAAGTTGTAGCGATCTCTTGATCGGAAGGTTGTCAGATTCGTTTATAAAATTTTTTTCACAAAATTTAATTAGTAAGTGCCCCTGGACCCTTCATATGTACTATTCGCTGTACTACTCTAGAAATATAAAAATTTACAAAACTAAAAGTATTGAAAAGAAAACCAGGATGAATACAATATACCAGGATAATCTGTTTTTTTCGTCAGGGCTAGCGGTAAAACTAATGGTTCATAATTCGAGGGTCGTGGATTCGAATATCAACATTGACATTGCAGCGAGCTCAAAATCGAAGGATTGTAAGTTTCATTCCTTGTCGTCAGCAAAAAAACAAACATTCGCCATGTAGAAGGTGTACTACGCACATTAAATCTGTACTGGTTCAATGTTCTCACCCTAATATCTGGTGCGTGAAGTTCTTCGTCATTTGTCCATCGCTTAATATTACGAGGCAGTGTTCTATAATTGTACTAAATTATGAAACTGCTAGTTTTGTCAAGAATTTATAAAATCATTACTTAATTTTTCTCATATTTAGATACTTTAGGTTTTTAATTCGTATGTAAATTAAATATCATATTCTTTTAACGTTCATTTAAAGCGAAATAAAATCCAGGTTTTATAAGGGTAAAGTTTATGGTCGTATAGGAAAACTTATTTATTAGGCTTTTAAATCAGAATTTGTTATCACCGAGTTAATAAAAGTAATAATAAATAACGATGATAAAAATCGAACATGGATTTTATTTTATTTTTACCTTACAAATGTATCAATTTGGCAATATCGTCAAAAACAATTTTAGATACGTTATAGTTCTTATTTTTTTTTTAATAATTAGTGAACAAACATTCAAAACGTGTTTAATCCAAAATTTCTCAAATTTAGATTATTAGACATTTGTCCTGTGCAAATCTCAATAATTTTTTTTAATTGTTTTGAAAAAAGTGCAGGCTGATTTCGAACTTTTTTAATTAAATCCTCAACATTTTCATCTGTGAGGGCTAGTTGGTGATCCGAGGTAAGCTTTCAGCTCATAATTAGAGGGTTGTGGATTCGAATATCGACATCGTATAGAAATCTTCTAGCCCCTGACAGAGGCTACAGATCTCAGGGCTACAGTTCTCAGGGCTACAGATCTAAGAAGCATCGCGGAGACCTTCTTTGCGCGTCTTATAGCCTTCGGGATAGTTGGGGGTACTGGAACTACCTCATACAATGCCATTGTCCTTCTACCCCTCCCCTTCAGGCAAGACGACAGGGGAAGAAAGGACTCTTTGCAGTGACAAGTATAGCAGAGTTCATTTACGAGTAATTACCTCCGCGTTTACTGTGAGGGGAGATTTGGTTATCCAGTATTGGTTTGAAAGAGACATTGGGGTGTGGTAAAGGCGTGGTCTTTCTACCTTAACATGTATCAAATAAAGCAAAAAGATACTTTATAATTACACGAAAAATAGAATAGCCTGTTTAAAATGTCTAGAGTCGATAGTTTAAAGAGGATATTTGAAAGAATTAGTAAATAATTTTATTTTCAAGTCGGAACTATTTGTTGTAACGCGGAGGAGAATTTTTTCCCCCTCAGTTATTCGGTTTGTCGCCCCGCCTTCTGAAACGAGTATGTAGAGGGCGCTGATCGCGATTCTTAGTTTCGAATTGTGTGATGAACGCTCTTAAAGTCGGTATCCTTTTTTTTAAAAAAAGAATATTTTATTTTTCCCTTTTTAGTTTTTATTTAGCAAGAGGCTTCGCTCCCTGCTATTATTCACCAAGTAATTCAAGTAACAACTTGTGACTATCCAGTGGCGCCGGAACTTACTTTAGGAAGGTATGCAATGGAAAAATTACGTTTTTACTGTTTCTCATTTACCTTTAACGGTACATATCCTTCCCAAAAAGTTGTAATTGTGTTTCCTTTTATCTAACAGTGATTTCTTTAATAAGATAATTTAATAATAATTTTCATTTACTCATCTTTTTCTTCTAAATATTAGCTTTAAAAAAAAATTGACGTTGAAACAAATCACTGGTGGAAATTTGTAAAACTATTTAGATTAAGACAGTTGACACTAGATGGCAGCAGTAGTCTACTTGATCTCCTTATTATATGTATGCATTATATGGATGTCTCAACAATTTATGAATTTTTTTTAAGAAATAAATTTAAAAAAAGTGAAATAAATTATGGCTACTGCCATATCGATATTTTCATACAAAAATAATGTGTTATAAAATAGCTAATATAAAAGATGCTCAAAATGTCAAATAGTTAATACGTCGCGTCATCCCCCTCCCCTAAAATAAGTTCCTCTGTAAAATAAGTTCAAAATCAACTAAAAGGGAGAGGTCTCAACCTGCTGACCCTCCCCCCACCCCCTTACCTTGTAAAAGTTTGAAGTAAAGCAAAGCACGTACGGGATAGGAGTGGGATAGCTTGTTTTTATTTCGATTATGGTGAGGTTTCTGTTTGCGACAATTTTCTATTTCTATACATACTGCAAAAGTATGTATTCTTAACATACTGCTAAAGTAAAGCATCACTTCACGTACAAGCCATGTGAACATGCTCCAACACAGACACACCTGATTTTTTATGATAAAATAATTTTATTTGCATAATTTACGTCAAGATTACAACTTTAGCCCCCACAGTCGCCGAAGGTTAGCTCCCCCCCATCGGGTAATTCCTGGCACTACCACTGGTGGAAAAAAAACGTAATAGTCGTGTCGCCATCTACTGGTTTATTTTAGAACTATTTTCTCTAGTTTGTTATTGAAATCGAATTTCTTCTAAAACTTTAACGTTTTGGATAGTAGGTCACGATGTTACACCTCATTGGCATATTTTTGGTTGGAAAGTCGTCACACAAATCAAGATGACAAAAGAGTGTAGTTTTCTAGCAAAACATCAATTATCAAATTATTTTAACAGTGTCTCAATGTTATTCCTCCGCAATACCGCAACGAGATTTTACCAAATATTGATATATGGACATACTGGAATCTAGCATATATCACATATGTATGTTAATTTGCTATAGTATCACCTGGTCTGTATACGTCTTCAAAGAACTCGTGACAGTTATTTGAAATTGTATATAACGGTTAGGAAAGCGTGTTTTTTGTTTAACTGTGCAACCAACCAGTGGTGGCTAAATGCATGGTGGTGAAGGGAACCAGTGGCGGCGATTGGGTGGTAAAAGTGGGGGGGGGGGGGGGCAAGATCAAGATGAAAAAAGTGGTGTGTGGAGCGCGGGGGAGGGGGGCAATAAAAATATTGACCACCAAAACAATGAATATTGCATATTTATATTTACTCTTTGTTTTGAATTATTTAAAGAAAGGATACTATCTTAAAATAGGTACGAGACCAAGTCGATTATTAATCAATTTCCGACCCCCCCCCCCTATTTTTTTTTATGGAAGGATATGGACTGTTACAAAGAATCCAAATAATATACTTTTTGAACGACCTCCAAAGGGATAGGTATCCTTTCCATTTGTTTCAGTGTTGAAAAAGAATTGAGGAAATTTTTATCTTCTCACCCTTCCAATTCCCAGAAAATTTTATGCAGTATTTGCAATTCCGCATTTGTGTAACGACTTTGGGGACCCTGAGAAAAATACTTACAGTTTCAAACTGTAAAATAGTGCAGGCACGTAGGTCTAGATTTTATAGGGGTTCAGGGGAATCCTTAACCCCACAGAATCCTCACCCAACCCGCCACAAAATCTATAAAAAAAAAAATTCTCAATTTTTTTTAAAATTTTCATTAGTAAAATAAAATACATTGGTATTTGAATATCGAGGCAGCAACCGTTGTCACTGTCATTAACTACTTTTAATAGTTCTCAATAACTATGTATTTTTAAAATTAGTAAATCACCCCTAATTCTGAAATAAATTTAGAGAACAAATTTAAAGTTTGAGAATCCTTATAATATATGTGTGGGAACAATTAGTTAGATAATTTATAGTTATGGTAATTTAAAGATGTAATAAGCGTTTTAGTTGACCAAAAAAGTAAAGAATAATATAAAGGCTACATGAGCTAAAGAAATGTGGGAGTCAAAAGACTCGACATTGCATGGTATTGTGCAACACAATCGACACTGCTGATTTTAAATTAAACATTAAATATACAAAATTTAATTCAAAAGAAATTATTTACTTATTACCAATAAATATTAACTTCCATTAATTAAATTTAAATTATAAAGGTAATTTTAATTCAAGGATATAAAATAAACAAGAAATTTAACAACTTAACGGCGCCAGGTGTTGTTCTCGTTATCTGACCATGGTCTTTCCTTCAAGATGGGCCCCGAACCGTCGCCAATAGTCCAATATGCTGTAGTGCGGGGACGCCCAATGAGAGGAACCTTCCCTCGCTTTCTTTTGCTATTTCTTTGGGCTTACATTTTCATAAATTAGGGGTTTTTAAATGACGGATGACGAAATTCCCAACTTTTAAGGATTCCAGATTAGTTGGGAAGGGGGGCTGGGGAGGAATTCGATCGAAACAAAACCGCAAATCACATGCACAAACATTATTACCCTTATTTATTAACCTTAAAACGTCAAAAATGTCAGACGTTCGGCGCCTTTAGATTGCGCAATACTACATTTTAACGTAAGAAGTTTCATACAGTCGTTTGATTTAAAAAAAGGGTGTCTGATTTTGAACTATATTTAGAACTAAATAAAAAAAGGCGATATTAGCCGACTGGTCTTGGTAGATTCTGTGGTCCTGGATTTGCGTCAAAAAGGAAATTACAAAAAATAAAAAAAATAAAAAAAATACAAAGTTAGATAATAATCAACGAGCAGGTGCTGGGTGTTTTCGCGGACCAATAATTTATAAACTATTATAGAAGACATGGGAGATGATTTTGCTTTTGAATAAACTGGCAACTTATAATGAAGTATTTTAAGGTTAACCAAATTATGTGGTCTTTGCTCGAACAGCCATACCACAATATGGTTTCCATAGCATGTTTTGGAGCATCTTGTTTATACGACCCCGTTTGACGATATCCCTTTGTTATCTTTATTTTTATTTCAAATTAAACCTAACGTGATGTCATCGGGTTTCTGTCCCAATTCCCCATGCTCACAGAGGGGGTATCAAGACAGAATACCCCCCCCCCCCCCCCCCCCAAAAAAAAATCTCTATTTTTATGATTTTTACAGAAATTTTATTTTATTTTTTTATTTTACTATGGGAGGAGTTTGACCCCCCACCCTTACTTACGTGCCTGTGGTAGTGGGCGGAAGTTGGGGTTCAAAATGTTTCCTTTGTTCGGAAATCAGTAAAACAATTGACTTGTAACTTAGTTTTAAAAAGTGCAATATTAAAAAAGTGCGGGGGCAACATTCAAAAAAAGTGCGGGGGCAACCGCCCCCCCTTGCCCCCCCGAATCGCCGCCACTGAAGGGAACCCAGGTTTTTTTATTGTGACAGATAATTTTGAAATTTATAATACTTAATTTAAAGGGGGGAAGTGTCGAATTTTATTCAAATAAGTTTTTACTAGTTCAATAAACTTTTTTTTTTAAATATTTTCAACTGATTTTTATACGTTATCCATTAATTTTTAGTTCATTCTTTCATCTTTAGTCCAACATTTATTATTTTATTTTGAATTACTTTTGTAAATTCGGGTGAGTTTTCAGTTTTTTTTAACTGAAAATGGACGATGGGAAGAAGTTATAAACAGAATAAATTTTAAAAAAGTGTTCCAAAATAATGGGAAGTAAGATAATTGAGTTGTAATAACTCAATTTCCATTTAAGCAATCGACATAAAAAAATGTAGAATACCTTCTTCTGAACACCTATTTTAAGTGTGTCATGTCGCTTCATTGAACAAAAGATGAGATTAGTAATATTAAATCACACTGGTCATTTTTTGAGAAAGTGCGATTACTTAAATTTGTGTACGTCATCGCTCATTTACGATGCAATTGTACTCAAAGAAAAACGAGTGTGTTCAGGTACTCATTTTTAAGTACCTGTTTTTACAGTGATCAATTACTTCCTTATGTCACGCCCACCCATTACTCCACTTCCCATTACTCCAGCATTAAAATACATAAGGGTGTATTTAAATTAATCTGTGAAAGATCACAGATTAATTTAAAAACAAATCGTAACTCTTTACTAAGACTCGCAACTCAATTTTTGCGGATCCCATAAGCTAGTACGATTCTTGTCAAAATAGAGTTCCATTATCAGAATTACGATTAAGTAAAGCTCTTTGATAGATACAAATAAAAAAAACCTCATCACATAACGCGGGCGTGTAGCTTCAACTTCATACATTAAACCATTTAATTTTTTTTAAATGAAATTAATATTTTCCGAATGAACGAAACCCATAAATTCAAGAGCTACGATTTAAGTAGGTTATGATAGTCGACGGAATGAATTCTAAATATGTGGTATCATAATAAATTATGTTTTTTTTCTTGTGTTGCAAAGCAGACATGTTTATAGCTCGTTTTATGTGGTGAGGGTACACCCTCCTTTTTCCTATGCCGCTGCAGTCAAACAGTCTGATATATTTACATGTTGTTGTAGTTAGTTCAAGTCCTACTACTACGATTAAATCAGGGATTCCCAACCCGTGGTCCGTTGAGATCTTGTCTAATCATAAAACTATTTTTAACCGGCTTGAAAACACGCCAACGAAATTCAGAAGCGCGCCAAAAGGAGTGAGGTTATCAATTCGACTGTTATATGTATTTTTTGTGTGTATGTTCTCACAGTATTTCATTTCAAATTCAGATATTTGAACATTTTTTGTTGTTGTAGGACAGGGAAGGTTTTACTTGGGCACCTTTTGAAATAAAAAAATATCCGATTATCCGGCGTTTAACTATCCGGAATTTTCAATTAACCGGATCGTTTGAAACATATTGTCCGGTTTCGAAAACTATTTTAACCCTCAGAAAAACCCACAGATAGAGAAAAACCCACTTTGTCAAAAACTACAAAAAATAATCGGTTATCCGGCTGTTGTATATCCAGACATATCGATTAATCGGATTTGTATTAACAATTTCTCCAATTTCAGCTAATATTAGCTCCTGTTCAAGACATCTTAACCAGACAAACTTAAAATAGGTGTTCAGAAGATGGTTTTCCACATATTTTGATGTCGATTGCTTAAATGGAAACTGAGTTATTACAACTCAATTATTTTACTTCCCATTCTTTTGGCACACCTTTTTAATATTTCTTCTGTTTATAAGACATTGCGCTGCTATCCCTAAGGATCTGCGTTCGATTCCCGGGAAATCTTAGTTGTAATTGTCGATATGTATTGAAAGTGATTTATAAAGGCATTCTATGTAGGCAAGCAACTGCTCTTTTAATTCATTGTACTTATTTTTGAGTACATGATTTTTTAAGAATGAATCTTATGTATTCGGAGTTATGATAAGCATTGAAAGTAATCAAAAATGAATACATTTTATTTATTTTTGAATACATACTTTTTACCAGTGTGATATTACCATAATTGCGTATTGTCATATATTTCATTAACTATTTTATTACCTCTAGGGATTCCGTTATTTTTTAAGCTAATAATTATCTATTTCTAATTAGAGAATTACTAATTATTTTTAATTGGATTGGAAAATGAAAGTAAACTAAGCTAAGCAGTAAATATGATACACAATGGCTTCTTCTACACTTTCTAAATTACATCTTATGTGTTTCTAATAGCATTGCTCAATATAAAAGACCGTTCACGGCGACATCGTAGAACAATAAACGATTGTTCTAATTCAAACGATTTTTTTTAATCTCCTGGCAAACAGAGTTGTGTTGCACGCCGCCTGCTCCGATTTGTTTCTCTTTAGCCTCCAGGTAAATCCTCCATTTCACTGCTTTCATCTGTGACACACTTTTCCGTTTTGCGAAGCTTCTATTTAAGCCGATTTGCTTCCATATTTTTTTGTTGCTATTGTTGTTTTCTTAAAGCTTTTTCATATATTAACCTTATCTCTTTGTTCCGTTCTTGATATTTGGTACGACGTTGAAAAGCTGTTATTTTTCCGTAAAACTGGAAATGGTTCAGGTTGTCCTTATCATGGAGTTAAGGACAATAAAGGATACCAAAATAAGAATTGGAACAGTCATATAATAAACGATTTATCTGAATATATTGAACTAAATAATGGATAATTCTTTATTATTATTGGATGAATACTGGTATTAAAAGTTAATAACGTCTCACCATTCATTACGTTTTGTGTCGGAATTACTATTAGAATTTCAGAAAGAAGTATAAACAAATATAAAAGTCATATTGTTAAACGTTTAATTAATAAAATTACAAAGAATGAATTTTTATTGATTATGTAGTTTTTTTATTGGTATATACACTGTTAAAAATTTAGTGCGACCTTGCACCAAAATTTGGTACCCGTTTAGCTGCAACCAACGTCTGGTGCTTAGTTCTACCATTTTATGGTGCTACCATGGATACCATTTAATGGTGAAACGTTGAACCAAAATTCGGGTTTTTGTTAATCAATTTTATGGTGAAACTAAGCACCAAGACTCGGTATTTTCGCTACACCATTTTGGTGAAACGTTGAACCAAAATTCGGGTTTTTGTTAATCCATTTTATGGTGAAACGTTGAACCAAAATTCAGGTTTTTGTTAATCCATTTTATGGTGAAACTAAGCACCAAAGTTTGGTTGCAGCTAAATGGGTACCAGATTTTGGTGAAACGTTGCACCATAATTCGTATTTTCGTTATACCCCTTTTAAAATTTTTATTAGATCAAATTTTCTTATAATTTAGAACTATATTTACAATTCTGTATATTTCAACAATTTCACAAAATAATTTGAAATTACTGTGCAATTATTTAAATAGTATATTCAAAGGAAATTTTTCCATTATTAAGGAATACATTGCTTACTTATATGTTTTTTTTTAATTTAATGTCAGATAAACCTCAATAAATTGTGCTAATTTAATTAGTATATATACTCAAAATTAAATAAAAACTTTACATTATAGATGGAAATAATAGTAAATCATTTTTATTTATTACTAATATAATTTATTTTATTTTTATTGCCAATTACAAAAAAACAACAAAAAAAACATGTACAGTACATAATATATTTCCTAGAGAAAACAATATAGTTAATTCAATTCAGTTTCTGGTTAGCCAAACTTGGATTTAAAATCCAGTGGAATAGCAAATTTTTCTCCCGTCCAACCCTTATGACTTAAAGTTATACAATAAAGAAAAAAAAATTAAAAATATAATATTTTATAAATATATTTTTTATACAATTTATTTTAATATTACTAGGCCTATTTGTACAAACATTCAAGATTGAAATTACTTTAATACCCAATCGAGCATATTATTGGGGAAAGAATAGAAGCTGAGTTCACCCTTCAATTTCAGTAAGCAATTGTTTTTCCTAGCTTTTTCAACAGTTTTTATAAATATTTTCATTATAAATACTGTTGAGATAGCCAGACAACTTATAACCGTAAAATCTAAACTTCTAGAAATCAATCCTAAATTAAATGCAATCAAAGACAAATAAACAAATAATAATAATGTAGTTAAACTCATTTACTCATATTAGCAAATGTACTCACTTTTTAAGGAGATATTAAAAAAATCTAATTTTTCTATAGCATTTACACAATATATTGTGTGAATGCTATATGCCAGCCACACTGATGGAATTTATTTCAAGAGCATCAGTATCCTATCTCCGGCTTGAACACTTTTGGGCGCACATTTTGTAAGGAACATTTGCATACAAAGTTATTTTGCATACATGAAAGTTTTTCACACAATCTTGAAGCTTCCGCACACTGTTGAATATACAGAATATTAAGAAATTGCATAAGCAGATCAATGCACATTTTATCCTACAATCTTCATGTTCGGAGAATTCACACACAATGGCAGAGGGGTGGAGTAGGAATTAGTGCCATAGTTACGAAGCACATAACAGGATTTTAGGGAGTTTGTATATGTTGCTACAAATGCTGAAATATTTTCTATTCTAACAATGAGGAAAATTTGAAAACTTGGGTTTGTAAGGAACATTTGCATACATGAAAGTTTTCCACACATTCTTGAAGCTTCCGCACACTGTTGTATATCCAGATTTGGCCGAAAGGCCATTTTGCGTCACTTCATTAATGCAATCGTCATTCGTCTTGTCACTACGTTAATGCAAGTTCCATAAATGTATTCAACATTGACACTCAGCATCTTGGATAAATATTCTGCCAGGTAAGAGAATTCCAATTCAGGACATCAAGCAGTAGCTGCCAGTTTTCCCTCAGGATTCAAGTTAAGTTGTTGTAGAGTGCGTCTCTTAGAAAAAGGTTGACTGAGGCTGTTACAAACATTATGTTACAAACATTACCTCAGACACCTTTACGTTAGAGCCACACAATGTCGGTTCAATCATGATCTTTAAAATAGAAAAAAAGTAAATTGCTATTAAAAGACTTCAGTAACAATGACATAGAAAAGAGCTACATTATTAACTTATATTACAAAAATTTTAGTGTGAGAGTAACATCTAACTTTGTTTTAACCTTTAAAATGTGGGTGTTTGGTTTTAACATGGGATTCTGGTTGAAATATCAACCACCCATCCTGTAAACGTTAAAAGACAAATTATTGGCTAACGTTTTATTAGGTTTTACGGCTACTCTTGTTTATAAACGAAACACAATTAAGTGTTTTTCAGTGATTTATTAATTTATGAAATAGCCAATTCTTTTTACCCGATTCTGAATCATTAATAATAGTATAAAATGTTGTAAAAATAAACATTAAGTTGTATTTAGCAAATACATAAAGGTAAAGAATATATATATTCTTTTATATTATATAAATATATAAAGTATATATTATATTTACATATGTATATATACATATGTAAAAAAAAGGGATAACCATAGAATAGATTGATTGTGCAAATGCGTTAAAGATTTACAATAAAAATTTTATTGGTTTGTTGCACTAACATCCCACTAGACTTCAAAATTAGCTATTGGCGATGGTTTGAAAATTATCTCGAAATGAAAAATCAGGGACGCTTCTCTATAATTTGTAACCATGGTCAGATAACATCACAAAGACAACTTCCGAGCTGGCACCTCAGTCTCCAAGTTTTCATACCATAGCCAACATGAGCACACTCGCACTTGTACCATGATAAATTTAACGTACAACAGCCAACAACAGGATGTTTGGCAAAAACAAACATACAACCCTTTTGATTATGGGCTCGGAACTCTTTCAACAAGAATAATGTATTTTGTAATAGATATTTGACAATACAATTATTTTACAAACTAAAAATTAGTATTGTCACTTATGAAGGTTAAAATGTACTGTACGGTCCCTTAGCTTTTAACAGTTACCATTTTCGACAACCCTTCAGGGGGGAAATGGAGTTCTTATGTTGGAAACAAAACAGATTTTTGTTGCCAAGAACGTTGTAGCGTTGCGAATATAGAGTTTGGTAAATTCTTAGAACACGGTGCCCCTCGGCAAAATATTAAAAATTCGATGTTATACTACACTAACATGTTAATTCGATGTTATAATACACTAACATATTATTGGCGACAAAACCCTTTTTTTTTTGCCAATTAAAGAACTATTTTCCTCTAGGCAAGGTTGCCAAAATGAAAATGTTATTGTTTATATATTATCGCAAAATATTACATTTGGCGGGGGCATCGTGTTCTAGGAACCAACCTAGCCTTTTCAAAAATCCCACCACATCCAAGGTGGCTGTACAATACATTTTAACTAGATGGACTTATTTTACTGAAGTAATGAGTACACTGAAATGAATAGTAGCTTAAATAAAACAAAGTATGTTGGTAGTCAGCAAAATTATCTACATTTCAAACATTGCATTAAAGTTAAATTTTTTCCCCAGTGTTTTACATATTTTGGCAAAGTGTTTCTTTATACTTAAATTTAAACAATCCATTTATTGTATATTATGCGGACTCAACTGAAATTTAATACTAGAATACAAACCATACGTAAATTTTACGTACTTTCCCATTGACTTTACATAGTAAACAAACAAGTTTAGTATTGTAAAGGTTAAAAAAATGCTAAGTGTTTGACCGCATATTGTTCGTTTAATTAAAAAAATATATTACTCACGATTTAAAACATATATATATATTTTTTTTAATAAAGCTGTAAAATTTTCAATCAATTTTTTTCATTGGTTAAAATTCAGAATTGGGATCTTGAAAAGCAGCAGAATACAACGGCCGTAGTTGACAACGACTTTATACTAATCTGTTTATATTTGAACTTTATATGAGTAAAAACACTTAAACATCATAAAACAAACATTTAATTACAATAACCATGAAATAAAACATTTAACTTACTTTGATATTCGATTAACATAGTCCGATACGTTAACATTAATAAGAAGGGGATTTCCCGGTTCGTCGAGCCGGTTCGTAGATTCAGCGAAGTTTCGGTTGCAGTTATTGCAACTTTCTGGTGAAAGCTGGCACCATTCTCGATAAAAAAATTTTGGTTCAACCTAGCTTGCACCATGATATGGTGCAACAAGTTGAAAACTTACATTTTGCACCAAGTTATGGTACAACGTTGAACTGAAATTTTTAACAGTGTATCTGCAAAATACAGGGGTTACATACGTACCAGAGGCACAGTTATACCAAGGCACATTCGAATTTTAAAGTCAAGAGAGTGGAAAAATTATTTTGTCAGGTTACCAACTTCGGTTTTATGCTCCTGCTGTTGCCAGCAAAGTTTCGTCTGGATAAATATATATATTCTAATACTTTTATTTGCTTTTGTAAGTAAAAATATATTTTTCATATTTCCCATTTATATTTTTCATATTTCACATTTATATATCATATTTCACTGGTCAATGTACATCAATAAATTACTTCTAATGTGATTTTATAAATTCGTTTAGATTTTTTTTATAAATTACTTCGAATGAGATTTTATAAATTACTTTGAATGTAATTTTATAAATTACTTTGTATGAGATTTTATAAATTACTTCGAATGTGATTTTGTAAATTACTTCAAATTTGATTTCAGAAATTAATTTTAATGTTATTTTATAAATTACTTCGAATGTGATTTTATAAATTACTTCGAATGTGATTTTATAAATTACTTCAGATTTTATTTTATAAATTACTTAAGTTTTGATTTTATAAATTACTTAGGTTTTGATTTTATAAATTACTTCGAATGCGATTTTATAAATTACCTAGGCTTTGATTTTATAAATTACTTCGAATTTGATTTTATAAATTACTTCGAATTTGATTTTATAAATTACTTCGAATTTGATTTTATAAATTACTTTGAATTTGATTTTATAAATTACTTTGAATTTGATTTTATAAATTACTTCGAATATGATATTACTTCCCCCCTTGTAATTTTAATTTATTGAATGCTTGATTCCTTAACCTACAATTTTCAGAAAGTTATGATGAACTCAACCCGTGGATCTTTCGTAGCAAATGATACAATCTAAAGTCGTAGGATATATCTATAAAATTGGAATAAAACAGAAAATATAACACATAGTTATTTTATTCAAAATAATCTCTATAGAATCTTTGGCATATACAATAGCCATTACTGTATCACATAAGCATGAAATCAATTCATTTTCTTTAAGATACCTCAACTCCTGGTCACATTTCCTGGTTGAACTTCTTGCATTGTTTGTTATTACATTGTTTAACTGCAAGTATGAAGATTTCGTTTCACAAAGGAAAATATTCATTGTTATTGAAACTGGCGATTCCACTGAACAAAAGCTCCGACAGTCAATATTCAAACGTATGATGTTAATTTTTAAATTACTGTTAAACAACAAAATAGAGGGTGATGTTAAAAAACAATCTCATTTTAAGAATGATGTTTTACTTTTTTCTAATAAAACAATAATAGAAAAATGATATTTTCTAAAGAGCCTATTGGTGAAGGAAATAGATGTCTACTTTTGAGTCAAACGGATAACTACTGAAATGTCACCATTTTCTCTTAAAAGTGAATTTTGTTACATGATATCTTATTTCACTCAGTTTTTGAAATCGTTTGTTTTTATTCATTATTTAATAATTTTGTGTAGCACCTCTTTCAATTTCAAAAAAATATTTAATATTGTCTGAGAAGAGTAAAAAATACATTTCTTGACCCATCACAAATAAACTCTTATATCCATAACACAAACTCGGATGTCCAATGGTAAACTAACTCGTGAACTTTACATGATATGTAAATAAAACAGTGAAGGTTTATTTATGCTGTTATTCTTAAGTAGCCAATTCTATAAAATAGAAAATGTTGTGTGTCAGTCTTTGCATTGAAGCTACATCCAAATTTTGAAATTAAAAACTGGCTAAGGTTTAATATTTTTTAAATGATTATGAATATTTGTCCTAAATATTACGAAAAATAAAAACCATTTATGTTCATTTAATCAATATAGGAAATTAATGTAAATATCAAATTAATTTTTTCACATTTTTTTAAAGTGATCGCTAACTGCAAATGAACCTCGAGAATATATCAATAATACTTTTCATGTATAATATATCATCTCCAGCCTACTCTAATCCAAATGTGTCTGCAGTTATATTGCCCTATTTTTTTAAGGAATAAAGGTCAACATAATCGTGAATTATGTGATACTGTCCAAATATGCAAGCCCTCGATTTTAAAACACTTTTGTAACCAGCATATCTTCTGTATATATAGTTAAGTACCGTATGGGCTGGTCTATTTCATGTCTCAGTTAACTATACCTATTTAATGTTCCCGTTACATGTACCTATTATCTGTCCCCGTAATTACGATGCTAACGCCCTCTACACACTGTGTCGGGAAGCGTCAGTCATGTAACTGCTTTCTTGCGGTGTGCTAGCCCTAGCCACTGTTTTTCCCGAAATGTGTAATTGTATAATTTAGGATGTGTGATTAAACTTTTTAACTATTTAACCGTGAGTCTTGATTTGTCTCTAGTCCTTTACACTTTTTAATTAGTCTATTTTTTAATTATCCAAGCAAGCCGCCCATCATTCCACCTCCTCTCCCTACCTCCACACCCAAAAAGACCTTCGAATTCAATCCAAGAGTAGGACGTGGTAACAAAGAACTCAGAATATTCTTCGCAATTCCCAATGCTCCCAGTGGCAACAATCCAGTGAGGCCACCTCCTCCACCACCACCTCCCCCACCTCCAATCTGGACAGTTATGCC
Organism: Troglohyphantes excavatus; assembly: GCA_963932185.1. Lineage (NCBI taxonomy): Eukaryota > Metazoa > Arthropoda > Arachnida > Araneae > Linyphiidae > Troglohyphantes > Troglohyphantes excavatus. The sequence continues at coordinate 48,478,044 of OZ010674.1, read as the reverse complement.
ACGTGGACCACCAAGACCCAACCCTATTGTTCCCAACCTATCGGCATCGTTGGTTTTGGGCACGTCCGATAGGTTGATGTCGCCAATCGGATCGGAATTGGATGTCATTGGATCGTGGTGATGGTGATGATAGTGGTGGTGGTGGAGCTCTTCTTTTGATTTGTCAACTGCGCTCTGTGCTGCTTTCTCATACGTCGAGATGGAAGAGGCGTGTCCGAGGTTATTTGATGGGCGGTCGTAGTTTGTCTTTGTGTGGAATGTCTGCGGAGGAGGGGCGTAATATTGGGGTCCATTGTTGCTGGATTGGTAACCATTGTCCATTGGATATGAACCACCAACGAAATCGGGATTGTTGTTGTACGTACTTCTAGATGGACCTTGATTTGAAGAACTATGTGATGGAAGAGAATGATGATTTGGATTTGAAGACGCTAACACGTGACCTTGAAAAGACGAATCACCATTAGTAGAAGACGGATTATGAACTTTATCAGGAGTTGCGTGGAAGTAATGTTGTGGAGGTGGATTGTAATTTTTCTGTGGAGTTGGATTCTGGATTTGTTGTGGAGGCGGATTGTAATTTTTCTGTGGAGGTGGAGTCTGGATGTGCTGTGGAGGTGAATTGTGGTTTTGTTGTGAATGTTGGCTGCGGATTTGTGATGGAGGTGGATTATGAGTTTTCTGGGGAAGAGAATTATGAATTTGCTGTAGAGAATTGTGCATTTGTTGTGAATGATAATTTTGAGAACTTGCATGTCCTTGTGGTAAAGGACCCTTAAAAGACTGTTTTCCTTGATTTAGTGCTGAAGGATGTTGATTTTGATAAGAAACTTGCTGTTGAAACGCATTTCTACCATCATTTCCATTCCTTTTAAGCCCGCTTTTATCTTCATTTCGCAATGGAATTGGCGGAGAATTATTTGGTAATAGCGGAATCCGTAAACTTTTCTTAATATCATTTAAGTGAGGGGACACCTCTACATGAGTTGTGCCGATATTAAGATTTCCTTTCTTTTGAAACTCTTTTGGTTTCATTCCCCGAGAAAAATCCGGATTGGAATTTTGTGGCAAGTTTTGTATTTGGCCTTGCTGAAATCCAATACTCTTTTTATGCATAGAGCTTGCACTATATTTATCTGTTGGTAAAATAATCTCACTACTCACTGGCTTTTTGTGATTGATTGGAGAATTGTTATTTATCTTACTGCTCTCCCACAAGGAATGGGTCCCTCCATCTTTCTTCCCCTGAAGATCATGCTTACCATCTGCCAAAGACATCCTTCCAGTTTTAACAGGAGGCTGAGATCCTTCCACAGAAGATTTTCGCTTTCTACTGAAAGGAATCTTGCGATCAGGTGAATCTTGAGACACTTCCTCAGAAAAGGAACTTTCCTCTGCCACTAAATCTTCTTCCTCGTGCACCAGAGCCTTGCCATCGAATCTCCTGTCTTTAGTCGGACCTGCAGCTCTCAGGGCATCGGCCACCGGGGCAAACACGACGAAGTTCTTCGGGTTCTTCGATACGGGCATGTCCGAAATGAGTCGGGACAGAATGTCGGAGACGTTGGGGCTCTCTGTTGTGGTGTGTTCGGCGATTGTCGTTGGCCGAGTCGGTTTGTTCGCCTGTTTGGTCTTTTGCGTGATGACCTTTATGAGCACTGAGGGGACTGTCGGGGACGGGGAGGTTATGCTGTGGAACTGGAAGATGTCGATGTCGTCCTCGTCGTTCCGCGGTTGCAAAATGTCTATCTGTAAAAGAATGAAAGAAAATTAAGTTTCGTTGCCACCCATTTTTAAAAATTCATTTATAAATGACACTTAAAAACAGTTACCACTTTTGAGTAACACGGTGTACCATTGAAGATATAAAGGATTTATATTTACAGATTCATAAATTAATGCATAAAAAGTTTTTGTTAATTCATAAAGACGCATCAATTAATACATAAAATGCACATAACAGGTTGTGCTGGCACGCTTTCTCAGTCGCCACACTAACTTCAACCATGTGCGTCTTCTACTGGCAGAACATAAAACCGTATGTGCCATGTGAAATGTTCAGTTTAGTGTGCAATATGTTTTTGTAAACTGCCTAGCCTTTACACCAAGTAGACTTGTAGATTTTAACAATTTAAATCCAACAATTTAACACATCCTCCTAATTGCCGATTGTTTCCTTTTATAACCGAATATGGTTTCTATTCTTTGATTTAATAATTTTTATATGTTAGCATTTTATACCTTTAATCCGTTACTCCGCAATACTTAGTATTTGACGCAGCATAGTCTTAGAAGATCTTGCACCACTAATACCAACCAACACAAAATGCATAAATTAATATACAAACATGTATAAATGAAGTATACTGATGCATTATTTGAAAAATACATCCTCTACGTACAGTTATGTTACTTTAGAAAATTCAGTTATGCTACATAGTTGCACATTGTACTTATATTACAATTCCTGGGCACATGCCGAAATTTTCGATGTTTAAGAAAATGTCTTCTAATTGAAATTTAAAAAATATTTACTCGGCTTTAATCTTTCAACAGGTTCCCAGCAGCAGTTGGACCACAAAGCTAGCCACAAGCATTTATACAAGCCACGAGCATACACAGATTAAATATACGTAGTTGACGATGGGGTGTTTAAGCTTAAAAGGGAAAAATATCCATAAGAAACAATAAACAAACTTTAATATTCTCTCTCCTGAATCCTGAGTGGCGTGAGTTGACAGGACAAGAGATAAAGAGCGAATGACACAATACGGTGGGAAATTTACAGATAATAAATTATGAACATCATTTGATTGGTTGGGAGAATTTCACCTCGCCTTTTAAGGGCTGGAGATATATGCGTGAGAAGGAAATGCAGGGAACGGACGTAATTGAAAGCTGTTTTAGCTATAAGAGTAAGTAATGCAATCTCAGCTAAATTAGTGTAGGAAATTGCATCATGATATGAAATCGCCAATTGGAGAAAGAAAACTTTTTAGTAGTTAGGAATAAAGAGCGTTAACGAACGGTATCCAAAGTAAATTGAAAAGTTTTATAGTATAATTCAAAAATGGGTGGAAGTTCGAAAATATTGTTTCATGCATAAATAACTGCTGTGTGTGTATTAGTTTTTAAGATGTATATTCGGAATATTTAGAAAAAGAACAACGGTGCTAAAAAGAAGTTATGTAGAAACACAAAATCAGCTACAGCGTTCATTTACCTATAAAATATCACTAATATTATAATAATTCTTGTAACGTAACCGCAGGCGATGTGCATCCTTTATTAAAATAGGTTACGATTTAAATTGCACCAACTCATCATATTTATCAGTTATTAACATAATACTCCCCGAAGACATGTTAAGACGGGTTATTCAACTGGTATTATATTTTTTCTCTTTAAATAAATGTTCTGCATCGATGGATTCGAAGAAGAATTCGTTATTAGAAGATTAACCTGAGTCCATTATTGGATTATTCAATTGAGACGTTTTTTGCGAGTGAGCCTAAGAACCTTAAGTTTTCTGATTGGTAAGTTTCACTTCATCATTTTGATGGACTTCGATGATGAGATTTTGATTAGGGGAAAGTGGGGATATCTGCTTTAAGGCGAAAGTGTTCATTGTTTGAGAGGCCTTGACCTGAAGCGAAAGGGATGGAAAGGTGGTATCACTAGTGATCTATTTGTTCATTGAATTGGATTATTAATTTATGATTTGATTATTTAATTACAGCTATTACAGATTATTTATTATATGTAATATTATAGTGAATTGTTCATGACTGAAAAATACTATTGTTATTTTAGAATTAAAAAGCTAGTTAACGCAAAAGACGACTATGGTCTCTGAACCCTTAGAACTTTTATGTCAGTTTTAATTTATTTTTCTGTGATTTGTTTGTAGATTAAATAGAATGTTTGGGTAAACATGTTAAGATTGCAAATTAATTTTCTTATCCTAATAACTTTCGTAAATTTGATTCCAAACTGAAATTCATTTTAGATATATATAATGCTTTCACTGTTAAAAATGCATTAACATATTTGGCGAAATTTATGTCATTTTTGACGAAACAGACCCCAGCTATATGCTGCTATTACATATTTCGTCAACTGAGAAAATTCATTTTGCCGTTTTTTTTTAAACGAAATTTATTTCGTCAAAAATGAAAACGATTTAAATAATATAACAGTTGCATATCGATGAGATTTCTGGAACCTCTCGCTTCATGGTGAATGTAAAAGAATAATTTTAATGTCAATAAATTCAGAATACTATATTTTAAAGCAATAAAAAAAGGATTTTATTTTTATTTTTGTCCTACACTGTTTGTTAAAAATAGGTACTCAAAATAAGTAAAATGTACTTATTTTGAGTACATTCGATGCTTATCATAGCTCCGAATGCATAAGTTTCATTTTTGAAAAGGACATGTACTCAAAGATAAAGTACAATGAGTAAAAAATGCAGTTGTTTGCCTGCATAAGTTGTCTTCATAAATCACTTTAAATAAATATCAACAATTACAACCAAGGCTTTCCGGGAATTGAACCCATAGCATAAATCTCCGCAGTCCTGTGCCTTATTCTGGAAAGTAATAAGGGTGACGTGAAAAAGTTATAAACGGAAGAAATTTTAAAAAAGTGTGCCAAAAGTATAGGAAGTAAGATAATTGAGCTGTAATAACTCAGTTTCCATTTGAGCAATCCGAATCATAATTGTGGAAAACCATCATCTGAACAACTATTTCAAGTGTGTCAGGTCGCTTTGTTAAGATGGCTTAAACAGAAGCTGATATTAGCAATATTAAATAACACTGCTCATTTTTGAGAAAGTACGATTACTTGAATTTGATTACGTCATCGCTTATTTACAATACAATTGCACTCAAAGAAAAATGAGTAGACTCAGGTACAAATTTTTAAGTACCTTTTTTACAGTATATCACCGTTTAACTTTTACTTATTACATATATAGTTATTTATTCTCCAGTGAAAGAACTCTGGAAATGTATTTCCACCTGGGAAAATGAAATCATATGTGCATCACGTTCGATCCCATCACGTTCTCTCCTTTTGCCCTAGGCATCACTAAAACGTTCCACATATCGGGCATTCGTGGTCGCTTGTCGCATATAATTAGTTTAGCGGATACGCCCGAATTCTAAAAGTGAATGGCATCACGCGAATATGTGTGACAACAGTTTCTGGTAATGCGTCATCAATCCATTCAGGAAATAGCGGTCAATTACTCGAGACAGGTATCCATTGTGTTTATGGACATATTCAGTGGGTATGCTGGACAAGCATTGCACAATGTGGTAATAAGGATTTTTGATTAATATTTATATAATTATAATGTCTTCCTTGAGGTTTTTCGGAAATTAGAACTTGAACAAAAACGATCGAGATATAGAAAAAAAGTGTTCACACAGAACTGATGTTCCACTGTAAAAAAAAAGGTGCTTAAAAATGAGTACCTGAACCTACTCGTTTTCCTTTGAGTACAATTGCATCGTAAATGAGCGATGACGTACTTAAATTTAATTAACAGTACTTTCTCGACAATCAGCAGTGTGACTTAATACTACGAATATCAGCTTCTGTTCAAGCCAACTTAACAAAGCGAGTTGACACACTTAAAATAGTTGTTCAGAAGATGGTTTTTCACATTATTTGAGGTCGATTGCTTAAAAGGAAACCGAGTTATTACAACTCAATTATCTTGTTTATCATTCTTTTGGCCCACCTTTTTAACATGTCTTCTGTTTATAACTTCTTCAAGTCGTTCTGGTAATTTAACGGATAAAGTTTGGGCTGCGGTGCCTCAGGATCTGGGTTTGATTCCCGGTAAGTCGGTTGTAACTGTCGATATTTATTGAAAGTGATTTATGAAGGCAGCCTATCTAGGCTAGCATCTGCTCTTTTTATTCATTGTGCTTATTTTTGAGCACATGTCTTTTTCAAAATTGAAACTTATGCATTCGGAGCCATGATAAGCATCGAATGTAATCAAAAATGAGTACATTTCAATTATTTTTGAGTACCTATTTTTAACAATGTGGTCATAAGGATTATGATTGATATTTATATAATTATAATTTCTTTCTTGATGTGTTAGGGAAATTAGAACTCGAGCAAACACGATAATAAAGAGTTCACAAAACTGTTGCTAAGGTGAAAATTCGGGGATTTTTTAATTTTGGCAAAAGACATGGCCTTTAAGTAATAGTGATTTTTGTTACATAGAGTTCTATATAAAAAAAAAAAAACTTTTTAAAGTTTCATTAAATGAAGAAAAGAATGATACGCTTTAAGAAAAATATTTAAATTTGAGTATTTAATCTATTCGTTTTTCTTTAACCATTTGGCAGATAAGCAAAATTTCGAATCTGTAAGTTTATTTTCACTGAAGGAAATTTTAATTTATAATTCCAACACATTCTCTTTTTTGCAATTTTTTTTAAAAATTATATTAGTAGAGAAGGTTTCCAAAAGCCTTTTTAACGCTTTAAACTTGAAAATTATTCCAAAAAATATATTGTTTATTAATATTAAGTGTATACATAATATTAATACACGTTTGTATCCATCAGGTGGTTTTAAGTATAGCTGCATCGTAAACGGGCGTGTGACACTCAAATGCAAGTAACCGTACATTTGAGAAAACTTAGCAATGTGGTTTAATATCGCTAATCTCAGCATTTGTTTAAGCTGTCTTTATGAAATCTGCCAAACTTAAAATAATAGTTCAGAAGATGGTTTTCCACATGATATGATATCGAAAGTTTAAATAGAAACTGAGTTATTACAACTCAATTATCTTACTTCCCGTTCTTTTGGCACACCTTTTTTAACATTTCTTCTGTTTATAATTTCTTAATGTCGCATGGATAGGGGTTGTTTTACAATATACAATGATGAAACTATATAATTTTGTTTACCCGGCATTTATTAAACTGGATCCGTGACATGTAAAAATTTGAGCAACAACTGTAATTTCTTGTTGAATAAATTTGTAGGAGGTGAAGCCCCCTGCTAAATTAAAAAAGAAAAGAAAATAATTATTTAAAAAAAAGATTTTTTTAATTGTTGATGCCGTTATATGTATAAAAGATAACTTATTTGTCAACTGTGATTAAAAATTATTGTTTTCCGTATACTTTGTATAAATGTATGTATAGTAGCATAGTACTAATATAAAAGACTTGTATTACATTTCATTTAGTTAATAGAAGTTGATGTAATGCCATATGGCACTTCATCCTTATTTATTTATGAAAATTTTGATTTAAAATATGTATCTTTGGAACTGATACATTTAAAAAAAATTCAGGATACATAATTATATTATTTTTTTCATAATTTTCAATCAGTAAATTTTAATAAAACCATTTTAAACAGTAATTTATACAATTTTGTCCTTAAAGAATTCTTCGTTATTTATTTGTACTATGTAAAACTATCTCAACAAGTATTTACGTTAGATAAAACATATAATATAATTTTAATTTTTTTCATTAATAAAAACTATAAAAATCTCAGCTAAATATTCTTTTTAATTTTGGGATTTATGCTTCCGGTTTTTTTTCTTCAGTTTGTTAACTTCGAAATAAACACATTCGCAAGCAAAAAGATGCAAAATTTATATGTACTATGTAAACCTATCTCAACAAGTATTTTCGTTAGATAAAATAAATAACATAATTTAAAATTTGCTCATTAATAAAAACTATAAAAAATCTCAGCAAAACATTCTTTTTAATTTTGGGATTTATGCTTCCGTTTTTTTCAGTTTGTTAACTTCGAAATAGACACATTCGCAAGCAAACACGCAGAAAGATGCAAAATAGAAGTTCTATTTATTTCTCAAAAATATAGTTAACTTATTTTTAATACGGACATTTTTTTATTCTTAATTCTTTTTTCATTTATAGATAGATATCTTATGAAGAGTTCGTTGCATCCCTGGATCAAGGGATTCGCAAACGATCGTTCGTCACGGTTATCGTGATGCCACCCGATTCCACGCGATGCTTTAATACCATCTGCTGAAATCTGAGAAATAAGAACGGGAATATCACCTGCACGCTCAGGTAATAAAAATAGGGTTAAAAAAGTTCCATAAATCACAAATTTACGAACATCTTTAGAAATTAATAATAAATTATATTGATGCTTCATAGCTGTCACTACTTGTCCTAATTCGTTGAACCAATGATCCTTCATTTGAAGTTTGCGTTTAAAAGGTGTGAAAGTTTTTACCCACATAAGGACCCTCATTCACAGACTGAGATCAATGGTAAAAGTAAAGAATAAGGGTGCACTCTGCCAAATCAATTTTAGGCTTAGAGTTGTCACGTAAATAATTTGGTGTGGCGATACTTGCTGTAGATTAAATCAACGAGAAACACAGAATGAAAAAGTTGCCTGACGTCATTCGGCGATGGTTTATAACTTATGTGAAACTATTTATTAATATACGGAGTAATAAGTAATTATAAAATAGTGAATGGTCAAATTAGTGTAATAACTCATCACAAAAAGGGCGATTGGAAAACTAACTAAATTTCGATTTGGATTCGAATTTGAGCATGCTTGTAAAATATATTACGAAACTATTTGTAAAACATATTACACACGTATTATATTACCCACAGTTGCCAATTTGAACTGAAATCATATTTGGCGTCATTAATTTTGTCACCTAGGCGTAGTTCGAAACTGAGAAACATGTAAAGTCTTTAAACTAAATGCATTAGTTGTATGCTGTAAGTTACTGTATGTAGAATCTCATGCTATTAAATAGTTACTGCAAGACATATAGATATTTTTTTTTTGCTTACTCAAACCAATCGATATTTAGAGTTGAATTAAAACACCAAGAAATATAAATTTTTGCTAAAATGCACTCCATTAACAAAGTAAATTTAAAAAAAGATAATAAGATCAAAACATAAGTTTAACATTGTGTAATTCAATATTTAAGTAAAAAAAACATTTTTGATTACATTCGATGCTTATCATGGCTCCGAATACATAAGTTTCAATTTGAAAAAGACATATACTCAAAAATAAGCACAATGAATAAAAAGAGCAGATGCTAGCCTACATAGGCTGCCTTCATAAATCACTTTTAATAAATATCGACAATTACAACCGACTTACCGGGAATTAAACCCAGATCCTGAGGCAGGGCCGTCGCACACAATTTTTTTTTTGGGGGGGGGGGGGGGGGGGGCTTGAAACAAGAATTTTCCCAACTTAAAGATATGAAATTCCCACCTTAAAGATATTAAATTCCCAACTTATAGATTATATACAACTTACAGATATTACCCATTTTACCCCACCTTACTCAATCCCACGCATCAAATAATCAAAAAATAAACAACAACCATATTCTACTCAAGCTACACACACACACTCAAAAACCAGTAAACTCCCTTCAAAAGCCCATTTCCACTTTTACGACAACCAGAAAGAGACGTTATTACACAAAACTACTTTAATTACGAAAAAACCAGGTAAGTACTAAACACCATTTTCAAAAAAAAGATATATAGGTCACCTTGAGTTCGCCTAAAGGGATGGCATGCTGTCCTGAGGATTCGGTTTCTCAGTAGGAATTGTTTTGTTGCTATAGCTGAATGTGTATACGGAAATGGAAAAACTCTTTTTTAATTCTCGACTTTCGATATCTGCTGTAGTAGGTTGTTAGTAGGTCAATCGGTAGAAAAAAGAAAGTTCGGTCGGGAAGGAGCGTGGTGTAAATTTCACATAAAAAACTTGATGTGATAAGTATACTGGTTTAGCGGTTTTTTATTAGAGTGAAGAGTAAATTAATTATGAAGTAAAATTGGCACTTAAGTCAAAGTGGATTTATAAATGGATTAATGTTTGTCTGAAGTTGATTAGGTAAATGAACTTTTCATGAAACGGGTTTTAAAGTTATTTCGACGTGGTTTTAGAGTTGGTAAGCTGGATTTGTAGTTTGGAATTTTTAAATGTTTTTTTTTATTTATTTACTGTATAATTTGATGGTTTACATGTCTTTGAAATTTATTTTATATAATAGAGGTTTAGAATTATACGTAAAATTATTTTCTCTCTGTGAAAATACTCTCCATGGATGATTTGTACTCTGTGAAAATACTCTCCATGGATGATTTGTACTCTGTTAAAAACACATTCTCATTTCTGAGGAAACTTTTGTCATTTTGATGAAACAAACGCATGCTAAAATATATAGGAAATTAAATTTAGAAAATCTCAAAGAAATTAAGCGACTTTAAATAAGAAAAAATTTTAGTTTTTGAACAAAAGTCTAAAAGTAAAATGTGAAATTCACTTTATGCTTACTAATACTTCTAAATCTACACAAAACTATCTGAATTTGTAAGTATATTTCTTTTAAAAGTGATTCCTAAATTTTTTTTAAACAAATCTTTAAAATCTTGTCTTTGAAAGAAATGGGTGTCAATATTGTCCAGAATTTATACATTTTTTATTATCATTATTTATCTTCATTTATGTTTTAGTATAAAACATGAGATTTATATGACTGTTTGAAGCTCATTCGAATTAAGTACACTTTTAAGGTCAAATTGTGCATTTTAATATAGGGCATTATGAACATTGGGAAAATATAAGACTTTTTGGGTAGTTGGGAAAAGAGAGAAAAATCTTGTTGTTTTTATAAGGTTAATATCATTTTATAAACATTATCTTTACAATATCTAGAATTATCCAAATCCATAAATTAGGATTGCAAGTTACAGGAACTGATATTTTCATCAGTGCATGCAATTTTCATTTACAACTCTTATCTTTTAAATTTAACAATACATATATTGGCTTCTTTTTCCCCTTTATTTAAAAAATAACTGTAACCTCATTTGAGAATAACCGTTTACTGTTCAAACAAAACTGAATGTCTTTGCTCTTATCTTAAATATTATCTTGAAGTATTTTCTGGTTTAAAAAGAAGTCATTGGTATCCATTGATATTTTTTGAACTATTCAAAATGCGTTTTTGAAACTGTAGATAATGGATTATTGTTTAACAAACCACTCTGAAGATAGATAATAGCTAATATTTATTCGCTTGATAAATTTGAATATATAACATATGGAAATTTAAACTTCATCTTACGAAATCAGTTCACGTATTTAACTAAAAGTTAAACTAAACAGTTTATGTTGTCAGAGAGCAGTCATATTTATAAGTAAACAATTTCATTTTAAAATCATCGTATCATATACGTTCATTAAATATTCTACAAACGCATCTCAATAATGTTTAACTGATCAAGGAACTTTAAGTAAAGATTCACAATTGTGCAATTTATATTACCATTATTTTCACTTTGTATTCAAGCTGCTACTGATAATAAACTTCAATCAGATTGTACAACTCTGGAAGAAGATTGTTATCGTAATTTATTTACGGTGAATACTAAGAGTTTTTGGTGTACTTTGTTCATCCTCGGCCAATGTTTATAGTTAAGTACTTTTTGGTTTTCTATGTCTTGATTCGTTTTTGTGAAATGACGAACGGATTCGAACTAGGTCTAAATTAATGTTTATTATTTTAATTGCATTAATTTTAATCTCCTTATATATTTATTAATTTTAATCTCCTTAGTATTTATTTATTTTAATCTCCGTGGTATTTATTAATTTGAATATCATTAGTATTTGTTAATTTGAATCTTCTCAGTAATTATTATCTCATCAATATATAAATTAAAATTAATAAAAAAAATTTACTTTTAATATCCATCACATTATGTTATATTTCATAATTACATAATTACTATTTTTCTAGATTTTGACCCCCCCCCCCCCTCTCCCTTAATTTTTAACTATTGCTCATCTAGTTAAGTCGTTTCATTTTATTTTATTCTACTTAGTTATAGAATTTTGTATTAGGATGAAGAATAAATTTGAATTTTTTAAAAGTATTACTCATATAATACATTTTTTTAATATACTTATTTCTCTCTTTGTATAAATATACTTTATACAAAACAAAGATAGAATGTATCAAGGTTGTTTATCGAAAAATATATAAAAAAAAAATAAAAGCGAATAATGACTAAACTTTTTTTTATTAGCGTCACCTTTTTAACAACATTTCAATCCCTAAAACATATGCAGGCCGAACGTGTCAGCAAAAAATTCCCTAAAGTAGTATAAATGCACCATTTGCAGATCACGTGCCAGTTACCGATCATTCGTAAAAAAATATTTAAACTTAACAACATACCATTATGTTTTTAAAAATCCCTTTTATCAATGTCACTCAAAGGCTTTTAAAAATTAAGTAAATTTCAATTTACAGTCTAATGTGAGTTCACTAGTAACACGTTTGTCACTGGTCGGAAATTGGTCGTAACTGGTCAGATATTGGTCTTTTGGATATTAGTTTTAAATGGTCGTATATTAGTCTAAAATGGCCGTAAATTGGTCTTAACTGGTCGGATATTAGTCTAAAATGGTTGTAAATTTGTCTTAACTGGTCGGATATTAGTCTTAAATGGGCGTAAATTGGTCTTAACTGGTCAAATATTGGTCTTAACTGGTCAAATATTGGTCTTAACTGGTCGTAAATTGGTCTTAACTAGTCGGATAAAATTGGTGTTAGCTGGTCGGATATTGGTCTTAACTGGTCAGATATTAGTCTTTAATGGTCGTAAATTGGTCTTAACTGGTCGAATATTAGTCTTAACTGGTCGTAAATTGGTCTTAACTATTCGGATATTAGTCTTAAATGGTCGTAAATTGGTCTTAACTGGTCGGATATTAGTCTTAAATGGTCGTAAATTGGTCTTAACTGGTCGGATATTGGTCTTAACTGGTCGAAAATTGGTCAAAAATTCGGAATATAACCCACATTCATGTAGAAACTGCAATTTTAAAATCAAATCGCAAATGAATGTTATATTTTCCAACATAACCTCAAATAACATATTTAATGGTAGAAAACAGCTACTTCCGTTACTCGCGATACTTCTGGTAATGATTCCGGAAAGACTTAATGGAGGCGTAACTGCATTGCGTGTGAGTTTCTTCATCGGAAAGCGATGATCCATTCAAAACTTACCCTCGTTTTTCCTTGGTGTCCAAACCTATTGAAGGCGTTGTCGTGTGATCTTGGACTTATCCGCAGTACATCTGTAGTCACTGACCATGCGATGATTCCTAAAATTTATAAATGGATTAAATATTTTCATCGCATAAATTTATTCAAAAATATTTCTTGTAGTTTTAAATACTTTTTTTAAAGTCAACTATATTTACGCTTACATTCTTAAGTAAATAATTAATTTTAAAATAAAATATAATAAAATAATTGCCTGTTTTATTAGTTGTTTTGTTATTTCATGCCCAAACATAGGATGTTTAATTTTCCAAGTCCAAAATTGGTTCAGTAATTTTAAATACATATGTTAAAAGGTTTCCTTTATAAAAAAAAATTGTAAGTAGTATAACTTAAACATCCTTCATTGCTGATGAAAAAGCCACATATAAAATGTTCATATAAAACTATATAATCTTAATACAAATAAAAAAGCTTATTATTTGCCTTCAAATTTCATAAATTGCGCTCGAGTCATTTCAATATTTTTCTACATTTCAGTATTTTTCTATATAAGTAAACTCATATGTATCGCTGTCATTTATTATTTTTAATTGTTAGAAAATTCCTCGTAACATAAATAATAAAATTAGTATGAATGTTTTTAGGTATTTAGATAATTTTTATTTTCATTTTGAACATATATTTTCTGGAGATAGTACAGGAATTTTTTTTAATGTTTTGAATTTAAATCAGGCGTATTTAACTAAATGCTTTCTAAACTTAAATACATTTCAAAAGTTTGCGCATCTGTTAATTTTTAGCCAGTTGTCAGAATTTGTTTACTTATTTATTCAAAACATTATGAATATAACTAATATATTCTTTTAATTAAAATTTTTTATTTTCTTAATTTTGCGGAGTTTGTTCTTTGATAATTTTATACATATTTTATTAATGAGTTAGCTCTGTAAATAAAGCAAACAATAATTATAAATCATAAAGGCCTTACGTAAAATATAAAAAATTTGACAAGATGAAAAAAGTATTTTAGTAAAAAGAATAAAAACATAATTAAATACTTAATAAGATATTTAAAGATATAAAATTTAAATAATTAAATACTTAATAAAATAATTAAATATTTAAAGATATAAAATTAAATAATTAAGTACTTAATAAGATAATTAACTATTAAAGATATCAAATTTAATTAATTAAATACTTAAAACTTAAATATTTAAAAATTAAAAAAAAATTAAATATTAAAAAATTAAATATTTTAATATTTAAAAATTAAAATTTTAAATATTGAAAAATTAAATATTTAAATATTAAATATTGAAAAATTAAATAATTAAGTATTTAAAAATTAAATAATTAAATATTGAAAAATTAAATATTTAAAAAATAAATATTTAAAAATTAAATATTGAAAAATTAAATATTTAAAATTAAATATATAAAAATTAAATATTTAAAAATTAAATATTTTTAAAAATCATATATTTGAAATTCCTTAAGACTTTGATATTTTATTCATATGTTCTTTTATACGTTTTAGGTAATATAAATAAGATCAAACTTAATATAATAATTCCCTTAACTAGGTTATTAGTAAAAATAATAAACCCTTTATTTGAAAAGATTTAAACTTTATTAAAAACACTTAATTACAGTGCATAAAATTGCCGTTTCGGAAACATATCTCATATCTTCAATAGCTTTCATTTCTTATCATTAGTATTCAAACTATTGTCATTACTCTAACATACCTTTCTCGAAACGAAAGCAAGAAATTATTAACCTTTCATATAATTACTACTGCACCATTTAATTAACTGATGCAACATTCCTAACACGTCACCAAAAAGTAACCCTTTAACTCTGGTAGATAATCCGTCACTTTGAGCCATTAGTGGGGCATTCACTTTTTTACATTTCTACTCCTATGGTTGATCGTGCCTATCTTCTAAACGGTTCCAGCAAGTGTGATCAGCCACACGTGAAGTGCAATAGGTATAACGGGTGCTTCTTTTGTTTTACATACGCTTCTTAGAAGTAACAGGTAGAGTATCATATAAGTATGTTTTGCCGAAAGGGAAACTTGAGCCCCAAATCCTAATTTTTTTTATTAATGAATTCAGAAATAGCAATTTTTGAATTATTAGAACATCTTTTTCTGAGCAATAATCAAATAAAAAAATATTATTTAAAAAACTTATTTTTAAATTTTTGCGTTTTTGTAGAAAAAAATTAAATGAATTAAATAACATCAAAGTATATATTATAGACGTATATTTGGGTTTTAATTGCTTTCAAAAACTTATTTTAAGTTCATAACCTAAAATATATGCACATTTTTAGGTTCATTAATTTATAAAATACTAGCAAAATTACCCGTTCTTCGCACGAGGATAAATAAAATAACGACAAATGAAAGAAATATATGCATTTCCTCTCCTCCAGGGATTATCGCATATACCAGTTTAGAATTTCTACTAAAAAAATAATGTTTATTTCATAAATTAAAATTTAAAATATCTTTATTTTTAATAAATTAGAAGTTACAGAGTAAAAATATCTCTATACTATTTGGTTACTAATACACCGATAAAAATCCAATAATTTCTAGATTATCTGTCATAAGGAATGGAGTTTTAAAAATTAAATATTCCTGCACAAAAATATTTTTAGGAATTTATAGGAATTTTATTTCTGTACGGATATACATAGTTGCATTAAATCCCATAATAGAACACTAAATTTGTAAAATCATTAACTCCAAGTGGTATCAGCCTATGAGTATAAATAATACACTATCGTGTAAACGAAAGACAAACGTTTCGAACATGCTGATTTTTAACCCATTCCCCCTCTTACATTTGTACCATATGGGGAGGAGTATACCAGTATACGCTTCCGGCTTCCACAACTCAACATGGAATCACCCTTAATGGATAAATTGCATACCATCGTGTAAGCGAAAGTAAACCCTTTCAACCATATAGATAATTTATCCTCTCTCTCTCTGAACCGAGTAGGTCCCAATACAGCGCGGTCTGTACCTAAACGATTTTTTTTAACACGAATGTCAAAATTTAATCAGGATATTACTATAATACTTTAGTTTTCAATGCTTATTTTAATTGATGAAATTTTAATTATTGTTGTCATCATTATTAAAGGATAATGTGTATTATAATAGGTTTTTTTTTATATAAGAATAAGTTTTTACGTAGAACTACGAATTATTTTTATCAAATAAAAATTTATTAAATTAAATTATAAACACAACGCTTTAATCGTAATTTTTCTATTATTTTAAAAAAATAGTTTCAAAAAGAGTTTCATTGAATTGTAGCTTTAAAGCATTACCTTCAAGCGTGATTTTTAATGAAACTTCTAAATCAATTACGAAATTGAAATGTTCTTTAACCGTATGGAAGTGAAAAAGACAACAAAATCCGAAAACAGAAGTTTGTAAAGATGGCCAAATTAGGAAATTTGATCTTGAACTTCAATGATTTAACTTTCAAAGCAATCAGAATTTCCCGTTTCCCAATATTGCAATTTTGATTTGACTATTTCCAAATGCCTGTTCCAATGTATCGTTTTGGCTACTTCTTTCAATCTCTTCGACCAGCAACTTGTGTATCTAATTAGTAGTTTGCATTTTTGACCTTTGGAATACAGAACATAAAAATGTACATTGCAGGCAGAATAAACCTAAACGTTTTTTGCAAATAAACTGCCTCAAATTCTTAATAAACGAATCTTAACTTTCTGGCAAAAATACAAAAAAAAATGTATGTTTTAAAATACTACAAATTTTTCTTCATGTGTTCCATGTGTTAAAGAATTCCAATGAATACTATTATTACAGAAGAACAGCCACCTATTTCAATTTTGAGTAATTATTTTTATTTCCGGAACATTGTAATAAAGATTCTGTATTTACACATTTTATTAAAAAAAATTCTAAACTTTTGATTTTGTGATACTATTGTTATTGCATTTGCATCAAAAAATACCTGTCATAAAAATACTTAGTAAGTTTCCACAGTAAATTAAAGCCAAAACGCACTTTATCCAAAGAATAAACTATTATAACTTGGCGACATAATTATTTAGCAAACGGTTAAATATTATAAACTCACCATGTACTTTAAATAATTCTAAATTTCATTCTTAATGTTCGCCATTTAATGTTTTAAAAGAAAATATTACTTTGCACATAAAATAAAAAAAAATCTCAATTAGCAGTTGGTATCTGCAGAATTTTATTCGTTTAATAATTCGTTAATACACAAATTACTCGCATTATGAAAGTATTGTTCTAAAAGTTCGATCTTAGACAATCAAATGTAGTTACAATTAACCTGCATACAAACAAAACAAAAGACACAAAACAACTGTAAACCATTTCCATAAGGTAAAATTCTAGTTATTTTAATTTTTGCAATAATCCGTATTGTAGCAAAATGCCCAATGTGCGGATATTTTCAGTAATTATTAAATCAAACCAAACTTATGACGTCATTTTTATACTGTAAAAAACGAAAAGAAAATTCTTTAAAATCGCAAACGATATCATCAGCAATGTTAAGTCAATGGAATACATTAAAATAGTTATAATAAACGAATGGAACATCGTACAAACTTAAAAATTATCACAAAAAACGCCTAATTTTTTACGTAAAGTGCTCTGTAAATTTCATAAAGCTACGTTGTGTAGTTATGGAGTATTTCGTGTAAATATTGGCATTCCAATTGATTCATAATTATTTTATATTATATTTTCGCTTTTCTTCGTTGATTTTAACTGATTTTACTGTTGCCACTTCGAGAAACTTTGCTGACGTACGCTAAGAAATGTCATAACATTCGAATGGAACATCGTAGAGACTTGAAAATAGTCACGTTAAAATTCTTATTTTTTTGAACTAACTATTCTGTGAATTTCAAAGCTCTGCGTTGTGTAGTTAAGGAGCTTATTTTGTACTGACAAACAAACAAACAAACCAACATCCGGACAGATTTTGGAGATTTCAGCTTTATATATAAGATAATTTATAACTCAACTTAAGAAATATATTCCTACATTCATAAAAAAATATTAAAGCTTCAAAAACTATTAACAATTTAGTTTTAAGTAAATTTTTTTTAATCTTTAGTATTTTAAATGTGACTAAAATTCAAAAATATTATTTTGAGTAAATTTTAATTGTTTTCAAAATGTTATTTTAAGTTCAGAACTTAAAATATATTCACATTTTTATGTTCATAAATTTGTAAAACATAATCTATAACTTAAGAAATATATTCCTACGTTCATAAAAAAAAATATTAAAGCTTCAAAAACTATTAACAATTTAGTTTTAAGTACATTTTTTCAAAGCCCTTAGTACTTTAAACGCAACTAAAATTCAAATATATTATTTTCAGTAAACGACGAATGTTGCCGGCGAAAAGTAGGTAGACAGTTGATAAATGGTGTATAAACATGTAAAAAAAAATGTTCTCTTTCATTGAAATTTGGTACATACCTTCTTAAATATGTATAGCATCGTATTATGCAAAAAAAAAATATGTAGCAATTTTTTCGAAATTCTGGACTTGCGTTTCCCTTAAAAGTGTTTTGTGTTTAACTTTGTAAGCATTGATGGTTAAAATATTAATAACAATTACTTTTTGTCCATCAAAATAACGAAAAGCAAAATTCAAAAGTACTGACATTTTTTTCTTTTAAAGTACATGCTTATGTGATAATTTAAATAACTAAAAAACCCAATATTTTAACTTTATTAAAAAATATTAATATTTCGTTTTTTGCAAATATATTTATTATATTCTTATTAATATTTCATTATACTCTTGTATATTAATATTTTTACTCTGAATTTTTTTTTTTTTTTTTTTGGAACGATGAAGTTAATTTGATTTTAAAACTTTGAATGTAATTAATTCAATAAACGTTGTTTTTTTAATTTATTATATTCGCTAGTTATTCTTATGCCTTAATTTTTCTGCGCAAATGGTTATCATTTTGAATGGAATTTTATTTTTTAAACTAATTACAATGCAGTTTTTCTGGTAAAAAATGAGTTTACGATTTTTCTATTAGTGGTGCTACAGTTCATAATAGTTTTGTTATATGATTCAATCTAAATTAGAGTTATTGCCTAATAATTCCTCTAACATGAAACAACTGAGGATAACACAAAGATTATCATCTGTTGATAACTTAAGCTTAACTCCAATCACCATTATAATCTTCCTGGGAAAATCCTTGCAAATATCAATTTTACCTATATTTTCCCACAAATATTTTCCACCAATCATGTGTATTACCAAATCACTGTTATAATAATACAGAAAAAACTAAGCATAAAATTATTGGTTCGGAAAGTTAAAACCTCTTTGATGCACATCCAAATTAACTCGCTTAACTTACATGATGGTAATCATCTGAATAGTTAATATCCTCCAATGACCGCGTCTTCAGTCAAAAAGTACTCTACCAAAAATCATTTCGTCTTTAAACAATGCGATTAACTATTTCAAGGTCTTTAACTTTCTACCTAAATTGTGCTGATGTTCGACGATGTCGCAAAGTAATGCTGGCGCACGCCAAGGGAATTAGCCTAGCCAAAGTACTCGCCAACCTGGAGGGTAAATAACGTTGTTGGTTTTTGTTTTCCTTGATCCGGGTGGGTTCCACGGTTACCGGTTCCACGGTTACCGTTAAGTTAGAAACTAGTCTTCTAATTCTTCATCCTTGTACCCCTTTTTCGGCGTGGTTCTTTTGTCTTCCCCTGCCTGTGTGTGACAAAATAGGAGATTGTTTCGTTTGTGTTCCATTTTGAAGTTTGTGGGGAGGGAAGTTACCGTCCATTGCGCAATAGTTAGCAGATGAGGATTCGTTGTTAAATGAGATGGTAAATGGGTATGTATTAAAGATGAGGATAGTATTGAATGGTTATTTTATGCGGGTTCTTAGTTAAGTCGCATGAAGAACCGACCGTGGGAAGCGTTGTTTGTTCTGTATTAAACAGTGTTTCGCAAACTATCATTAACTTTTATTACATATTTGTGTTGTTTGAGGAGAAACAAACATGTCAGTCAAATGGCAAATCGCAGAAAACAGCAACAACCTTTTTGGTAGATGAGAGTCGTCTAGTTTTTAAACCAGATATATCCATTTTCATAAATTTTCCTGAAGACTCCAAACACGATTGACCGCCATGTTCTTTTGGATATAAACCCATGACTTTGAATCCAATTTTATACTGGATTCAGACACTTTTGGACAATTCCGCTTTGTAAGGTGATATAGTGTATTTAGAAATTATACAAAAAAAAAGAAGGAAATAAAAAACGATTTTGCGGAAAATGTAGATTTATTTGGTTTTGAAACTAGACCTCTCCTATACATGCATTTGCTTGAATATCCTGTTTCTCATTTTTTTAAAGTAAATTTTCAGTATTTATCAGTGTAAGTATTTTTTGAAATTTTTCTAGAAATATTAAATTTTTTTAACAAATGCTGATAGAGGTCATCTTTAATTTTCATAAACTCCAATGCTTTTCTCATTTTTTGAATATTATTAACATGTTTGGTTTTGCATGAGCGCTCCTTATGTATAGTCCTTTACCATAACTTCACTTTATGATTTTTTAAAATCAGTATTAGTTTAAACTCAGTAGCAAAACCTTCTTTTTGATTACGTTTTGAGATTTAGTCCTAAAAGGTCCTAAATTGCCATAGAACTTCAGAAAATCCATGTAGAACATCGTTCTTCTTATCATCCCTAAACTTTTTTTTTGCATATTTGTAAAATCAATTCTTATATAAATTAGATGTTCAAAATGGATTTACCATAGTTATAAAATTTAAGTGATTGGATTGGTATAGCATGTGATTTGCATTTATAATAAACAAAAATGTTTATCTACGCGTCAGAAAGTGTCTTTAATTCCATGTTCAAATCAATAAGTTGTCTGATTTTAACAATATCTTAATATACAGACATTACAGATCTATATTTCTTATTATTTTGAAGAATATGCATATCAAAAAATCATTCGTATATAGAATCTTAAATTAGGAAAGTTTTATCTTGGTACTTATAAAATTCAAAAAATTTCACATTATTTGCCATCCAGTTACAAACCTTTACCAAGAACTCATTGAGAGTGCACTTCGAAGAAATCTCGAATGTTTCCATCAAACAGCGACTGATCAAGTTATAGGGCAAGAGAAACACACACACACACACACACATATATATATATATACATGTTTTGAAATAATCTGATAATTTAATACATAATCACTATTATAACGAACTTACATTACGATCACTAACATTTTGAAAACCTTGCATTCCAAAGTAGAACCCGGGAAAGACGATAGAGGCAATACAGGAGCAGTCAAATCGTTTTATAAATTTCCACGCCAAACCAAAGTGAGGACAATTAACCCCAACATATCTGTACTAAAGTCATGTTGTATTTCTTTCCTTAAATTTTCTGTTCTCACTCACTTTTTTGAAGATATTTTCGAAAAAGAAAATACTTTTAAAGAGTGACTTAGAAATCATTCCATCATCTTAGCTTCCTTTTTTGAAGATATTTTCGAAAACAATAAAGAATAAATTACTTTTGAAGAAATCATTCCATCATCTTTGCTTGCATTTTTAAAGATATTTTCGAAAAAAAAGAATAAAATATTTTTGAAGAGTAACATATAAATCATTCCTAGCATACTATTTGCCTTAAAATTTTAAGAATAAAATCTGAATAATTTATTGCATACCTAAATTAATAGTAAATATGAATTAATTATAAAATCGAATTATATATATATTAGTAAAAAAAAATATGATATCTGTAAGGAAATTTCAGTGCACAACATCCCAAATTTTAGCTATATTTTTTCCAATGATTGCCCCTTCCTCGATCCGCCTCTGGCCTCAAGTAACGTTGCAAGCAATAACAACACTTAGTAATGTACAAAACTACTCAGTTAATCGCCATTATTCATGAATAAACATGATTACATATCTCGTAGAAATGTTCTGGAGGGGAATTTCAAGTGAGGTTCTCTTCCCCTTCGCTGAGCAAAGAGTTCAAGTGAGGATGACACAACTGGGACGAGGGACGACGACGTCAAACTTATTGATGCTTTCAAGGACGAAGTTTCTCATAGAAAGGAGGTTTCTAATGAGTTATATGTGAAGAAAGTTAAATATAAAAGGGTGCTCTGGAACGATTATAGGAAGTTTAACTTCATATGTGAGAACGTATTTAATTTTATTTGAAATTTATTAAAATTAATTTCTGTATCTATAATTCTGTGGGGGAAAAATATTTTAAAATATTTTATGTTAGGAATTTGAAGTATCCTGTATAATAAAGAAAAAAAGAGAAATTTTTCGCTGTAAAACAAAGATACTTCAAAATGAGTATCTGAACCTAATCGTTTTTCTTTGAGTATATTGAATCGTAAATGAACGATAACGTACTCAAGTTTAAGCAACCGTACTTTCTCTAAAATGAGCAGTGTGATTCAATATTGCTAATTTCAGCTTCTGTTTAAGCCATCTGAACAAAGCGACCTAACAAACTTAAAATAGATGTTCAGAACATGTTTTTCCACATTTTTGAAGTCGATTGCTTAAATGAAACTGAGTTACTACAACTCAATTATCTTACTTCCCATTCCTTTGGCACACCTTTTTAACATGTCTTCTGTTTATAACTTCTTCACGGTCGCCGTGGTAGTACAACGGATAAAGCACTGGACTACGGTGCCTGTGGATATGGGTTCGATTTCGGGTAAGCCTTGGTTGTAATTGTCGATATTTATCGAAAGTGATTTATGAAAGCAGCCTATGAAGCAAGCAACTACACTTTTTATTCAATGTACTCATTTTTGAGTACGTGTTTCTTTCAAAAATGAAATTTATGTATTCGGAACTAAGCATCGATGTGATAAGCATCGAATGTACCTAAAATGAGTACTTTTTACTTGTTTTGAGACCTATTTTTAACAGTATAAATATTAATTAAATGCATGGTTGCCTTTTTGATCGTAAAATATTTTTTTTTTAATTTTTACACACTAGCAAGATTCAATTAGAATACAAGTATGAGGAGTAGCTATTATTAATGTTACTTTTAAGCACTAAATATGATTCTATACACCATTTGAAAGCTTTTGTTTTATTTAAAAGAAAAATTATTGTTATACACTAATCACCTTTTCAGCGTTATCAATAAGTTTATTCATTTAATTAAAAGTATTTAAAAGAGGGAATCTTCGTCAATATATATGTTTTTAAAATAATAGTCGCAATTATTTATGACATATTTAGGGTAAAAAATCATTTTTAAATAATATTCTTATATTTCTACAATTGTTATTTTCAAATAATATTGTATGAATTTTAGACACTTTTTAAAGGTTAAAAAAGCATAAATGTTTAAATATATTGTAAGTATATAATGACATTTTTACAAGAATCTTATCCAAGCATTTAATAAATATAAATGTTACTAATGTTAAAAAGGCCTTTTCTGTGTACTTTTTTCTCCGATACTACTTATTGAATTGTTCTAAAATTATTATGGTTATTTTTCAAACTTTTTTACGTACTTTTACATGTGCTTTTATAAAAACATTAATTATATTTTAATATATGATTTTTTTTAATTCTTTCATAAAATTAAAAAAAAACATTCTTGCTTAATTTTTTTTTAATTAAAATATCTTTAAAAATTTATGTCTTTTTCTATAAAAATATATCTGTAAAATTAAATATACCTCAATTTTAAAATACTTTGAGTAACATTGATTGGAGCGACTTTTAAAAACATAACGCATTAGTTTTAAATACTTTTTTTAAGTAGTTAATAACTGGTACGTGGTCGGTAACTAACCATTAAATGCGCCATAGTAACAACATTCGTAGTGTTTAAGAATATTCTCTTAAATAAACAAATCATTTCATCTGTTCCCGGTTCCCGTTCCTTATCTAATTGGGAAAACAAACAGAAATGGGCGTCGACCACGTCAGTACAATGACTTCATAAAACAAAAAAGCACCTTTCTCAAACTCTTCCCAAATCGTCTGTTTAGCCGACCTACATAATCGACTCCCGGTATGTTGATTGGGTCCTTTCAACACCTGCCGGTTTCGCAGTAAAACAAAAGTGTGAACTTAGAGATATTTTTAATGGAGGAAAGAATCTTTGAAGAGAATTCTACATAGCAAAGAGCGACCATTTATTTAAAGCAATAGCGAGTAAAATTAAAGATAGATATAAAACTCTGTCGATTTTGAAAATCACAGTTTTCCAAGACTAATAGAGAATTAAAAACCCTCTTTCTGGCGAAACTATATTTTATAAGCGAAATTAAAAATTATATGAAGATTCTAGTATTATAACTATTGTTTTTTTAAAATGAATCATCTAGTGTTATACCTAGTTTCAAAACCAGATAGATCCACATATTTAGCACAATCGTTTTTTTTTTTAAATATTTTTCACAAATTTTCAATGGATTATATCAATTTACAAAGCGGTATTGAGTAAAAAAATCTAAATCCAGTCTAACTAGTAGTTCTTGAACAGTAGACCTCGCGACAAAAAAAATTATATAAAAAAAACATATACCTTGATTTTAATGAATTCAAGCGACATTCATTAAAACTTTAAAAAAAATCGAACAATGCGTTTTATCGTAAATGCGTAACAAATAAACATATTTACAGACAAACAGACGAAATGCTGAAAGGTCGAGTTAAAACTATGGCTTCGTTAACTTTCAATCAAAAATGTATTCAAAGTAATGGGTTTAACTACAAAAGTACGTGACTGTTAATCGATTTTGGCGTCACCTGTAAAATTTATGAAAATGGATATATCTGGTTTTGAAACTCGACGGCTCATCTTTAAAATATGCTATTTTAATGTGTATACACACCATATGTAATACATGATTATTAATATGCAATTATCTCTGTGAATCCGTTCTACAAAAGATACTGCCAATAGAACAGTTCAATGCTTAAAAATTTAAATAATATTCTTTACTCGCGCTCCGCATAGTATAAAGGATATAACACATAGTCTACACGCCGTTGATCTGGGTTTAAAATCCTTGTAATCCTAACAGTATTCCTTCCAAAATAATTTGATACCAATTGAAACCGAAGTCAATAAAAATTTATTGAATATTTTATCGATATAATTCGAAAATTGTATTACAAAAATCTATTACAATACATTAAAATAATCGTATACTAAAACTATAGCTATTGCGATAGACATACACAAAGTCTACCTATAGTGTTAAGTTTGATGAAAATAATTTAAAATATTGAGAAAGAGTTGTTTTCCTTAAAATAGCATTAGTATATAACTACATAGATTGGTTATCGAGCAATTTCGATATATTGTCCTAGTTTATTCTATTTTAAAAATGGGTACCGCCAATTTAGTAAATTTATTAAAAATTTTAAATGTAATTATTTTAAATTTAGTAAATTATAATTTTGTAAATTATTTATAGTAAATTATGATTATTATTATCATATACTAATTAATCAATGTATTTAATTATATTTTTTAACACTTTCTTGAAGAGGTAATATCATATCAAAATCTTGATTAAATTTGGTTAATTTATTTATCTTTATACCATGCATAAACATGACATTTATAAATTTGTTTATATATGTCATATTACACTGGAAAAAAAAGGTATTTAAAATGAGTATCTAAACCTACTCGTTTTCATTTAAGTATAATTACATCGTAAACCAGCGCATAACATACCCAAATGTAAGTAACCGTCCATCTCAAAGGGTAGCAAAGTGATTTAATATTGCTAATCTCAGCTTCTGTTCAAACGATCTTAATGAAATCTGGCAAAATTAAAATAGTAGTTCAGAAGATAGTTTTCCACATTATTTGATGTCGATTACTTAAATAGAATCTGAATTATTACAATTCACTTATCTTACATTCAATTATTTTGATACGCTTTTTTTTTTAATTTCTTCTGTTTATAACTTCTTAATGTCGCCCTGGTAGTTTAATGGATAAGACACAGTATTGCGGTGCTGAAGGTCTGGATTCGATTCGATTCCTGGTAACATTTGGTTTCATTTTTCGATATTCATTGTAACCGATTTATGAAGGCAGTTTCTGTAAGCGTATCTAATAAATTTTACTCATTGTACTCATTTCTGAGTATGACTTTTTTTTAAATTAAAACTTATGTATTCGGAGCCATGATAAGCATCAAATATAATCAAAAATGAGTACATTTTACTTATTTTTAAGTACCTATTTTTAACAGTGGGCATACTTTAAATTTGTAACAAATTTCAAAAGATTAATTTCAATATTTTGTGAAAATCATTCAAATATTAAAATCTTGGTACTGTTAAATAAATGTTACGTAAATGATAAGTGAACTATTAATTTCCATTACTTCCTGTTTAGTAGTCTTCCCAAAAAATATATTTCCATAGTATACAGGATCAGAAGACATTCGTTAAGGACGTTGTTATTACCATTATTGGGACATCCCTTTGAGTTCGAAATTTTCCGATGTCCAATTTTTAATGTTAAAATAAATTTATTATTAATTACAAATTATTATGATAAATATCGTGTATCATATGTATTACGTAAATATTCAAAGTTACAACTTGTGGACGACATTTCGAAGGGGATTAAAATTGGACTGCAAAATTTGATGATGCAACGATAACAGTAATTGAAATGAAAACGTGCTATATCTTATTTTTTTAAATGACACACACTTTATGATTTTATACTTATTTAAATTTTTTCCCTAGCAATGCTAATTGGGGGAGATAACAGTATATAATTTTTAAATTAATTTTAATACTTAAATTTTAATAATTTAATTTTTAATTTAATTTTAATAATGTAGTTATTTTTAATTTAATTTTAATAATTTAATTTTTATTTTTTTAAATTTAATTTTAATAATTTAATTTTTATTTTTTTAAATTTAATTTTAATAATTTAATTTTAATAATTTAATTATTATTATTTTTTATTTAATTTTAATAATTTAATTTTAATAATTGAATTTTAATAATTTAATTTCAATAATTTAGTTTTATAATTTAATTTTAATAATTTACTTTTAATATATAAATTTGTAATATAATTTTTAGTTTAATTCTTAATTTAACTTTTAATTTAGTTTAATTCTTAATTTAACTTTTAATTTAGTTATAGGTTTTAATTTAATTTTTAATTTTTTTATTTAAATTAATTAATAACTAAATTTTGCATTTAATTTTAATAATTTAATTTTAAATTTACATTAATAATTAAATTTTTAATTTATATTAATAATTAAATTTTTAATTTATATTAATACTTAAATTTGTAATTTATTTTTAATAATTTAAAAAAATATATAACTTAAATTGATTTTATATAAATCATTACACTTATTGTCTTATATAGAAAACGCATTTCATGCCCCTATTCAACAAATCAGTCATGGTAACTAATTTCTTCAAACGAAGAATTCACGAAAAATACAAACTATATAATCCAAATTACATAAATCAGACTAACATATTATACTTCTAACATAATAATCATAATAATTATATAGATATTTTTTATAACTTTAAAATATATCACACAATTTTATAATTGAATTTTATCTTAAAAGTAGAGTACCTTAAAATTATAGTTTATCAAACTATTTATATTATATTACTTTTCCACTTATTTTATAACTATTTATTTTTTATTTTTAACTATTTTATATTTATTTGAAAAACTTAAATGAATATCAATTATTTTCTGCTTATCTATTTTAATCATCAACACAATTTAAGATAACTAAAACACACATCTTCATCCATGCCAAATATTAAATTCACTAAATAAATGCACCTTAAATATAATACACGAAACACAAAACCGAATTGAAAAATAGTTTAAAAAATTGGCATACCTATGATACAAGCCAATACTGGCAAGGCTATCCCAAGTATGATGATAACCTTCGTTCTATTCTTCGATGGTCCTTTTTCCGGGTGGTCCCCTGGGACCATCACTCCCGGAATGTTGGTCCCCCTGCTCCGGTGGGACCCCCTCACCAGTCCCCGTCCGGACGAAGAAGATCCGGACTGAGTGGATGGTGGTCCGGTAGCTCTGGATTGTCGCATCTTTAGTATCCGGCTTTGCACTGTCCTGTAAATCCCAGTGCTCTACTTGTAGGAACTCAAAAGACTTCCATTGCGGCTTACGATATGAAGCGGATTAATAGAATGACGGGGTAACTTTGTTTCAGTTTATCTTTCTGAGGATTGTGTATTTTATACCATAATCGATTTAAATTTAGTGTTTAGTTGATATATCCTAGATAAAACTTTGCTAGATTTGTGGAAGTCTATGATAAGTCGAAGTCAAGATTTCTGATTTATTTACCAAAGGACTATCAAGTATTATTCTCTTGCTGTAACCAATCGCAACTATTTTCTTGTCTGAACTGTGTCCTTGCTGTAACTAACACTAAATCCTTTCACAGGGCAAAAAGAATTTCCAATTACTAAAAATGCAATTTTACTTCACTTTCAATTATCAATGGACAAACATTTTAAGGTATAGTCAGAACAATATCGTTATATATTTATAGCTTTAAAAAATATTTCATTTCAAATCTTTTCAACTCAAAGCTACTGTTCAATCTCTATGAATCAAGGATACTATCTTTAGCATCAAGGATACTATCTTTAAGTATACAATACTGCAATCTAACTTCTATAACTACAATACTAAATTCCAAAAAGTCATGAAAAACTCTGTATTTTCACACAAAAAATCAAAAAGTTAGGTTATATTTGTACCCTACATAATTCCAAAGATTTACTCTAAACTCCAACGCTCATAATCCTCGTTTACTTGCACAGAAATGCACACTGCTCCAAATATTCGCTCACCAAAAGCCACAACCTGTAACACAAGAACTTCACCGGTCGAAACGTGCTCTGGGAAGATTGCCGTGCGTCTCACCACTTTCACGTTTAGCTCACAAATGCCGAATCTTCCGAAGCAATTCGCTCGTTTTGTTGTCGATTTTTCCCGTAGCCTCAGGTTGGCGCGTGCGACGCTACACTGATTATGTAGACAAACGACAGTTCTTTCTTACCTGACCGCGTGGGTTTCTTTTTTTTTTTCCTTCTGAGTTTTATTTGTCTTTTATTGGGTGGTCGATTAGGATTGTGTCGGGAGGGGGGTGGGCGAAGCGATGGGACATTTGGGGAATCCCTAATGGGCTGATTTCTCCATTTTTTTTTTCTTAATAGTGTTCTAATCAAGATTTGATAAATCGTGCGTAGAGTATGTGGAGTAGTGAGTTAATGATCGATGTATGTAATTAGAGCATTTAAAATTAAATTGGGGTTTAGTTATGAATGGTTACCAGAACATTAATTAAGAAAGCTTGCTCTAATTGCAGGTGCCGTAATTGTTCCTTAATTTAGGTTCAAATACTTGCCATTTTTGAATTTTTAATGACAGTTTATAATGGAAAGCTTTCAAAAATATTCCTTTTACTGATGTTATCTGGAAAATGTTCGAAAGTTTATATTTAGAAAGATTTATTGTTATGCATGGAGCTAATATGTTTATTTTCTTTGACAAAGTTTGTACTACAAAAAAAAAATCATGTTTTTTTAAAAAAAAAAATTAATTTATAAAAAAAATTGTTTTACTTTTTTTACGGACTATAATTAAATAGCTCAAATGCAAAAGCCTATATGAACTTCTAGGTTTTTTTCGTAAATCACAAATAAAAATAGTTAAGTTTTGGCAGTTAGTTTAGTTTTGTTACTTACACTAATATTTTTTTTTGTAAGAATGAAAAAAGAAATATTTAAAAAAAATTATTAAAATGTATAAGTTCTAAGTTTACTAAATTAGTTTAATCTAAGCATTAATTTTCTCATAACTTGTTTTGCAAATGGATAAAATATTTAGCTAGTTTTGAAAAGTATGCATAGTCTTCTAGTTTTTGTTTAAAAAGCAAAACTCGCTATATCCACATTTCAAACAATCAAAAATAACTTTTGCTGGATAGTACTGCTTTTGCATCTGTTATCTAGCTTGGATATACGTAGTTATTTTTCTGTGGATTCCTTTTTAGAGTTTTTATCTTAGTAAATAACGTTTTTGATAGTTTATTATATTTTAAAAATTGAAGCCAAGGTGATAAAATAGTTAATGATTCCAAAATATAATTTAATTTTTTTAATTTTTAAATATACCACGTTTTGCACCTTGACTACTAAATTGTTCTTTTAGTTTTAGAACTTTATACAAATCAGCTCAGTAGCTAACATAAGCCGTTAAGGTCGATGTTACTAAAACGTTAAACTTCATCGTTTTTCCCCTGGACCCTCATATACTCAGCAAAAAAAAGTATGCGTAAAGCCTTCACCAAAATTGTAAAATTGAAGGGTTTTGTGCAGGAAAACTATATTTATATATATTAAATGAAATCCAAATCATAAAATCTGAAAATTCCTTCTAAAAACTGCAAAAACCTTCAATTTTGAAAATATTTTTTGAAAAACTGCAGTTTTTGTTTCAATATCCTTTTAAATTCTGAATTTTTTTTTATAGAAAACTTCAAAACTATCAATTTTGAAATACTTTTTAAAAAAACTGCAGTTTTTTGTTTCAATATTCTTTATAAAATCTAAAAAAAAATTCTAAAAAACTGCATAAACCTCTCATTTTGAAAATACTTTTAAAAAACTGCATTTTATTGTTTCAATATCCTTTATAAAACCATCATCTTCATAATTTTGTTGAAGATTTTATGACGAAATTTTTTGCTGCTTCTTTTAAATAAATAAATTAAGCAATATTTTACTAAAGCGGCTGGCAACAAGATTTATGGTAATATTGCTCATATTTGTAAAAGTTTTATTAAGAAAATTATTATTTATACATATTAACCCTTATTTTCTTCAAAATCTATAAAAATAATAAATTTAAATTATATTGCATCAGCTAAAAAATCCGATATAAAATCATTATTAATAGAAGCTGAACATTCCTTATGTGTTTAATATTCTTCAAATTAATTAAGTTAATTTTTATTTTTCAATATTTCTGTCCATGAAAATATCTATGAATTCAGGTACATAAATATCCTCTGAAATATACTTTCTAGAAATGCTAAATCGCATTCTACCAAAAATAAAGTTTTTTTTTTTTAAGGAAAACCGATTTTATGGAAAATGATTTAAAAAGTACAAAATAATTTTTAATATTATGAACGGAAAAAAATTAAGTATTTAATAACTAATTTATGCTTATTAAAACTTTTTAAAATAGGCCCTAAAATTTAGGTATGATTTTTGTAAATTTTTTACCAACTTCAAAAAGTTGTAATAAATATAAAATTGATATTAAATAATTTAATTTTTCAACTCGTTCGTGAAATTAAAAATTATTTTTTACGTTTTACAGCATTTTCCTTAAAGTATGTTTTCCTTTTTGTAAAAAAGGTTATTTTATATGTTCCTTTTTATTTTTAAATTTGGGCGAATGAAATGTCATTATTGTACAATCTTTATTCAGCAATGAAAATAATTTGAAATCGGATAAATTGTTTAAAAAACTCCGGTTAATCCATATTTCCGGATATATAACAGCTGGAAAACTGATTATTTTTTTTACAGTTTTTGCCTAAGTGGATTTTTTTCTATTCAACAAAAAAAGAATTTTCGAAATAGGACAATATTTTTTTTAAAACGATCCGGTTAATTAAGAATTCCGGATAGTTAAATGCCGGATAATCGGATATTTTTTTCAAAATGTTCCCAATTGAAACATCCCCTATCCAACCACAAAACATTGTTCAAATATCTGAATTAAAACAGAAATCTTGAACGGACATACAAAAAAAAATAGATCAGTCGAATTGATGACCTTGGCGCGCGATTTGGCGGTTTTAATTTAAAGGTTCTGGCGGTTTTATTTTAAGGTTTTGGTTAGCGCACTGTCAGTCGGTTATAAATAAAGTATATAATGGGTCACAACAACAACAACAAAAGTTTACACTTTACAAAAAATACAAACTGATTGGAACGATGTAGTATAGTTAAGTCAATTAACCAGGTAATAGTTGCTATAATAGTTTTTTTCTGATGTTTAAATAAGGCAGGTAAAAAATCATGCATTTGGTCAAATACCTACATTGTATATAAAAATAATTTTCCTTTTATTCTAAATGAGTACTTAAGATCTACTTCGATTTCATAATTTGAACTAGTTGGAATTAATGTCTATAAAATTACAAGGAAGTTGTGTTTGCAAAAAATTACCCTCTATTTTACGTTTAGATCTAAAATTGTGGAGAATTCCTCCAAATTGGAATCTTTTAAAAGTATTTTCCCCATTCTTTTGTCATTTTTAATGAAAGTAGAAAAAAAAGGAGAATTTCCCCAAAATAGAATGTTGTTATAAGCATATTAAGATATAAAAAAAATTATATTCATTAAAATAGAAAACAAATCAGCTTTTCGGATGTTAATGATATAAAACTGGCAATTTTATAGCCGTATAAACTAGGATATTTTTGTTACCGCAATTTAGATGAGTATATTTTTTTAAGTAACATCGATAGTTATAATTTTTGATAGGAAAGCAAATTTAACTTGATTTAGATTTATTTTGCTGTATACATGAAAATGCACTTCCTTTTTCCTTATTGAAAAAGAGTCAAACTATATATTTTAGTGACTCTTTAGATTGCAAATTATTGGAAATAATGTCTTAATAACATTTTGAGTATAATTGTACAAATATATATCGACTAATATAACCTCTGGTATTTCCTTAGTTGAAATTGGGTTTCGTAATTAAGCATCAATAAATATTTATAAGAATGGAGTGGATTCGAACAAAACCACTCATTTTGAGTTTTCTTCACGAATTATAATATACACTGATTCAGAAAATCCCATTAAATTTTTTTTTGTCTGTATGTCTGTTTGTCCGGATTTAACTCAAAAACTACTGCACGGATTTTTATGAAACTTGCACCATTTTAACAATATGTATTCAGTTTAAAATATGCACTTAATTTAATGTGGATATCTGCAACCATTTAAAAGTTATTGAAGTTTTTCTATTTTCCCATACATTATTCCTATGGGAAATTTACAGGAATATCTTCATTACATTAACATTAATGTTAAAAATCAACTTGGCGACCAAAAATATTTTTTGACAATACTGGCTGCCTTCTATTATTGCGATTTTTCATTGAAAAACACATATATTAGGCAGCATATTATAGGAATCGGTCGTTAACTGAAACCTCGCCAACCGAAGGAGAAAGATAAACCAGCAGTTTCGTCTGACGCCACGGATGCATGCCCCGAACATTGATTTGTTTCAAGATCTTAAAAGCGTCGGTGCCTAATTTCCTATCCAACGTTATTACATTTATGACAATAGTGCTATTTGTTACGAAGTGGAACAGTGCTATAGTGTGTCTAACAGTTTAACGTAGGGTTTCTATATTTATACCTCCATGTAGCTAATTTGAAAGGTTTCACTTCAGAATCATTTTATTAAAATTCAGAAATGATTATTTGAAAATTCATTTTTAATAGAAAAGTGTTGCCTGTAATATTGATGCAAGCATATTCAAAATTATTCTATGTCACAATCTCTGAAATTTCAGGGTGTACAACAAAATAAAATAATTATTTATTTATTTTTCTTAGAAATAGTTATTAAAGACGGACACCAAAACTCCGATCGCCAATTGGCACCCAAAAAACTTCGCCAAATACAATACATTATTTCAAATTGGAAGAATAGAATATTTTTTTGCTTTCATATGTTATTGCATTATCTGTATTAAAAAAATAATGAATGTGAAGTTAATAATTGCATTTTTTTGTTACTGAGGTTAATTTCTATAAAAAATATATACAGCTTTTTAAATAATAAGCGCCATTTGGCATTCAAACAACATCGCCAAGTGTTTTATTTTTATTTTCTGCAAAATGCATTATTTTTATCGACATTATATTACAGGCTAATATTAGGAAAAGCGCTTTTATTTATTAATTTTTAGGGAGTTTTATATCTCCTCCAAGAAGTCAAGTTCAACTGGAGATTTGGGTTTTCAAATTTTTTGTTCTATGGCAACACTTTCAATTCTGGGTTGATTTATATTCTAATACACACAGACTTTTCATTTTCTGCTGATGAAGGGAGATGTATCTCCCGAAACATGTCCAGATTTGATGGATTTTTATTGCGTATTTTAGCGTGTATTTGTATTTTTAAAAAAAGAAGTAATAGTTAAATAACAAAAAAATATTTGTATTATTAGATGATAAGAATTAGTTTTGATCTAGCAGATTTTAGTAGACTAGTAATTTGAACTAGTGGGTACAAAAAAATATCCTAAATGTTTAAGGTTCGAAAAATTATCAAACAATAAGTATTTTATGAAATTAAATGAATTGCTTGGAAAATTAGATATCCCCTGCCGGATATATACGTCGCAAATCTCCAGAAGCAACTATTTTTCACACCAGCCAAAATTTAAAAACTAAGCAATTTAATGTAAAGAACTAATGTAAAATGTAAGAACTAAGCAATTCAATGTAAAGAACTAATGTAAGAACTAAGCAATTCAATGTAAATAACTAATGTAAAATGTAAGAACTAAGCAATTCAATGTAAATAACTAATGTAAAATGTAAGAACTAAGCAATTCAATGTAAGAACTAAGCAATTCAATGTAAGAACTAAGCAATTCAATGTAAAGAACTAATGTAAGAACTAAGCAATTCAATGTAAAGAACTAATGTAAGAACTAAGCAAATGTAAGAACAAGCGATAAGTTTTGTTCTATGTGAAATGGAACGCACATTTTCTCATGATTCTTAAAATCTTTTCACTTACTAAATAAAAATATGACAATATACTTGAATTTAAATTAACGTTTATTCCACGCCAGGTTGAACTTCGTGTTTCGAAATAATACAAAAATGCGGTTCTTAATTTAGAACTCCCTCAATCGGACGAATAGTTTCTTGATGGACGATTTTTTAAAAATTCGCCTGCATGGCTCGTTTAATAACTTCGTTTAGTTAAATGAGGTTAGACAAATTAAAGATAAATTTAATATTTTATTTCTATATTAAACTAACTTTTTTCTAGAAATAGCATGCCCTAATTGATTCAAAACATAATTCAAAGTGTTGAAAGCAAAGAACAAGATCTACATTTTAGCCGCCTTGTTAATTACTTTTTAATGGTTTAATTTAAGTAGGGTTTTAGGTGAGTGAAGTTAAGTGAAGTCATTGATTGTATTTGATTTCAAAGAGTCCATAAAGAAATTATTGCTATCTTCTTCTTCACAATGTTTGCTTAATCGTCCGTATCTTTTAGGTTGAAGATGTTACCACGCACGGATGCAGCAATTATTTCAAACCGCAAACTTCACCGTAATAACTATGACCCAATGTAGAATATGAAATTTTAACTTATTCAATACCATTTTCTACTTGTGAAGCAGAGTTTAATGCACGTTTTAGCATTAAAAAAAACAATTTAAGTTTAATAAACGAAAGAAAAAGAAAGTGGCGAAGCTCGAACTGGATCTGAAGTGTTGATTCTACAGAGTAAAACATATCAATCAATACATGTATATAAGAATGGCGTGTTTGTCTGTGTATTGGAAAAAAAAAACACTTATTTCAAGTTTTTTTGCATTAATTGGGATACACTGATTCAGAAAATCACATTGAAATTTTTTTCTCTGTTTATTTGTGCGGTTTTAACTCAAAAATGACTGAATGAATTTCTATGAAACTTGTGTTATTTTACCAATAACCTTCCAACTTAACATCTGCACTTTGTTTCATGTGGATATCTGCAACCGATCAAAAGTTATAGAACTTTTTCCATTTTCCTATATTCATGTTGGAAAAATACTTTGTAGATCTTCCCTTCATAACATTAGTGTTAAAAACCGCCTTGGCGACCACAAATATTTTTAGGCAATATTCGTTTGACGCCTTGGTTATCCATTCATGCCTCGAACATGCTTTGCTTTCTTTCGAGACGCTTAAACGCGTCGGTGACTAATTTTCTATCCAACGTTATTTATTACATTTATGCCAATAGTGCTATTCGTTACGGAGTAGAACAGTGCTGTAGTGTCGTAACGGGCCGCTTTAAAAGTTAAACTTGGATTCCTATATTTATATTTCCATGTAGCTCATTTTAATAGTTTCACTTCAAAAAAAATTAATATTCAAAAATTAATATTTGAAAATAATTTTTAAAAGAAATATTTTCAGTAAATAATGACGCAGGCATATTTAAACTTTTAATTTACAATTCTCTGAAATTGCAGGGTGAACAGTTATAAATAAAAATAATTCCAAATATATTTTTCTTCAGAATTTATGTTTAAAGACGGATATATAGACTCCATTCGCCAATTTGCACAAAAACAAACTTCGCCAAATACGATAAATTATTTCAATTTTGAAGAATGCCGTATTTTTTTCCCTTTGATATAGTATTGCATCGCCAGCATTAAAACTAATGAATGTGAAGTTTACTACATGTTTGCATGCGTTTATTGTCACTGAAGGATTATTTTTTATTTAAAAAAAATATGCAACGTTGCAAACAATATAAGTTTTTAAAACCAATTGGCATTGAAACAACATCGCCAAGTGTTTTACTTTTATTTTTGCAGAATACATTATTTTTTTCGACACTATATTACAAGGCTAATATTCGCAAAGGCTTTTTTAATCGTTAATGTTTAGGAATTTTTATATAACAAAAAAGAACAATTTACAAAAACATCAATTTAGATAGTAGTCGCAATATCATGTAAAGTCATGAACATAAAAATTAAATACTGCTAGGTTTAAGTATCTCGAAAGTACTGAAAGTAATTGAATAATATAAATTTTGATTAAAGTTTATTTTTCACAGTGCACAGAGAGTAATATGAGAAGCCACGGTAACGAAAAAACAAAACAAAAAATGCGTAGCTTTTACTTAGCAAATTTACCACGAGCAAGGCCGGGTCATAATTCAATAAAATAATTCTATAAAATAATCTTTCTTAAAAAAAGGAAAACCGACTTGAAGAAAAATGCGCTAAAAAGTAAAAAATAATTTTTAATTTTACGAACGCATTGAAAATATGGAATTATTTAATGTCAATTTCATACTTATTGCAACTTTTTGAAATCGGCGCCAAAATTTAGGTATGATTTTTGTAAATTGGCACCAACTTCAAAAAGTTGTAATAAGTATAAAATTGACATTAAATAAATATTTTCAATGCTTTCGTAAAATTAAAAATTATTTTTTACTTTAATAGCGCATTTTTCTTCAAGTCGGTTTTTATTTTTTTAAGAAAGATTATTTTATTTTTCTCTTTTTAGTTTTTAATTTAGCGGGGGGCTTCGCCCCCTATAATTATTCACCAAGAAATTCGAGTAACAACTTCTACACAACAATGTATATTGTAAAACAATTCCTATCAATGCTGGTTAAACGAAATTTCATTGTTGTAAACTTCTTATAAACAATGAAAATATTATGACATCAGAAAAATTGTTTAAAAAAACTCATGTTAATCGGCATCTCCGGATATTTAATAGCCGGATAACCGATAATTTTTTGCAGATTTTGCCTAACTGGATTTTTCTCTATCCAACAAAAAAAGAATTTTCGAAATCGGACAAATTTTTTTTTCAAACGGTCCAGTTAATTGAGAATTCCGGATAGTTAAATGCCGGATAACCGGATATTTTTTTTCAATTTGCTCCCCTTTGAAACATCCCCTATCAAACAAAAAAAATTGTGCAAATATCTGAATTAGAACCAAAGTTCTGCGCGAACATACATAAAAAAAATACATAAAGGTCGAATCTATAACCTCTCGACTTGGCGCGCGATTTGGCGGTTTTAATTTAAAATTTCTGGTGGTTTTATTTCGGAGTTTTGGGTGGCGCGCTGTTCAGTCGGTTAAAAATAATAAACGAAAGTGTCTGTATATGGATCAAAAAATAAAACTTTTATAAGTAAATTCTACATTCATTATGTTTTATTCGTAAATGTAATTATATGTACTTTAAAGTAGAATTCAAATGACCGAATGAATTTTAATAGATTCTAGTTTCGATCCGTAAATGAAAGTCTTTTTTTTTCTTGTCAAAATTTGTTTTTAACTATTCAAAGAACCACCTGAATCTCTGGAACATAAAAGTGTCAAAACGGTGAATGCAATGACAAGACATGAATAAATTATAACGTTCGGTCTGTGCTTCGAATATAAGGAAGTAATGATTATTTCTAAGTAAAAGAAAGTAGTTTAAAAATGATTATACGTCGTCCTGGATATGTCACATAAGCTACAAAGCCGGAAAAGATTTGAATACATAATGAAAAGTTAATTTCAACTAAAGTGTTCAACACGACATGTTTTCGAATAATTGATTGAAATAATACGTTTGCATTTTAAATTTAAAAAAGAGAGTGCTTCCAATTCTATACTTTACAAAAGCGTGTTTAAAATGCACATACCTTTATCTCTAAAATAATTCATTAACCCAAACCAATGGTCAGTGAAACATGTTTTTAAATATGTCAAGAAAACTGTAATTTGTTAAACATCGGGTGTTTCTGATTAAATACGACATGTTTCGATATCGCACGATATAATGAACTAGTGGGGTCAAATCGTACTCAAACTTTGTTTGCGTACACTTCGCAATATGTGCTTTTAATTCCTGAAGAAATCCAGAGTGCCACAAGACACAACTTTTTGACAATTTTGAAAATTAAATTCCAAAAAGTAACTCACTGTTGAGTTGCACATTAAAAAAAATTCCACCATCAATTTCATTAAAAAAAACGGATAATTTATAGGTATTAAGTACTTGCATTCTAGAAAGAGAATTTTAAATTGGAGTTATCACACACTGTAAAAAAAAAGTTCTAAAAAATTAGTACTTGAACCTACTCGTTTTTCTTTGAGTACAATTGCATCGTAAATGAGCGATGACGTACTCAAATTGAAGTAACCGTACTTTCTCAACAATGAGCTGTGTGATTTAATATTAATATTCTCAGCTTCTATTCAAGCCATCTTAGCAAAGCGACCTGATACACTTAAAACAGGTGTTCAGAAGATGGTTTTCCACATGTCGATTGCTTAAATGGAAACTGAGTTATTACAACTCAATCATCTTACTTCCCATTCTTTTGGCACACCTTTTTACCATGTATTCTGCTTATAATTTCTTCCCGTCACCCTGGTAGTTTAAAAAATAAGGCTCTGGACTGCTCTGGGTTCGATTCCACGGTACGTATTTTGGTTGTAATTGTCGATATTTATTGAAAGTGGTTTATGAAGGCAGCCTATGTAGGCTAGTATCTGCTCTTTTTATTCATTTTTACTCATTGTACTCACTTTCGATCTAATACACGTCTTTTTCAAAATTGAAACTGTTTGTTTTCGGAGCCATGATAAATATCAAATGCACTCAAAAACGAGTAAATTTTACTTATTTTTGAGTACCGACTTTTAACAGCGCAAATAACTGAACGAATTTTCCTAAACATCCTTTTTAATACAGCATTTACTTCCATTAGTATCCATCCATTTACCAATATTTTTTCATTGCATATATTATTCCCCAAATGGTGCGTATCGTTAATTCAATTCCATTCTAAATAAGGGGGGGACAAGGGGGGGGGGAGGAGAATTAATTCAACCATTCAGTGATACATTCCATTATCATGTGGTAGATTACTATAAAACGTAGGTTGTAATTTTTTTCCCTATTTTTTACTAAAATAACTAAGAACACCTGGAAATTATAATTTTACTACAACAAATTCGCATATTGCTCTCCTTCGACTCCCTTTCGATACGCCACTGAACATGTCTGTGCCCAAAATGAAGTTTGAATTGCATCCAAAAATTTCCCCACAATAATGGGAGTTACAATAATTAAGGACTTCAGTGTTCTTGTTATCAATATTTCACCTGATCGGAATTAATTTTTTTCTTATATTTGAAGAGTGCAGTAAAAAACCGAAGACGGTTCACCTTTTTTTAAAATCAACATTTCGACGCCTTATGAAGAATTCCTTTCATTTTGCCAGGGTGTGAAACGAGGAAAACGATTATATCTTACGTTTGAAGGGTGCAGGGAAAAACGATGAGGGTTCACCTCTTGTTAAAATCAACATTTCAACGCCTTATGTCGGCTACAGAACTCCTTTCATTGGATCGGGGTGTGAAACGGGAAAAACGATGATAATCCGTTAAAAAAACTAAAAGATAATAAAGCAATAATACATGTTTCTTATATTATGCGCAATCAATTTAGAAGGATATAGTTCTTCCATATATATATATATTTTAATATTTTAAAATTAACTGCTTAAGATTACACACAAAAACTTCATCTTAGACTTCATCCGTTTTCTGTATAAAAGGTAATTCAGGGTATACTGAGCAAAATTTATAACTGTCTAATTTGCCAGAAAATTTACGAGTATCCAATAATGCTTTTCAGTCCAATATTCCGCTTCAATCTTCTAACATGAACGGTCTGTAGTAGAGAGAAAATGACGTCATAATCGTGAAGCCCTCATCTCAGAGCGAAAGGCCCATAGCACGTGCCATCTCTTCAAAATTATGAATTAAAAAATACTCGCAATTGGCTGATGAATTGGGAAATGTGTAACAGTGAAAATTTATGAATGGAATGACGTAATTAACCACGTGTCTGAGGAAAATCAAGTTGGCTTCACTTTGATGTTAGCGAGAGTGACGTCATGACTCCTCCACTACAAAGGATCCATGCTCGAAGGCTTCAATTGATAAATGTATTTTTTTTAACTTTTGCAGCAATTTAATTTCTATTTGAGGATTAACTTAAAAAGTTTTTCATGACTTTTAATACAGCATGGAGATAAACTTACTATGATTTCGTAAAAAGTATGGATTACATAAAATATTTTTTTGTTATGGCTGCCCATTTTTAATGGACGATTACCCAATTAAGACACGACTTCCCGCTAAAATAGGCCTCAAGGAAATGTAAACTCTTGAGTAGAACAAACAAAATAGATAAAAACTCTCTATTTTTGATTTCGAAATCCAGAAACTTAAAACGAAGCGGTTGTAAAAGAAACCACTAAACACACTTTAACAAAAACAAGTGAACCTAACATAATGAGAAAGTACCGATTCTTTACAAAACAACGAGTGCAATTCTGCGAGTAATAACTTCCCGTTATTCTGTCATCACAAAAAAAGCTTCCTTTTACCTAGGGTCAAACTGACCCGATTTTAGAACGTCACGCAGGAGCGAGTGCAATGAAAACCACGCTTTCTTCAACCCAAAATTACCATTTTATAGACGAAGAATCAACAGCACATAAAGTCTTCTTTGTCTAATAGCATTTTTTTATATGTAAATTGAAGTTCGACAATAAATTATCGCAGTGCCGAGCACGAGCTAGCGTTTTCGCGATTTCAACTTTAATGGGCAAATTGTCCGTTTACGGGGGCTGCTTATCAGTATTCTAATTACGGAGAGTGCCTGGAGTCAGTGGACCTTGTTGCTCTTCCATGCATTCGCGGAGATATTTTGAAGATGAATGAAAAAAATTGTCATTCGCAACTATAGCACGGCATGATGGACATACCCGGTTGACCATCATGTAAAAAAATCTTTCTGCCAATTTGAGATATGGGAAAAGTTTCCCTGAGACTCAGGACACAGGGAGTCAGGGGAGCCATTAATCGAGAGCGATTATTTCATATATAGGTTACTTGGGCTCACCATTAGCCCCCCCCCCCCTTTTGGCGTACCTCCTCATCGCATGGTGGAATGTTGCAAAGTGTGTAGGAAAATGGCTGGTGAGAATTGCTTATAGGTGTGATCAGGAGATTTTCTAGCCCTCGAACCATGCATTTCTAGTTTTTCCTATAAGAATGTGATTTATTTAATATAAACCCATGACATCTCTCATGTCATGTTAAAATCCCAAACCCTCAACATCTCCCCTGTTTAATAAATTTTAACATTTTAATTAAATCTCCCCTAAACCTTTTCTGTTTCAAATTAAACGTATTTAAATTTCTTATTATCACCATAATCCATGTTTAAAGTAATTTATACTATTGCAGTAGCTCTTTGCTGAACTTCCTCTAAGAAATCAGTCCTAGATATAGTGACAGGGGTGTCCAGAGGGGGATTTTTACGCAATATGCGTCATTAAAATTTTTGGGTGGAGGGATTTTTTCAGGGCGTTAATTTTGTTATTATTGTTTATTTATTCTTTGGGGGGGAGGGAGGGGGAAAAAAATTCTTTAATAAGTATAACGTATATAAAATGTGTCCTGAGTCAGAGGAATTTCCTGCAATTTCAAGAAACATTGCAAATAATTTCTCTTGCTTCAAATTGTAGAGTGTTTTGCCTTTGTTAAAACTAAATGTCATTTTAGAAAGATCTTCAAAATAAGTTCAAAAAATTATATGATCAATGGCTATGGAAGAATCCAGGGCCGCTCTTATGAAGGTGCGACACGTGCCAACGCACATGAACCCGTGTTTTTTTGTGGTTTTTTTTGGCGGGGGGGGGGGGGGGGGGCTGGGGGCTTTTATTAAAAAAGCACGCAAAAGTATTTTAGAGAAAATTAATGTCATATGTCTTGGTCATAGACGTTTACTGATCATTGTCCAATTCAAACACTCAGAATACACTTCAGTGCTGCGATTTCAATTTAAAAACGCTGTGAGGCAATAACTTTTTCCTTGGAAAGAATGTAAAAATAATAATAAATTTGAAGATTGCTATAAACTCAGTACTTAGAATCTCATTTCATATCCTTATATCATAAATCACGATTTCGCTATAAAATATTAAAGCAATTGTTTTGATATATATTTATGAGTTATGGGTAGATGGTTTAAAAAAAATTCCCCTGAGAGGTAAATGCCAATTCGTTGATTCGATCATTATGCTGATTCGATATTTATGCTTCATATTTATCAATAGTTATTCAACTATTAAAAACTTGCATGTTCCACTTTACACTCCTAAAAAGAAAACGCTGACTATAGCGAAATTTACTTTTCCGTTTGTATACATGTGGCATAATTAAAAAAAAAAAAAACGTAACGGAGCTCAAACTGTCTCTTCATCTCAATAACACGTATGATATAAATTACGATTTTTATATACAACTACATAGGAAACTAATTACTTTTATACAAATGTTCACTATTAAGCGTAGATAGCTTTACTTAAGTCTTCGTCTTGCGTCAAAACAGTTTTAATAAGTTCATTATAAAGAATGGCATTTTTAGTGACATATTTGCCTAACCCATAAGAGGGAATTTTTTCTCAGCTAATCTAATTACATCCTGTGTTGGTGCTATAAGGCGATTTTGCATATATCACTGACAAATGCGATAAAATTAAAGTGATAAAATATTTTATAGTCTAAATAGGGTATACGATATATAGTAAGTTTTTTTTTTAAGTTGAACAAACACAGATTACCATTTACATTTCAATATTAACTATTTTTAAATATTTTCAAAATCGGGAATTAAAGTTTAAAAAATGGTGCAGTTGTTAACTATATCCTCTGGTGAAGTTGAAATCAACACCTTCTCCAAATTGATGACATTTTGTAGAACATACTAGATTTTTATTCAAGAACAAGGTTGCGGTTCTCAAACTGAAATCGATCGAAACTATTCTTGGCGCGCAGACAATATGGAAATTATTATAAGTTTTGACAATTAATAAATTTCTGAAATTACGAATTCAGTCGGTAAAATTTTGTTATCCGAACATATATTTTAGCGACGGACCTGATTTTAGGCCCCATTTGTGTGTTGAAAAAATTTATTAGACGTTGTAAAGAGATGCGTAGAGAAAGTTTAAAGCAATAGAAGTTAAAGTAACCAAATTTATCTCTTGATTTATTTATCTGTAACTGATTTACAAAAATACGAAATATGGGGCTTTGTGTGGTATGGATACAGTTGTTGAAAATTTGAGATTCTAATAAAGTTACATGGTTAACTGGATTTGAGGGCAGTAGATTTTTTTTTTGGGGGGGGGGGGGGCGGAAGTGCGTCATTTTTTTTTTTTTTTTGGGGGGGGGGGGGGGAGGGGCACTCCTGTATGGTGATCAAAACTATACATGAAGATAAGGCTCAAGAGGTCGTGCTCAAGATCAAGCCTTATCAAACCATTATACAATGTAAATAGTAATCTGAAACTTTTGTTGTTGATGAAACTTTTATTGTTGTAATCTAACAATCTGTCGGTCTTTCTTCCTTTGTAAATTGTGTTAAAAGTAAAGGGGTATAGAAAAAAAACTTTTTGGAATAGTCTTAACGATTTTTTTTTAAAATTTAATTTTTAGGGATCTTGTGAACAAACTATATAGGGCATATAAGAGTAGTTCGCAAGTACTCCTATTTCAATTTTAAAATATTAGTGCGTTTATTTTTCGTAAATTGCACAGTTATTTGTA
Source organism: Troglohyphantes excavatus (assembly GCA_963932185.1). NCBI lineage: Eukaryota > Metazoa > Arthropoda > Arachnida > Araneae > Linyphiidae > Troglohyphantes > Troglohyphantes excavatus. The sequence continues at coordinate 48,433,288 of OZ010674.1, read as the reverse complement.
CTTTAAAACTTTAGTAAGTCGTGCATCATTACACATTCACATCAGATGACAAAGTTGCAGATACATTAATAGAATTAAAATAATTTTGATGATGATCTAGCAATAAATGTAAATTTGAAACATTATTTTTATATCAACTATATTTATGCTTTGTACAGATGTGTCCCAGGTATGTCTCCAGTGCCGTTACACAAAAAAAAATTTGGGGTGTTGAAACAAGAAATTTCCCAACTTAACGATTCGAAATTCTCAACTCAACTATACGAAATTCCCAACTCAACAGTGCTGAAAATTCCCACTTCCAACTTATCGACACTTTTCATCTTTTTTTATATATATTTTAGGTAATATTAAACAGTTCTCTCACAAGAATTGATTTGTTGCACCCATATTCCAATGCAGTGTCAATTCTGAGGGTCTAATTTAAATGTAATCTTACAAGTTTGACAATTTATAATGTTCCTAAGTTTTTATTTGTTAATAATATTAATTTTCTTCAGGCATAAATTTTCCCAACTCGGAGTTTTACAAGTTAAAATTCTCAACTTTCAGGGTTTCCAGATTATTGGAAGGAGGGGGGGGGGGGGTGGTCCCCAAACCCTCCCTCTGCGACGGGTCTGATGTCCACGATTATCCCAACAAGGGGGAATATGTGAACGATTTTAAGTGTTTCTTAAAGTTTTCATTATGATTAGAGATTCTATAAATGAATTTACAAAAATTCTCCAAAAGAAAAATGAGTGTAAAGATTTATATTAAATGTATTCTATATATAAATCTGTTTATTCATTCATTAGAAAGATATGTGCGAAAAAGTGATTTTCTAATACTTCCATAAATTCAAAAATAAGATGGTAACATTTTTCATTTTAAGTTCCATTTTCTCTTTATTTTTCAAAACAAATAAGCCCTGGGAGGAATTTTCAATTATTTCACTGTTATTCAAATCGAATCTCAAAAATTAAAAATCCTAAAATTACAAAATTAAGTTCATTTGTTGAGAAATGTTTAATAAATGTACAATACGAACAAGCGCACGCCAAGTCTAGCGATTATATTTTAAACAACAGACGGCAGTTTATAACATCAAGCCACGACTTAATAGAAAAGAAAAAAAAATTAAATAATTTTGTGCAAAACAACCAACATTTCACATATTTTGCGAAAAAATTTAAGATTTCATGTTCTGAGGGGAATACAATAACCCCCGGTATTCCCAATGCAATACAATAACCCCCGGAAGATGGCGGAGCCATCCTCCGGGGGTTGGCGGAGCTCCATAGTGTGTAAAAAAAAAACTAGCCATTTTTGAAAACAATTGCTCCTCTATATTTTTTAAATAACTTTTCAAATTTTATAAATGAAGGTGATTAGAATTTATCGAAAATTTTGAAAACTGGTAAGGTCTTCTCGTTCTTATGGACCAGAAAATTGTTAGCTATTGGAATAAAAGAAGAGCGTAAAAGTTAATTATCCTCCCCCCCCCCCCCACACCTTTTTTTACACCACCAGCAAGAATGACGTAATATCCCTAAACCACTGAGCTAAAATAATAATAGAAAACTGGAGTGAGGACTTAGCGTAGCGACTGCTTTACAAATTTTTGAGCAAAGATAGAAAAAATAGTTCTTTTGTAGAGATTTAAAAACACATTTCTGGCTTTCAAAAATAGATTAATTGTTACACATTTGTAGTTTTTCCATATTTACTCTCTTACTTATAAGAAAAAGAAAACTAAAGGAACCGATAAAAACAGTTTTAAATCTTTCAGTGACGTAATGAGAGTTCCCGTTCCAGTGTATAAATTATTGTAGCTCAGTGGGCATAACTTCTTTAAAACTTCCAATATTTATATTTTAAGTTTTAAGTATTTTTACTTGTTAATACACTGTTCGTGTTGTTTTTTTAAAAATAAAACTGTTGCAAAATTACTTTTTAAAAATATAATTGGCAGCTTAACTGTAAATTTTTCCCTGTGACCGTATTGGTAATGCAAATTATTTTTATTGTTCATATTTTTATTGTTTGACAGCTAAGAAAAAATTAATGTGACTATGAAATACGCTTAATATTAGGTAAGTATCGTTTAATTTTACTTTATCTTCGAAATCAAAATAAACAATTGATTTTGTATTCGTTTTTGTGAAGTATTCTCTGTTGTATTTTAGTTTGGACGTGCTACCTTCCACGAAATCTCTAATGTAAATGTACGAAAATTCTAGCGTAGTTTGAAATATTTTAGAAAAATGAGGTAAGTGATTTAAATTTTAAAATCAGTTTTAACTTCCTAAATTTGTTGGAATTTAGATCATTTCCATCTAATTGATGCATTATTTAAACTAAAAAAGGAATTTTGATCTTAAATATTTATGCCTTGTTTGCATAATTCAGTAAGATTTCAAACAAAATGGGATGATTTGTTTCTTTTGTGGAATTTTAAAATACATTTTTGTGAAATATTTGCAGAGCATATTTTTGTGTGGTTTCGTGGTGTCTATTGAGCAGGAAAATATACAAGAATTTAGTCAATCTGAAAAAATGAGGGATTTTGGAAGTTTAAAAAAATTTAGGGAATTTAACAAACAATTTTTGAGTTGATTTTTGGTTATGAAACATCGTTGATTGACTGCTCTTATTCAAATACTTTCAAAATGCAATCAAAAGAAGAAAAAAAACTTGTTGGATTATTAAATGTGTATTTAAAATGAATTTTTTTCTTTCAAGATCATAGACTTGGCAGAACAATTGGTTGTCTATAACTAAAAACGTTTCTTAGTAAAATTCCAAATTTTCTTGAATATTGGTAATACTTTTTTTGCCAAATTGTTTAGCAGTTGTCAGCAACTGTTCTAGGTGATAAAATGGTAAAGAATTATAATTTCCAAAGTCAAATCTAGCTTGGTTTAGAAAAATGGCTTTCACCTTTTAGGATTAGTCTTAACAAATGGGTTGGAATTGCTAGTCTTAAGACTAAAGAAATGGCTTCCCTGCTAAATTTTTATGTGCTCAGTGTTTGTGTATTAAATTTTCATTTCAAGTATATAAAGGGATTTTAAATTGTTTTCCAAATGGACAACCACAGCATTTTGTAATTGCCAACTTTGGTGATAAAATGGTAAAGAATTATAATTTCCAAAGTCAAATCAAGCTTGTGGTTTTGAAAAATGGCTTTCACCTGGCTAGTCTTAACAAATGGGTTGGAATTGCTAGTATTAAGATTAAAGAAATGGCTTCCCTGCTGATAAATTTTCATGTGCTGAGGGTTTGTGTTCAAAATCTTCATTGCAAGTATTATTCAGTATTGTTCATTAATAAAATTAAACTAGGTGAACTGAAGTATGACAAAGCACTTGATCTGGACTTTTAATTCTTTGAATAACCCAATGGACTACTTTTACAGTATATATTTTAATTTTAGGTGAACTAGTAAAATTTTGTATATTTTTAAATAATATCTTCTTGTGTTATTTCTATTTAATTTTCATTTCTTATTGTATAAAGCAGTACTAATTTAAATTGTCATAACAGGTTATAGGTATTTATAGTATGGCTTTAGCTAATGGTTCGACTCACTTTCTTACATCAAGTACATGATTAGGAATAGGTTTAGAAAATCAGGGGAACGACAATCAGTTTTTATTGCTACTTAATGTGTTTAATTTGTCGTTTTAGTTCCAAACCACCTTTTCACCATTTGAATGGACGTAGACAACAATATGTTCAAAGGCCTGTGCCAGAGTCTCCTCATTATGAAGTCATAAAGTACATTCATGATTGTAAGTATAGTGCCTTATCACAGCTGGATGTAGAGTTAGTGGGTCCCTAGGCGCTGAATTAGAGTGGTGCCCGCTCCCCCAGTAAGGGGAGGGGGGGCACCACTCCCATTTTTATAATTACTAAATCATTTGGGAAATATTTTTTTCTATTAATCCAATATGATGCAAAATAAAATGTGTACATACAATAATAATGTACACATTTCATTTAAAAATAAATGTAATGTTGCAATTTTATTTTTATTTTGCATCAAAATTCATATATCGTGAAACGTTTTACTCGCAGGCACTTTGGGATTTTCCCGTCGACCAGCCAACGCTCGCCAAATCCTTTGGCGCTAGTTTTTCCATGAACAAAATTTCCAAAATAAACTTTGTAAACACAATGAATTTATCAAAACATAATAATAAATAAATAATAATAACCATATATATTATTATATAAATCATTTCGGCGGCCAAAAAGCCATCCAACCACGTGCCTTTTCGAATAGCTACTCGTTTTTCGCATCCCTTTACATTTGCACCGCCATTGCTTATCAGTTTTGATATACAACGCCATATCGTGGCCATTAACGCACATTTCCTTAGAAGAAATAATTCCATACTCTTGAAAATATGCCACGTTCTCTCTTAGGTGCTAGGCAAATCCCAAATTTGAATCATTTTGCAGCGGAGTGAAAAAAACAACACAACATTATATTTCAACAAGCTAAAGAAAACTAACTCGCGTAGTCAAGGTCGCATGATGTCGACTAGATACGTCACGGTTATTGGCGGTTGCGATCTTTTGGCGAAAATGGTCAACGGGATAATCCCAACGTACCTACTCACATTTTAAAGAACGCAATAATTATTTACTCAACATAATCAATATGAAAACACAATTTCTTCACTTTGCACAATGGCTTTCTCGTCTAAATGTTAAAAAAAATTATCTTTACCAATTTAGTAAGAATAATTTTTTATTAGAATTGCTCTTTTTCAACTTTGATTGCATTCCTCAAATATTTGTTCATCAGCTGAGGCTATCTTGTTACACCAAAATTGGTATTTTAATGGTACTTTATCTGCAACTTTGATATTAGCAAAATCGAGTTTATTGCAGTTTTCCTATCATTACATATTTTATTAGATTTGTTAGAAATACTGGATAATTATAAGCAAATTAGGTTTGTAAGTTTATTAAAAATCAACATTTTGCCATAGTGGTTTGGAAGATAGAAATTTTAAATTCACTCACCGTTTCAATGCAAATGCTGTCTCATCTGGAGTTTTTGTTACAATCGATTATCAGATTTCAATTTCGGCAAAAAAAGGCATTTTAAATTTTAATTTCTCCAATTTTATATCTTTAAAACAAAAAATTGACTTAAGATAAAAACTCGTCTTATAGAAACATTGCGTTAAGAATATTAAAATACAAATACAACATTAAACTACGCAATAAAATACAAAAGATCTATACATGTTTCGGGAGATACACCTCTCTTCATAAACAGAAATGAAAAGTCTGTGTGTACAATAAAACGGAAATAAACCCTGAATTAAAAGTGTTGCTAAGGAGCAAAAAACTATCTCCATCGGTTGGAGCGGGAAATACTGGGACCGCAAATGTTTCATTGACAATCAAATCAATATTGCTAAAAATATGAAACCCCTTCAATGAAGTCAAGTTCAACTGGAGATTTGGATTTGCAAATTAAATGTGGGTTAGAAAAATTAAATATGATTATGTTCCCAAGAGCGCTTGGCAATGGACAGCTTCTTTATTTCTTGTTTGACAGTATGTGCTTGGTGCTCCTTAATACGAAATCTCAATGCTCTCCTTGTTTGCTCGATATATGAGATGCCACATTGACATGAAATAATGTATATTCCCCAGTTATTAAGGTCGTCAATACGGTCTTTAAGTCGTGTGAAGGTGATCTTATTGATAGGTGAAAAAATGGAACATATGTCGAACCTACCAAGAATTTTAGAAATTTGATGGCTGATCTGGGGATAATATGGTAAAACAACCAAAGCATTAGAGCGCTCGGATAGATTAAAATTTTTAAGTGGATTTTTCAGTTTAAGTTAGGGCCTTGTCAGCGACGTTAGGTGAAAAACCTCCATCCACAGCAACAGCTCTCAAATAATCAAATTCAGCCTGGAGTGAATCTGGTGTAGAACAGATGTTAAGAGCACGGTTAACAAAAGTATAAAATGCAGCCATTTTTTGTTGTATAGGGTGACTTAAAATGAGGGGGCAAAGAAACAGCGAATGGTTTTCTGTATATGGTTGTGGACAAATGATCATCTTTACGAGTAATTAAAACATCAAGAAAAGGAAGAGTATTGTTGGATTCGACAGTGAATTGTATATTAGGATCTATGGAATTTAATAAAGTGAGAATCTTGTCAACTTCTCCGGCGGAGATATTTAATAGGGTGAAAGTGTCATCAACATAGCAGATCCAAAGAGGAAATTTAACAATGGTGAAAAGTTTTTCTTCAAAATAATCCATATATATATATCACTGAGTATGGGTGAAAGAAGGCTTCCCGTAGCCAAAACTTCCGTTTGTCTGTAAATATTACTCTCAAACACAAAAGTGGTTTGCCAGAGACTCTGAGGCGACCTTTAAGGCTCTCTAATGTGCCTTGAATAGGAGCATTGGTAAAGGTGCGTTCCTATTCAAGGCGCATTAAAGTGCCTTGAAGGTCGCCTCAGAGTTTTTCATTTCACACAATTTGAAATAGGTGATTTGATTTCCATTACAAAGACTTGTCTCTGGCAAACCACTTTAGTGTTTGAGGGTAATTTTTATTGACGAACGGAAGGTTTGGCTATGGGAAACCCCCTTTCACCCATACTCAGTGATATATATTTATATGGATTATTTTGAAGAAAAACTTTTCGCCATTGTTAAATTTCCCCTTTGGATCCGCTATGTTAATGACACTTACGCCCTATTAAATAACTCCGCCGGAGAAGTTAACAAGATTCTCATTTTATTATATTCCATAGATCCTAATATACAATTCAAAGCCGAATCCAAATCTAACAGTACTCTTCCTTTTCTTGATGTTTTAATTACTCGTAAAGATGATCATTTGTCCACCACCGTATACAGAAAACCCTTCGCTGTTTCTTTGCCCCCTCATTTTAAGTCATGTCACTGTCGTACAACAAAAAATGGCTGCCTTTTATACTTTTGTTAACCGTACTCTTAACAGATTCACTCCAGGCTGAACTTGATTATTTGAGAGCTGTCGCCGTGAGTCAAGGTTTTTCACCGAACGTTGTTGACAAGGCCCTACATAAACTTAAAAATTCTAATCTATCTGAGTGCTGTAATGCTATGGTTGTTTTACCATATTATCCCCAGATCAGCCATAAAATTTCCAGAATTCTTGATTGGTTCGTAATGTGTTCCATTTTTTCACATATCAAAAAGATCACCTTCACACAACTTAAAGACCCCATTGACAACCTTAATAACTGGGGCATATACAGTATTTCATGTCAATGTGGCATGTCATATATCGGTCAAACGAGGAGAGCATTAAGATTTCATATTAAGGAGCACCAAGCACTCTTGGGAACATAATCATATATTTAATTTGCAAACCCAAATCTCCAGCTGAACTTGACTTCCTGGAGACGTTTCATATTTTTAGCAATATTGATTCGATTGTCAATGAAACATTTGCAGCCCCAGTATTTCCCGCTTGTTGGCACACAATAGTTAACTTGACAACCGATGGATATAGTTTTTTGCTCCTTGGCAACATTTTCAATTCAGGGTTTATTTCCATTTCATTGTACACACAGACTTTTCACTTCTGCTGACGAAAGAAGATGTATTTCCCGAAACATGTCCAGATCTCTTGTATTTTTATTACGTATTTTAACGTTGTATTTGTATTATAATAACTTTGTATCTACACTAACTGAGAACCCTCTAGAGAAAAAGTATCTCGTAAATAACGTCAAGTTTCTTTTCAGATATAGAATAAACTATTATTTGGAATTATTTTGCATGGCCTTTGTTGTTCTTAAATTTTAGCTTATTTGGAAAATTGTAACTTGGTTATCTTCAAATAAAAAAAAAATTCTAACTTTGGTACCCAATAAGCCATACAGATTTAACTTCATATCAATCATATAAGAGCATCTAAAAAACTTTTTATCATACAAATTTTGTGAGTCCTGATAGCAGAATCCATTGTCATCATGCAGGGTGTCCACAAGCAGGGAAAACCGGGAAATATCAGGGAATTTGGGATTTTTTAGAAAAAATCAGGGAATTGGTCAAAAAAAAGTATTTTTAACTTGATTTCTGGCTGTGAAACATCGTTGATTGGTTGCAAATATTCAAATACTTTTTAAATGCAATCAAAAAGACGGAAATTGCGTATGGGACTTTTAAAAGTGTGTAAAAGTGAAAATTTTCTCGTAGAAACCGCACTAAAATGCTGATGTTTCTAAAATTTGACAAACCAATTGGCTATCTATAACTAGGTACTTGCCCGACCACTCAATTTATTTTAAAAATAGATCTTTCAAATGTTTAAAACTTGCTAAGTTCCTAGTGAAATTCAAATTTCTTTTGAACATCCCTAAAATGAGTTTTTTTCTGTTAAACTAAACGAAACTGTTGTTGCCTCTATTTTTTTGGGGGGTACATTTTAGATCTTAGGAAATATATTTTGTGTACTAAGCTGTATATCTTAAGATACTGGATTAGATTTAATAAATTAGTTTTATTATTAGGGATAGGGATTCATTGGGTTTCTACTATTTGAGTGTATTGGATTTTTTTTTTATGTTAAGGTTACTTTAGTCTTTGATCTTAAAGTACTATCACTAATAATCTAAGAGATATATTGCACTTACTTGGACTTTAATGATTTTTAAGTAGCATTTTGAATTATTAATATTTGGTAAATGCTCTGGAATTTTGAATTTGGGGTACATTAAATTTTTATGCATTGATTATTGATTTTTGAATGTTAAACTTGGTTGCACTTTTTTGGGAGTTCGAAAATCAAGCGAAATAGTTAGTAAACTTATATATTAAAAATAAATATATTTTTGCGAAATAACAAGATAATGTCAAAGCATATCTTGCATAATAATAAGGAATAATAATACATTTTAAAAATATTGTCGTAAAAAAAAGTACGGCTTGCAGGGAAATATCAGGAAATTATCAGGGAAATTCAAAATGCTTTCCCTGTGGACACCCTGTCATGCAAATGTGTTCTACCAGTAATATTTTAATACTCATCACCTAAGTTTGTAGCTGATCTTTTGAAGAATTCATAAGGGATCGTTAGGTATCTTATAAATAGGGATGAAACAAAGCTTCAGTAAATATCTGGTATCCGGCTGTTTTTTTAACTATCCGATATCTGAAAGCAAATCCGATTAGTACCATGCCGGATATCCGAATGAATAAAACACTGCAGATTTTTTTTTGTGTTGATCAATTATCTTTCGTTCTCACTTTAAGTATTTTCCGGAAAATATTGCCAATGTATTCTGCAGATTCTCCTTTGAGATTTCTCGTGCTATTCAGGTGGGTAAGGATTAGGAAGTGATAACTATCTCGTTAAAACCTGACTGGGTGCGTTTCAAACACTGTGTGTCACAGAGAATAAACAGGGAGGAAGATATGCTGCAGACATTTGGAACCAGTCACTATCTATTTATGAGTATCTTCAAGTTTCAACAATCCACATGGGTGGTGGTGTGTAGGGTGCATAGCTACATCCCTGTTCATTAGATATTAGAAATTGTTTTATTTTCCTGTCTAGAGCTAGTTTTAGCATTTAAAAATTGTGCAATGTAGATAATTTATTTGAAAGTATTTCAAAATTATATTTTCAAATGCGTCGTATTCCGGCCATTTCAAAATCTTTATGAATATGAACATTTTATTAAAGAACTGTTAAGAGAAGATCTTTTCATAAGAAAAACCCTGCCAGATATCCGGCAAAATCCAGTTGGGATATTAGGTTTAATATGTGCGCTGGATATCCGGTATCCTGCAAAGCCACTATCCGGTTCATCCTTAATTGCAAAGTGAATATCAGGATATATAATTTGGTGACCTTCTCGCAAATTTTATCGTCAAAGAGTAGAATTTTTTTAATATTCTATTAATGTGGAGGAACTCAAAACAAGTCTAAATTTCAACATTGAAGTTTTAACTTAAAATCGGTATAATTTATTACTTGACCTCAAAATATATGCAGTTTGTATGAACCTAAATGAAAACTCTTGGAAAGTAAGGAAATACACAGGGAAAGATTTTAGTCATGATTGGATTTTAAGGTTTGGTTTATAAGTAGGGATGAACTTTTATACTTAAGACACAACTTTTACTTAACCCAACTTTTATACTTAGTGTAGATAAAATTGAATTTAGATTTAAATGATTTGTTTTGTATATTTTTCTATCATGCCAGTAAGACTTCATGTGTGTGCCATTGCTAATCTGCATTATTGTGTATTACAGCCTGGAAGAATATTTGTAGAGAAATTGAAGTCAACAGGTCCTGCCCAGCTGAGGGAAAACGTAAGATTGCTTTTCCTTCTTGTAGTGTTTATTCACAGGTTCACACGCACCTGGAAAACTGTGGAAACCTGCCATTTTTGTAATGGAAAATGACTTAGAAACGTCAGAAAAATGAACAATATCAAAAAATTTCTGGAAAAGCCGAGAAATTTTTAAAAAAATATTAGATGAAGATGTGTTACCAAATTCCTTTCCATCGATGAAATCTTTTCATTACAGAAACATCAATTTGTAAAAATGATAGTTTCTGGGTTTTTTTAATACTTTGATGGGTTATTTATTATTTGCATGCACTTAATTTTTACAGTTCTCAACATTTATCTTTTTTAAAAAAAATCAGCAATTTTTCTTATTTTTTCTTTTATAATTTTTTGAAAACTTTCTGGCAAACCTGGAAAAGTCAGGGAATTTTAATCTTAGTTTTGAGTGGCAACCCTGTGCTAACACGAAGGAATTTTGTAAGGGCAGCTTGCCCTTTTACCTTGAAAATTGTGCGCTCCAGCCTTTTTTTGCTTGAATCGCAGCCCTTCCAAAAATCAATGTATATTTATTACTATTTATCTGGCTTTACATCAGTGGTTCCCAACCCGTGGTCCTTGAGGGGATTCTTAGTGATCCGTGAAGCCATTGTTCAATTCCATAGCTGTTTTTCTTTTTCAAAAACAGTTGTCTGAGATGTATTCCATTTAAAACTGAAAACATTTCAATTGAAATTCAAAATGTATATGCTATATAAAGGAAACAACATTGTATCCTCATTTGAACTTTTTCATAGGCTTGACAATTAAACAGAAATGAATTTCATATTTTTTTTTTTTTGGAAGACCCTGTTGTTTTTTGAAAAAATTAGAAGTCCTCAAATTTGCAGTTTATTAATCAATAATATACAGTTGGTGAACAAGAGACAAGTTCAATTATCACATTTATTTAAATGTTGAAATGTAACTTGATGATATATTACATTAAAAATTGTAGACTTTTAGATTTAAATGTAAAATTGTAAACATTTTTAATAAGTCTACAATTATATCTTAAAAAAATAAGTACATTTAATAAACAAAAGATATTAAGTACCTATATTATATTTAGTACTTAAATAATTTTTTTATTGCTATTAAAAAGTGATGGTCCTCTACTTGCCGAATTTTCAAATCCGAGGTGGGTACAAGGCCTCAAAAGATGTTAGAAACCACTACTTTAAGTGATTTTTTAAAATTGAGTTTGTCAAATATTGGAATATCAACAGCTAACTAGAGTTGTCAGTTTTAGTAAAAATTGGCATTTTATATAACACAATTTTTTTTTTCAAGTTTAACATTGCTGTCAATTTTATTTTAATGCAAATGCCCATCATTTTGACAGGCTAATGCAGTGTTAAAAATGGAAAATTTAAGATTTTGTGCATATTCAAAACAAGTTTTCCCATTTTGACAGTATTTTCTTTAGTTTTAATTTGGTGTTACAGTTATTTGGCTACATATTAAAAGTCGACCAAGTATGCCAATAAAACACTGCAGTTTGACCCGATGATTTTTCTGACTGATAACGTATCTATATTTTTTGCAAATTCATTACGATTTCTGAAGATTTACTAAGTTTTTCAGTTGTTTAGGGGTTAGTTGTTTCAGGGTTTGTTAGGTATTGTGGTATTGAATTATTATTTGATAACCAGATTTACCAAAAATCTATTTTTCTAAATCTGGTCCTTTTGGGGAAAAAAAACCTTTTTTCTTCTTGAAATAGCCACTTTTCATTTCTAGAATAAACACTGTTTCTTATTCTTTTAAATGTTTATGTTATTAAATGTATTAGTAAATATAGTAACTGTACTAAAGTTTTTCTGAATCTGCGTTGTTCATTTGAAATAATCTACTTTTATCTGGTTACCCAGTGATTTTTAATATCTGTTGCGCAGTGTTAAATTTTGTAATTTTCCCAAGTGGAGAAAAACTTTTAAAAAGTCTGTAGTGCTCTAGTGATTAATTGCATAATTGTCGAATTCGGACCGTCACCAATAGCCCATTGTGCAGCTGTAATTCAACATTATTTAACACTAAACATACCGACATTTCATGTATATCTAATCCTACCATCAGTGGTCAAATGACCGCTTCAAAAAAAATATATGTATTTTAATATAAAGATTTTAGCCAAAAGTTTTATTTACATTTATGCATTTTCAGCACATTTTATACAAATTTTGTTAGTCTTATTGACTTTACAATATCTTATTTGACAAGCTTTCCGTCCAGATGAATATAGCTGTATTTGTTATTGTTCCTGATGAACATTCTTTGTTTAGCTGTCTCCTTCTGATATTCGTTCCCAAGCTCTTCTGCCAATTGAAATAAAAAAATCTTGCCTCGATATTTCTTCACCCATCGTTTCTTTGTATAAAATCCAAGCATTTATCCCGGCTAAATCTAAGATATTGAAAAATACCTGTAAAGGCATCTTTGACATTTAGATTTTGCACTATATTTTCTGGCCATTTGATCGGTTACATCTACACATAATTTTGTGCTATTGTAAAATCCTCTTTGTTGGGTCTGTACAGCGTTGCCTGTTTGGCCACAGGACGCTTGGTGCCCAGATGGCTGAATGGCCATAACACTGCAGATCCATAATTACATTGTGGACTCGTAAAACACTTTCAAGAGTGCAGTTTCCGAAGAATATAGTCATAAATGACACGAATTGTTCAAATGGTCAAATTACTGCTCGTGGTAGGCTAGACATGCTATAAATTTTTTTCGGAAAGCAAACAATAAAGAAAGTTGTGAATATTGAAAAATGGGTTGTATGTATATTATATGAAAAATCAATAAGTTACATGGCGATACAGTAACGTTGTATACAATAAATTCTAAACGAAATTTCAAAAACGGTCATTTGACCTTGCATGGTAGGATTAGTGTTAATCAACGAACCAGCTACTATGTCATTTTTACTTGGCGGCAAACGAAAAACATAATTTTTTTCTTGGCTTCGTTTTTCCAAAATCACGCAAAGCAAACATAGCAAATTAGGAATTTATGTATTTTTGAATTAAATATATTGTTTTAATATTCTGCAATTCCCTTAAAATATTTTTATTTCTTATAGCTCCTACGATTGCTTACTATTCAAGCAATTTACCTGATGAGCAAGTCCCACGCCCAGGTAAGAAAAACACATTTCAAATTGTAATTCCTTGAAATATATAACATTTGCTTTTCTTATCTGTTTATAAGTAACAGTTATTCAGCAGTTTAAATGTAATGTTCTAATAGTTGTTCTTTTCTTTGCAAACACATTTATTTTGATTCAATTCTTTATATTCAAATTGTTTTTATCATTTGCTGGAAAAGAAAGTATAAAGAGATCATGGGATGTGAAAATTCCGTTACAATTTGCTTTCACCATTACTAGGTAGTAGGTTGTTTTAGTTGATAAACTTCAAATATTTGAATTTTCCTGTTAAAAGAAATTTTCTATATCAGGTTATTTCTTCAATTTTTAGAAATTTATTTGCTGTCTCTTAAGAGTTTAATGCAGATTAATAACAAGCAGTTATTGTCCCTAATTGGGTTCCTAAATTTTTTTTAATTGTCACAGATGTAACATGTGTAATATAAATTTGTAAAAATGCCATTTTCCTGATTTTGATGTACATTGCTAGGTTAATATTTTCATAAAACTTTAGCTTTGCAAATTTCAATAAAAAATTTCGAAACAATTCTTCATGTAAAAATGTTGTTAATTGTATATTTACCACAGTTTCTGTAAATATATACAAACCTTAGCATCTGTCTGTTAAACCAAATACCAACCCCTCACTTCTTAATGGGAGCAGTGAAAAATGACATGGAAGACAGAAACTGATCGATGCATCTTCAAACGGAAACCTGCCTGGGGCGATGTGTGCAGCAAAGGCTTCAGTGAAAGCAACATGAAGACTTTGTTGCACACATCGCTTATGGAGAGGTCACTGCAACACTTGACACAAGAAGTGATATTTCCAAAGCATTTTTGCAGAAAGTGCTTAGTTGATGTATTAAGTGTAGCAAAGATTGTTGACAAAGATCTGATAATTACAATTAAAGGTTTTTAGAAATGATTTATTCTAGAAATATGTTTATATTTCGTAACATAAAAGTATTAGTTTTTTTTTTTAATTAATATTTTATCGTATATATTGTAATTGATAACACACAATATATTTACTACCAATGGTTTCTTTAAAACAAGATTTATTATCGTTTGGGTCTCAATTAAATGCCAATAATATTTCTGTCTTAATCTTCTGTTTTGTAGACTTAATAGTGTTAGCAACTTTGTTACTAATAAAAATTATATTGTTTATTATATCCCATTTCCTTATGGGCCTGTTTTTTAGTTAGTAAAATCCTTTTTAAAATTTGTAGCTTTTATTATTCTATAGTTAGCAAATGTTGGGGAAGTTGAAATTTGCTGAAATGCAGATTGGCCTTCCTACCAACCTAGACATAAATATATAGATAATTTAACTTTAATATATATAAAATTTATATATTTTAAATATGTTAAACAGTTTCGCAACTTCTGTGAATTTCTCTAAGCTTATGTTTGCCTTAAAAGATACCTACAAATTGTTTTAATAAATAGTACTATTAGGAATATTTAAGTTAAAAAATGACATAATTTTATAACATAAAGTTTGACAACCAACAAGAGATTCAAATTCAGCAAATGTTTTTCAGTTTAGTAACTAACCCCGTATACATGTCTAATTGTTTGTTCTTTTAAACCACTTAACTCCCAGTATTTTAAAAGCCCTTCTTAATACTTGAGTTTAAAATCATTTATTAAATCATCATCTTGTTTAATCTCCTACTTTAAAATTCGACCCTCTTTAATATTTCTTTAACACAAAATTTAACAATTATATCAAATAACCTCTTAACTCTTCTTGGAATACTATTGATTTTTTTTTTAATATTGGTTTGTTATTTATGTTTTACTTTAGACTAATTTAGCACTCTCTGTTCCTGTAATAATGCAATGTCTGGCCATTTCATAAAAATAACTTTTTAGTATTTCATGACATTTTCATTGGTGCAGCTTAGCCATTTTTGGTCCTAACAATTATATCAAATAACCTCTTAACTCTTCTTGAAATACTATTGATTTTTTTTTTTTAAATATTGGATTGTTATTTATGTTTTACTTTAAGCTAATTTAGCACTCTCTGTTCCTGTAATAATGCTATGTCTGGCCATTTAATAAAAATAACTTTTTGGTATTTCATGAAATTTTCATTGGTGCCGTTCTTAATAAATGATTTTAAACTTGTCATCTTGTTTAATCTCCTGCTTTAAAATTCGACCCTTCAATATTTCTTTTAACACAAAATTGAGCAATGTATCAAATAACCTCCAACTCTTCTTGGAATATTATTATTGATGTTTTTTTTTTAAATACTGGTTTGTTGTTTATATTTTACCTTTGAACTAATTTAACCCTATCCATTCCTGTAATAATGTAATGTCTGGGCATTTCATAAAATTAACTTTTTGCGTTGGATATTTTATGAAATTTTCATTTATTTTATGTAATACCCAGACATGTTGAGTTATAGTATTAGAACTAAAAATTATTGTATGTAACATAATTTAAATTTATGTTGTATGTAATTTAAAAATATAAATTTAGCTGTATAACTGTTGAGGATTTCTGTTACTTTTATCTTAAAAGTGCATTTTTTAAATACAGGTTTGTTATTTATGTTTTACCTTGAACTAATTTAACTCACCTTCCTTGTAATAATGCAATGTCGGCTATTTCATAAAATTTATGTTTTGCATTGGATATTTCATGAAATTTCCAATGTTATTTTCAATCATTTTATGCAATACCCAGACATGTTGAGTTATAGTATTATAATGAAAATTATTCTGTATATGTAATTTAAAAATATAGATTTAGCTATATAACTGCTGATAATTTCTGTTAATTTTATCTTAAAAATCACCAGTTAAAAGAAGGGTGGCTTGTCTTCTGAGTGGTACAAGTGCAAAAGCAGCATTTGATGCAAGAGCGTTTAACATTTGTAACTTGTCTAATGATAACGTGAAATGTCATTCAAGTCATTATCAAGCAACCTATTGAACTAGAGCCAACACCACTTTGCTAAAGGATATATAGTCATGGAAAATGGTGTTAGTTCATTTTAAGATTTTTGTACCAACTTGGCAGCTAAGCCGCCCATATATTACTTTGGTTATATTTTTTCTGTGCAATGTCTGAGATGCATCTCCTAAACTAAAGTTGTGGGAACTGTTATTTAGTTATAACATTGTAAGTAAATAACATTAACTTGTGTTAATTGTTGCATTTTCAGATTTTAAGCGTTTCGACCTGGATGGATTTTTAGAACAAAGATCACTAGCTTTACAAGCCAACAAACAGCCGTCACAATAAGTAAAGTATAACGAAAACTTAGGAGAAAACCACAACACCAGTTATCAACATGAATATATTTTTAAGGCCAAATAAAAAATCTTTCCCTACAGTCGTTGAAATAAGTTTTAAGTCATTAACCTCATTTTTGTTGACTATGACAAAGGCGCAGTGGCCATCTGTTTTTAGACAAGAATTATTTTGCTTGTAAAGGACTATTTTTTGTACAGGTGCAAATGCTGGGAAGCGTATTTGCTAGTTCTTTATACATTACTTTTTGTACTTTAATAAAGGATTCTAATTCATGAAATAAGAGTTTACATACTTTGTGTCGTCATGTCAAAGTACGTTAATATATACAAGAGCAATAATATTGATATTTATTCACTGTTTACATAACTGGAGTATTATGTAATTCTTTTTGTAATATACTTTTTTTGTGACTATTTTGTTGTACAAAAACTGTTTTTCTGTTACTGTGTAATATTAAATTAAATATTAATCTTGTACATCTGGTAAAATTCTTTTCAATAAAACTTCATGTATTCGTGCCTGTCATTTTAGTGTTTGGTTTCATCTATTTTTATCTTGGTTTTAAGAAAGTGTTTAAATGTACAATAACTTGTCAATATATGTATCCAATTTATAACCACCATATTTAATTTCAATCCAATAACCCACGCTATTACAAAATTTGATAGTTTCTTAATTTTTAATGTTAGGGAACAGGATTTCTTTTAACATTTACGTAAACACACAATATGACACGTTTCTAATTGTTTACTTATCGAATACCTTTTCACACTTAGAACGTAAACTGTCGTACTATCCAAAACCTGTGTATTTAATGGGAAGAAGTTTAAAATAAAAAAATTACCTGCAACACAAACATACAAAAAAAATTAAACATTTGTTAATCTTCACAAAAAAAATATTTTCCTTTGATCAAGTCTTATGAAATACCATCCACTAAAAAATCGGACAAAAAGGAATCAAAAGTTCATCTGTTTCAGCATTCGGATTTTCCTTTCTTTGTGGACAATATATTTGAAAAATTCCTCATGCAGCATCTTAGAGGCTCCCTATCATTACCAAAATTTTAATGCAGATTTGCATCAATCAAAAGGATTATAAAATCGCAAGTCTGAAAATGCGGAAATCCTCAGAATTGTACATATTTCCAGTTAATTATTTCGAACTCTGTTGAGTTACTAATTTAATTCTAACAGAATTCTCAAATAGCTAGCATAGATACATATGAATAACAAAGACATCCAAATTAATAAAAACAGTTTATTTTCATACATATCTTGATATTACAGAAACAGTAGCAGGAACAACTAAAAGTCACTTAAGAAGGGGAGAAATCGTCCAAGAGAGACACTAGAATGAAAAGTTTCTTCATAATCAATGCAATAAATAGGTGTCTATCTACCAAAAGAACAATCCATTAAGTGAAAAGTTTTCAATGCAAAAATTGCTTCAGTCTCTAACAAGATAAAAATTAACAAGATATTATATTAACATGTCACAAAGTTTCACAAAATGTAATACACTTCTAGTAGTGTGAAAAGTTGCAGCTTAATTCTAATGAGGTATCATTGTAAAGGCTTTTTTACTTTTTTTTTTTATCGTATATGAAAAGGCATTTTTATAAGGGCACTACAATGACCCGTCAGTTTCAGATCTTGGCATCAGAAAACTTATTAATTCCCTTATACTTATAAAAAGGTACCAATTTTATATGGTACGAGTCACATACACACATTTTTTTTTTGTCCTTTATACAACTTGTGGTTCTCAAAGTAATGATGAAAATAATTGTATAAAGTTGAACATTAAGCATGAAATGTTCTTTGAAAGTCAAAATGACTAAACTAACTAATCTATCAGCAAGTAAATAGTGACACATTGAAAAGTAAAAATGGGCAAGTAACACACAGCACAGTGGGAAATAAAAATTACAAACTAAAAAAAAAATGTTTTAAAACTACAAAAATTATTTTTAAAAAGATAAAATGTGCACATTTCATAAGGAAACAGAAAGGATTCACAAATAACCCAAAACATCAAATTCTTTACAAAATATTCTAAATTCTCTATAAATTGCTTTATGCATTAGAGAACCAAAAATAATACAAATTTGCTAATAGTATTATAAGAAACACCATTTCCAAAGTGCATTTGAAACCACCAAGACATTCCATAGGAAATCCCTAAAGGACAAAGCATAGATGGATATATGCCAGTTTAATAAGGGATTAAATCAATATTAGAAAGTGCTGAATACCTGAGATAGTACCCTTTACCCATATACCGCCACTGTGCATCTCAAATTCCAGTTGAAAGACGAACAAAGGAAGTACAATTTGGTTTAGAACTACACATTAAGCAATGCCCAGTGCTTTGAGAACCACACAACTTCAGCATTATGTACATAGAGGGAAACTAAGGACCACATGATTGAAGTAGAATGAAGCGTTTGACATGAATCAACTAAGATGGAATGTGCCATTGTTGAAGGTATCTATTTTCGATTGGAATGCTTTGTGGTGCACGCCGTTGCGACCAAACATTTAAAAAAGTATCAATTCGCAGGAGTGAGTGTACAGTCCGAACATGGAGACAATGAACCCATGAGATCATATTCAATCTGTCTAATTCACAAGGGATAAAGTTAAATTTTATTAATAAATGAAAATATTTCCAAAATTATGGCAACAATTGGAATTGAGAAACAATTCTATGTCATTATTAAATTATATATAAAATATTTTTTTGACCTATATTAAACATCTACAAAGACAATATGCATAAAGGGATTGTAAACGCAATTAAAAATAGTTAAGTTAACTTTTAAGTATAAATATGTGTCAATCTAAATAGGGATACCACTCTGGACAGAATAGTAACTTTGAGGTATAAAAAAAAATATAAATGGTCTTAGTTTGGTTCATTCAATTCATGGTAGGACAATACAAGTATCAACTACAATCAATTTCTATATAGGAAGAAGTTCCTGTTATACACTTTCACAGCACAGATACACGGGAATAACACATACATGTTAAATAACTACAAAAAAAAAAAGACAATGATAATAGCCGAAATGAATAAAATACACAAAAATGTGTCAAGGAGACAACATGTAAGAAATAGAATTTGAAGAGCTGAAAATTATGTTAAATAATAGTAAAATAATAAAGGCAGTGTTGCAATGGGTGTCTTTGGACTTAATTCATATTAATACAGGTTTTATTCACCAAGGTTAGAAATTTTTATAAGCTCTATGACAACACACGCATTAGAGACACACCAAATTTTGGCAGAAAATGTGTTGTACGTGAAAATCTTACAACTTCAATTAATTTCTTTTATTATAACTTTAGCATTATTTAAGGTTAAAAAGTAATTTATTTAGGTGAATAACCAATGCTTTCACTTTTTTATTTTGCAAGACAAAGAAATATACGCTATGGAAACCGAATTAAATTAGGCAGCCAAATTAATAGGCAAAACTGTATCCCTATATCAAAATTTAATTGCTTATGCATGCTTCAATCCATAGGCAAAGGGCCAGGCCATGGAGATTTACACAGTACAAACATCCACAATGAGACAGGTGTATTAAAAAAAAAACTGCTTTTGCAGCAATCTCCCATGTTGATAGATATCTGCAGCGATGGTACATATGTTTATGTACAATAACAAAAAAAGAAAACTAGCACAACACCATCACCACAATTGTTTCAAAATACAAGTAAAAAATAGGTACCAAACAATGAAAGTTAAGGGTACCTGTTCTTGTGATATTTCACAGTAAATGCACGTTATTTAAACAGTTTGTGGGTTTATTTCGGTAGAGCTTAACGCAAAAGAGTAATGTACAAAGCCTAATACACGCATAACACAGATGTGAGAATAAATATGAAGTCGGTGTTTACGCTGAACAGAAATGAGTTTTACACAATTTTTAAGAAACATTGATTGCCCTAAATAATACTAAGTCAAAAAGAAAAATACGTAATAGAAATTCAATTTTACAGAATTAACTTTACATTTTCCGAAAGCTCCAAATTTTAGGTTATATAGAAAAACACAAAATAAACTTATTTAATTTATGAAAGAATTATGGATACCAGAATTTAGGACATATAATTCAAATGAGGATAGTTTATGAAAGGATAATTATGTAAAACAAGGTGATTTACGTTGCTTCAAATTCAAGTTACCAATGCATTTTAAAATAAGAATAAAACATTGACATTACAAAATCATTTTTAGCACAAACTTTTTAACTAAGGACAACTAACTTCACTACATATGGCCTTAAAAACAAGGCATAGATACAAATTCGAGATCAATGCAATCAAAGAAAATTCAAAGAATAAGTGCCCTCCAAAATACAAAACTTGCACAGTAGAACATCTGCAGAGTACATCTTCACACACAATGTTTATATTTAAATTTAGTTACTTCTGTATGCAGCTATGCATCATCAAGTTACAACTCAGTTTTGTCAATTACTGAATCTGGCTAATAAATAGGCTACAGTTTACTGCCGATTGCACAAATCTATTCTTTTGATTAAACTCAAACATAAAAGTAAAACACATGACAAATATTTAACTATTCCTAGTTGGGTACAAGATAAATAGTAACTCAGTTAAAAAATAATTAATGATGTAGGCTTTGACGACCGTAGTTTACAGCCAGTATTCAGAAATTTCATAGGCAAGCTCGATTTCCCGTTAAGAAAAGCGCTCAGTACGAACAGTGAGGTAAGCAGTTTACTGCTGTTTGAAACAGACATAAAATTTAGGTACAGAGCAATAGGTCAAGGTATTTTTTTCGATACTACACAATCCAATAAGAGAGAGCACGTTGAACATGCAATAGAATTTGAGTACACTCGCTACTTAAGATGCAAAAAACAGATATCATCCACATGCAATAAATATAATTTCAGACAATGGCACACTGACGATGGAGAGCAAAAATACAAGAAAGCCTATGTATAAAAAATAGGAGTCTCTTAATCCCTGTTTTCAACCATTGCATGTCCTGAATAAAATTGTGCAAACTAAACGCCCGGCACGGCACTTACTGCTCCAAGCAGATCTTCTTGGCCGGCGGTTGTTCTTCCGGTAGGCTCTTCTCCGCTGTAGCCGCTGCCTGGGAGGTATCTTCGTCATCAACGACATCCGCAATTTCGCCGACATTCTCCTTTCCGGAATCGGCGTGCGAGTCGTTGGTGTTCTCCTCGGATGGCAGCTCTGTTTCGTCGTCCGTTGCCATCTTGACCTTGGGAACGACAACTTCCGAGGGCTCTTCGGTGTGGTTGCCGTTTTCACCCGCGTTGACCGCAGCCTCGTCAGCATGTTCTCCATTCTCGGAGGGTTCCTTCGCCTCCGGGAAGTCATCGAAAATGGAGGGCTTTAGATCTCTGGCGATGTAGTGGGTCCACAGTGTCAGCTCCACTTTGTGAGGGGTCCAATTACTTTTTGGATCTGAAAATAAATTAGTAAACAGTTACAATTTGAAATTTCACAACGAATGACTAATTCATAGTGTCAATACTGTTCTATAATTTTACATTAAGTTTGTTCCTAGAAAAAGCCTAAAATAGTTTTAATATAAATTTGTTGATATCTTGCCTGATAATTTAAATTTACTCTCATCGTTAGAGACTTGTTATAATATTGACCAACAGATCGAGGATAACAGATGTCTACATAGAGGAGCCTTCTGATTTCTATAACACTAATACATGTATCTGCAGCAGAGCATACTAAGCAATTAACGGCTAATATGGTAATGTACCAAAAAAAATTTTATAATTTAAAAAAAAAAAAATGCATAAATACAAATTGTGAGTTTCTGGCAGCCTAGACAACACAAGATTTAAAAAAACATAATAATGTAACTAAATTTAAATTAATACAAAACAGTAAATATTAAACAGACAAAAAAACATTACTTTTTTTTTTGTAGTAATGACTACTGACTGAACTCTTAACTTCTGGAAATCTCAAAACTTGTTTCCTCTAAGGGCATGCTGAAGCTAATGTGGAAGCAGCCATATTGTACAATTTTTTTTAAAAGTGACTTGGTAGTGGTTTTTAATACCATAAGCATTGTAAAAATATTAAATGTATATAAATCTTATAATTTCTACCGATAGAATTAATTTTTATTAGGGATGAAAAGAATATCCGGTATCCGGCTGCTTTTTAACTATCCGATATCCGGAAGTAAAGTGCCGGATATCCGATTTTCCATGGCAGATATCCGGATGAATAAAACATCGAAGATTTTTTTTTGCGGCGATCAATTTTCTTTGTTCTTGCTTTAAGTATTTTCCTGAAAATTCTACCAATGTATTCACAGTGTTCAGAAAAAACAAACTTTTTTCAAATTTTTAACTTTAAAATTATATTTATAACGAATGGTTATGGCGGAGGGTCATCACATCTCACAACTAATATAAAGTTGAATTAAAACATAAATTTCTCAAAAGTTTAAGCAAACTTGAGTTTTCATGTTTGGTATGAAATGGCATATGGTAAAATTACAATTATTCAGAAATTAAGTGTAAAATGTACAAAACATACGACAATTGCTAGCAGCATCCTAGAATAACCCTTTGTAAATAAAAAAGTTTTTTGAATGTTTATTGAATTTTGGTATCACTTTAATGATAAAGAATTGGGAAATATTACAGAATAAAAAAAAAATTCAATTTTTGACCGATTTCCGTTTTTTCTAAGAATGAGTGCATGAGAAGTTATTTTCATAAAAAATAAACTGCCGGATATCCGGCAAAACCCCTATCCGGTTCATCCCCAATTTTTATATTGCCAAACAAATAGTTTTTACTCTTGCTTTTTAACCACTTCGACTTACAAATGACTTTCTATTTTAATAGCAGATTACATTTAAAATGGGTTTCAAAATAAAATAAAAAACTCGGCTAAATGCAATAGTGTCGACTAATTTTAACATGAAAATACAAAAAATACTGCAGAAGCGATGAAAGTGGGGTACAGTTGTTACCCCTTCAATTGGCTTCAAGCCAACAAAATGTCTCGCCCAATCCAGAAGTTACAGTTAAAGATCAGTGGACAAGACCAATGATTAAAATACAATTTTTGTAGCATTGTAATACTAATAATGTTCAATATAAATAACAATGAGTGTTCATTGTAATTATGTTTACTTAATGTCACAAACATGTCTTACCCTTATTCCTGAGTCGGTCAGAACAGGCTTTAATATGCTCTGCATAATTTAGATACTCCGCTAAAGTGTAATCTGTTGCTTCGATTCCAGGTGTGGAGAGCATACTCTCGTCCGCCATGTAAGGGATATCGTTTGGAAATGCAGCCGTGAGAATAGCTATGGGGAAGACAAATGCACAAAATTAATAATTTATATTGATTTCAGTAACATAAAGAATGGCACAAGATTAAATTGGTATTTTTGAAGAAAAGTACAATAGGTGAACAGTGGTAGGTCTTTAAAACTCTAAATTGACAATTAATGTCATGTTTTTCAATTCTATAGTTGAAAACCATAACAATAGTTAAAAGTATTAGGGATGGAATGACCCATGTACCTAATATTTGGTTTGGCCAAACACTTTTGATATTCGGCCAATCCAGCTGTCATAGAAGCAGTTGTGAAATAGAATTTGGCAGAAAAAAAATAATTCAAATTTAAAAATTAATTTGCTTGTAATTAGTAAAAAAATTTAGCTGATTTAAAATAAGTTACTGTGAAATGTACTCATTTTAATCGGCGATTAAAATAAAAAATATCTTGTGCTCATAATGATAGTATGACAAAAACTTTAATGAACAATCACTACCAACCTTTATTTTAAATAATCTAATTTTTTTTTTACAGGAAAAGGGTTTAATGTATTTTAATTTCAAATGGAACAGTAGATTTAATATTTATTATTATTGGATTTAACAGTGTAATATAGTATATACTATATTTATATTATAATTTTACTTCCTATACCTTTACCTCATGTACTTTGGTTGTTTATCTGTATAATGAATTATAAAAGAAAAAGAAAGTTGTTATTCGGACGCCGAATATTTGGTATTCAGCTAAATCACACCTAACAAATTATATATCTTAAAATCTAAAAAGAAATTCTTACATACAATTTAAAATATTTCATTTGAAATACAATAACATACAAGTCTATTGTTTGCTACAATCTGATATTTTTTTATAATTAACTTAATGTATTTTAACAAACATTAGATAAATTAATTACTATTAACTTGTGAAGTAAAATGGTAGCACTAACCTGAAGCAGTTGCTGGTCCAACTCCCTTGAGATTGGTAAGAGCAGTAATGGCCGTAGATAATTCCTTAGGGGGTCTCCTAAAGGCCTTTTTGCTTGCATTCAAAACCGCAGTTTCCGTATTGATGCGAACTAAATCCGTGAGCCTTGGACGGAATTTACCTCTCTGAAAAACATTGACATATTATATAGGCATAACATACAGGGTTTTCAATTACAAACCAAGATAAAAATTAACAGACTTTTGTTTAGGAATAAGTTTTTTAAAAAATTGTAAATTTGGAAGATGCTTATAATATAAGGATTAAATTCAAGATTCGAAATTATAAATTAAGATAGAAATCTGCAGACTATTTTTTTTAAAGATGTTAAAAAATTTCCACATATTAATATTGTGCTTAGCATGCAAAAAACCTTAAAATGGTATATTAAAATACAAACTTGTTTGTTTGACCAAAACTTTCTAAGAAACCATTTTAGTTTTTCTTTCTAACTTTATAATATTAAATTTCTGTAACATTTTCAAACTGTTCTTAAGGTAATAAAATAATGGTTCTTAAAACAGAATATATGAATTTTAGGGAGCCAACACACTAGGATGTCAATTACTATTTAAACATTTGGCCAAATTAAGTGCATGTTATTTCCCACTAAAACACTATGTATTATTGTATCATGTTTATAAGAGACTATTTTCTAATAGAAGAATCGTGATATGCATTACTTTTATGCAAACATACCATTAGTTTCCATTTCACAATGTTAATTAATTCTTCATGAACAATATAAGCAGGCTTCCTAGTTTGAATAATCTTTGGTAATTGTTCTTGATACCTGCAATAAAAGACATCTCATTACAAAATGGACATGAAATGACAAGAGTAAAATTAAATATACAGAAAAAGTTAATTCCCAAGTTCAAAATACTTTTTTTTTTTACAAAGAAACATATAATTTCTTTTAAAACTTCCATATTAGCACTAATGAAAGAATAAAGCAACATTCTTCTGTATTCCTCAAAAATTATCACATACAATAAAATCAAAGGTTTTACCATATAGTGATAGCAAAAAAAAAAATCATTTCTTTTTGGTATTCATTCCACTGGAATTAAAGTTGGGCGAAGATAACAATGATGATGTTGATGAACGAGTTCTTTCTCAAAAGTTAGGTAATTATCTTTCAAAACTAGTTACCTATTGAAAGAAAAACATCTCCGTTCAAACGGTGAAATATCAATGCAACTAATTTTTATACTTTATCTAAATTAGTGAAAAAAATATTTTTCTTCACCAGCTAGCAGTATATGGAGTGATGACTATTCTCAGAGGCACAGTTAATTTATGAAAAGAAACAACAGAATCTACCAAAAAAAATGCAGAACAATTACTGTAATTTACCAATCTTAAAAAATGACAAAAGTGCTTAATTTGCTTTTATAATTTTCTTTACATGATAAAAATAAACCAACTCTTTTAATTAAATTGGTTTTATCCCCACTTTTTTTAATATTACAATTTTTTGTTATTTATTCTTATCTATCTTTTATTTCTTGTAATATAATTTTGGACTGGATGTACTGTCGGACAATTGTATTATAAGTCTACTGAGGAAAGTCCAGCCAATTGGCGAGATATTCGTAACATCAGTAATCCAAACACCCATTAATCAACAATATCTGGATCACTGAGGAAAAAAGTCAAGAAAATTCACATCTTAAAAGTTTATTGTGATGAATGCAAAATTCATTTTTTTTTATCAAGAAATAACGTTTGTTTTATGAATTATCCAATTATCTGGTACCAATTGATCCAGATAATTAGAGTTTTAATGTATGTTTAAGGCCTAGCCTACTACTGAAATCTTAATTGTATACATAAATTTTAAAGAAAATTATAGAAACCTAATGAATGCACACAAATAATTTTAAGTTAAAATAAAACAATTATAAGACATAAATGAGACAAGGATCTACGGCATTAAATTATAAACAAATATTTCGGGATCAATCTGTTTTAAATAAATACTTTGAGGCAAATTAGCATCTTTATCCAAAATACAGTAAATTAAAGAATTTAAACAATACATATTTAAAATTTTTAACAAAGCAGAATTTCCCCCCAAATCGCTCCAAAACAAAAACTTGCTCGACATCATTACAATAAAAAAAAAAATTCAAAATGAATCCCACTCCGAGCACTTTCGAGATTTAATTGTCAAGGATGAAAAAGCACAGAGAGCAAAAAGAAAAGAAAAAGACAAGCGAATTCAAAATTCCCTTTCCAACTCGTTATTTTTTTCCCTTCTGAAGGGGGGGACCTGCTGGAGATCAATATTATGTGCAGTTGCAGAAAATCAATAGCATAATGAGCAAGCATCACTTTGGAAGGCATTCAGAAAAATGCAAACTCTCCTGGTTAGGGAAAAGGGGAGATCTTAAGTAAATAGGAGGGGGGTTGCTTTTTCCCTTTTTTTTTTACTTCTGGCTTTAAATAAATTATGCACCGGGGAATGGGGTGGGAAAATGGATTGCTACAAAACATACAGCAGTTGCTTTAGCTTTTTCATTCTTTTTGTGTCGTAGATCTAATAAGGCTCTTGAATTTATGGATTAGGAATTGTATTGATGAAACGGAAGAAAAATTAATAATGTATAAGCAGATTGTCAATAAAAATAATTTAGGTTTTTAAAAGTCATGTGTTATTATAAAAAAAAATTAAAATATGTATGTTTATTTTAAGTAAAAAACATGCCATTTAGTTCAAAACATGAAGTTGTCAATCCAAACTAATATATATGTAATTATTAAATAAAACCTTGCATAAATTGAAAATTCGTACAAGGCGGTAGGATAGGGCAACTTAGAAATTACTCTTTATTTATTTTAAATATTTTTTCTTTAGAGTTTCCATGGTAACGATGATTAAACTAAAGAAACTTGGAAGGCAAAAACCCTTGTAGCTTTTTAGGTGAGGGCAAAAAAAGACTAATTGGTATAAAAATGTAAACATAAAGCAGATATAACATACAAAAGAATCTTTCAACAAAAAATAATCAGCAAAACATGTAAATAATCTTTTATAGCTTTAAAATAAAATAATTAAGAAAATTGCTTAACACCAGTTATAATTAATTTTTTTGCAGGTGCCATTTCTATTTCAACAAGAATAGCAGCACACTAATAAAAATAACTATCAGGCATGCAACTAAACTACTTAGTTGCATACAAATGGAATACTCAAATTGTATCCACTCACTGATGAACTTAACAGCACAAAATATATTTTCCCTCGTTACAAAGCTTTCGCAAATAATCGGCACTTTTTATGGATTGCAGTAATACAAGTTTGCCGATTTTTAACCTTCACTTTGGCAATTGTAAAAAGGTTTACATTTTGAAGATTTTATAGAAATGTGGTAATGTATTATTCGCACTCTTCGTGCTTTTACAATTTTAAACCGGAATCATACAAGTTTAGAGTAAAATTTAATTATAATATATAAAAAAAAATTCAAATTAGTTAACAATAAAATAATATTTTTTTTAAAAAGAAAAGAAAACAGACTTTAAGGAAAATGTGCTAAAAAGTAAAAAATAATTTTTAATTTTACGATTGCATAAAAAAAATATAATTATTTAATGTTAATTTTATACTTATTACAACTTTTTTATTTGGTGTCAAAATTTAGGTATGATTTTTGAAAATTGGTACCAACTTCAAAAGGTTGTAATAAATATAAAATTAACATTAAATAATTCGATATTTTCGATGTGTTCGTAAAATTATAAATTATTTTTTACTTTTTTAGCACATTTTCTTTAAAGTCGTTTTTTTTAGAAAGATTATTTCATTTTTTCCTTTTTAGTTTTTAATTTAGCAGGGGGCTTTGTCAATTTGTATTATTTACCAAGAAATTTAAGTAACAACTTGTGCTTACATTTTGTCTCAACAATTTATATCGTAAAACCATCCCTATCCATGCCAAAAAATGCTAGGTAAACGAAATGTCATTGTTGTACAACTTCTGTTAAACATTGATAACATTTTGAAAGAGGATAAATTGCTTAAAAAAACTCTGGTTAAAATCAACACTTCCGGATATATAACAGTTGGATAACGGATTCTTTTTTTTTGCAGATTTTGTCTAAATGGATTTTTACTCTATCCAACAAAAAAAGAAGTTGAAATCGGACAATATTTTTCAATTAAGAACTCCGTATAGTTTAAATGCCGGATTTTTTTTTTCATATGGCTGCCCAGTGAAACATCCCATATCCAACCAAAATTTTTTTCCAAATATCTGAACTAGAACCGAAAATTCATGCGAACATACATAACAGGTCAAATTGATAACCTCTCTCATTGGAGGTTTTATTTTGGAATTTTGGTTGGCGCGCTGTTCAGTCAGTTAAAAAGAAGCATCAAATCTGATCCAATTCTACCCAATAGAAAACACCACAGTTCAACTTGACAAGCGCTAATCATCATAACTAAACCAAATCTTAGGACAAACTCCTTCAACTACTTTTTGGCAACTTAGGTGAATGGTATTTTTGGGGATGGAAGCAATAAACAACGAGTGGCATAACGAGTTCAAGAATAAATTCAAAGGATTCAAAAATAGAAAGGCTACTTATTATCTGCAGAGTGCTGAAATTAATGCCAGTGATATTGCTAGTGAACTTGGCATGTTGGTAAATGGGGCTATTAAATGGTGACATCGAATGTATTATAGCTAATAAAAAGGTGAATAGAATGTTGAGGTTTATTAAAAGAAATATATAATCTAAATCTAAAGATGTAAATTTTACCATTGTATAGGAGTAGTTTGGTTAGGCTTCATCTACTTCAGGGAATGAATTATGGAGATCGACTTAGAACTTTAATCGTCTGAGCATTTGAAAAAACGGCAGTTGTTTTCTCTTTAAAATAGTTTACTTTATTTTCTAATGCATGTATATTAGTGTTCCTGTTATGCGTTTTTCAAAGCCCCGTCCTTTTTTTTGTAAGTGCCGAAGCGCCCTGCCCTTTTTAGAAGTGAAAATGTGCTCTGCCTTATTTCAATATCTTCTTTGTGCCCTGTAATTAAAAAAAAAAAAAATTCCGCAAAAACATAGGTCTGTAGGATTGCCTTGGTATCCTAATCGTACCCTTTGCCCTTTTACATAACAAAGGTGCCCTTTTACATAACAAAAAGTGCCCTTTTACATAACAAAAAGTGCCCTTTTTGACAAATCCCCCCTGCTCTTTTTTTAAAACTATGTGAACACTAATGTATATTACATATATTTTTTATTATTTTAACATACATAGCTGCCAAGAAACACCCAATGCTTTAGATTTGAAAAATATTTCAATATTGCATATTTTTATGAATTTGAAGTTTGTGTATTGCTAGAGAAAATCTGGAAGTAGGGTTAAATATATGTATACTGAAGGAAAGAAGGATTATAGGGACAATTATTCAAATTCAGCTATTCTTATTTATCAAATCAGGTGATGTGGAGGAATTAGAATTTAATATTGTCAATAGGGCTAGAGATAAAGAATTCAAGTTATACAAATCACAGCTTAATTGGGAAGCAAGGAAGTATTATTTATTTAATATGGTAATTTAGACAAATGGAATAATTTGCCTGATTATGTTGTGAATTCTTCAGTTTTAAAAAGCAATTGGAAAGGCATTGTGGAATCGTGAGGATGCGTTAGATAAGACAGTCAACTCAACATTGCTGAATGTAGAGCCTGTAAGTAGTTGGTCAACGTTATTTGTTATACAAAATTTTTTTTATGACGATTTCAACACAATATAGATTAAAAACACAAATGAACCGCAACTTCTTGCCCTATTCCTAGAAAAATCTATGCTTTTCCTATGGGCATTAAAATTATTTAGTAATATACACAAATATATTCAATTCTGGTTTTCTTATGGTCTATCGCTTTCAGAAGGAAAAAAAGATAATCGAAATCAGGTTTTTACACACCTTGCACTTCATGACTTTTACATTAGCATTGTTTTTTCTTTTCCAATTTAACAACATTTTTTAGGATAATTTCAACTTGGGTTATGTAATGCACCGAGTAATGTAACACAAATACAAAATTTATTTGGTATTTGTTTTATTTTTGTCAGCATTTTAAAAGTGCCGTTTTCTTGGATTTGGATAGGAAAATTACTCTTATTCAGATTTATTGAAACATTTTAGATTACCTATTCACTTGATTTTGTATTCAAAAATCTCAGTCTGGCTATAATCAGTGGTTTAAAAGTTCTCAAATAACTGTTACAATGAAAGAAATTATTATAAAAGTAGTTTCCGAGCAAATATGAATTTTTAATTATTTTTATACTTTTGGAATGCACCCAAAGCCAACATTGTGGAACAAACCTGAAGCTTTCACCCAAATAATACTTTTTTTTAAACTTAGCTCAATACATATTTATAGTTAAAAACTGGTAGATTAAATATGAATGAAGCATCAATGTCCTAGAAAGTTGCTGGATATGAATTTGTAAGGTATTATTTCATAAGAATAATAGTCAGCAGTGAAATTCTTCTGAAAGTTGACTTATTTCTTCACTTTCATTGGGGCCAAAAATGTCACTTCGGTTATAGTATATTATTTTCTTAATTTTGTTCATTAATTGAAATCATTATATATACAAATTCATAATCCATTTACATATTTATCATATATATCTAGTTGAAATATTTTAGATTAGCTTTTGAATAAAATTTTAACTGTATTTAATAGTGATGTTTAATTGTCACAAGAGTAACAAAAAACATTAAAAGTTTCAAATTTGTAAAAACTACTCAACATTTTTACTTAAAACCTTTTAATCTCTGATTTGGTGGAATAAGACATATTTTACACCATTTATTTTTTGTGTATCATGCATAGAACATCCTCTGTTGAGTTGTCACAAGAGTAACAAATAACTGTGTCACAAGAGTAACGCATAACATTTCTGGCAAGTAAATCAAATAGGTTGTCTTCAGACTAAAACAAAAACAATATTTTAAGTTTATTTAGCTTTGCCCTTTTTAAGATTAAGTTTTGAGTAGTTTTTCCATAATTAATTATATTAATAATCAATTACATAATTAATTTAAAACAAATTAAATTGAATTCATTCATGTTTTTAAAATGAAGGATCTTAATTTTTTATTTACTTTAAAATTACAGAACAATTATGACAGCAGGTCCTCAGAATGTGTGTATTTGTGGTTTTCATAAAAACTTTCGAAGTAATTCATAGGACAGTTGCAGATTTATTTTCTCCATTCCTAAAGATTTATTGATTTAGAGTGCTGTGCATGCCTGTTGCACCGGGGGGAGCACGGCCCCACTATAATCTGGAAACCCTGAAAGTTGGGAATTTCTACTTCTTAAAATCCCCAATTTGAGAAAATTTATGCCTGAAGAAAATTAATATTATTAGCAAATGAAAGCTTGGGCAGATTAGAAATGGCCTAACTTGTATCATTACATTTAAATTAGACCTCAGAACGGACATTGCATTGGAATATGGGTGCAACAAATCAATGCTTGCGAGAGAACTGTTTAATATTACCTAAAATGTATATAAAAAAAGATGAAAAATGCTGATAAGTTGGAACTGGGAATTTTCAGCACTGTTGAGTTGGGAATTTCGAATCGTTAAGTTGAGAAGTTTGTTGTTTCAAGCCTGTTGTTGCAATTTTGTTATGTCACTAGTGCTGTGATACCTTACTTGATTGTTGGTAGACATTCAGAATGTGCATTTTGAAAAGATATCATAGAAAGACTATTATATAATACAAGACAGATTTTCTGTAAATGTGTTTGCACAATATTTTAATGCAGCATCTCCAAGAAAATGCATTGGTCAAAAGAGTATCTTGTTTTTTTTTATGATGGTCGCACAGGCCAATTTAAACAAAAATATAATTTTGTAAACATGTCAGCACTTAAATATTAACAGTTTTCATGGAAAAAAATTTTCAACAGCTTATGATACGAGTGCTGTAGATGGAATCGGTGCTTTTTTTTTTTTAAGTGATGTCTATGAAATGAAGTGCATGGTGAAAAGCAATTATACAAAAAGCTGCTGATTTTGTAGAACTTGTTCATGGTGCAACAAATGTAAACATGCTTTATGTACCAAATGAAGAAATCATAGCCAAAGAATTCATTTGCGTATTACTCTTGGAGAAATTGTATAGTGAAGGGCACACAAAAACACACTTTGTCGAAGCTACCAAAAATGCCACTATCTACCATTGACCATAACACACGATAATTCCTACAAAGAGTTCATATTTTATAAAGCAAACAGCAATAAAACTGCAAGTGAAACCGATGACGAAGAGAAATTCTGCTCGGTAGCAGAACGCAAAGGAGCCGAGAAACTGCAATATAACCAGTAGGTGAATGTAAACTATGTTGTGGTCCGTTAATTCTAACAGTATATAAAGTGCTTTAATACACACAAAAGTAAAAAGAATTCGAAAGTTTGAACGTTATGATCATGCTATTCGATACAAAAGAAATCAAATTGTGGCTAATTTTGTTGCTCTTATATTTGTAAATTTTTTTTTAAGTAAACTATTTTTTAATATAATAATTCTATACCCATTTAAGCTGTTTTAGACTCCTATCAACGTTTAAAACTGTTGTATATAAAAAAAACCACGAATTTACTCATATATTAATGATTTTTTGAGGTTTTTAAGCAGAAATTCGATTGTGGACAAAATGTCACAAGAGTAACGTCACAAGAGTAACGCTTAGCCTTTTACTTATAACAATGCCATTAATTCAGATTTTGTCAAAGAGATTCAAAAGTTTTTCCCTTTTGAAGAGATATAATTACTCTATTATATTTGTAAATTTGAGTTTTGTATTCTCATATAATTCACAGGAATTCTACCTTAAAAACACTTTTTGTATTTTGCCTTTTCCAGTGGTCACAAGAGTAACAAAATTTTGATTTATTTCCTAGACAACTAAAATATACTAAATTACATATTAGATATGGGAACGTCCACCAAAAATGAAACTTTTTACTAAAATTAAAATTTTAACCAAACTGTAAGTGTGGTATATCAATTTAATCCTGGAAAGTTGCTGGATATGAATTTGTAAGGTATTATTTCATAAGAATAATAGTCTGCAGTGAAATTGTTCTGAAAGTTGACTTATTTCTTCACTTTTATTGGGGCCAAAAATGTCACTTCGATAATACTATATTATTTTCTTAATTTTGTTCATTAATTGAAATCATTATATATACAAATTCATAATCCATTTACATATTTATCATATATATATAGTTGAAATATTTTAGATTAGCTTTTAAATAAAATTTTAACTCTATTTAATAGTGACGTTTAATTGTCACAAGAGTAACAAAAAACATATAAAAGTTTCAAATTTGTAAAAACTACTTAACATTTTTACTTGAAACCTTTTAATCTCCGATTTGGTGGAATAAGACATATTTTACACCATTTATTTTCTGTGTGTCATGCATAGAACATCCTATGTTGTGTTGTCACAAGAGTAACAAATGACTGTGTCACAAGAGTAACGCATAACAATTCTGGCAAGTAAATCAAATAGGTTGTCTTCAGACCAAAACAAAAACAATATTTTAAGTTTATTTAGCTTTGCCCTTTTTAAGAATAAGTTCTTGAGTAGTTTTTCCATAATTAATTATATTAATAATTTATTACATAATTAATTTAAAACAAATTAAATTGCATTCATTCATGTTTTTAAAATGAATGAACTTAATTTTTTATTTACTTTAAAATTACAGAACAATTATGACAGCAGGTCCTCAGAATGTGGTATTTGTGGTTTTCATAAAAACTTTTAAAGTAATTCATAGGACAGTTGCAGATATATTTTCTCCATTCCTAAAGATTTATTGATTTAGAGTGCTGTGCAGGCCCGTTGCACCGGGGAGAGCACGGCCCCACTATAATCTGGAAACCCTGAAAGTTGGGAATTTCTACTTCTAAAAATCCCCAATTTGAGAAAATTTATGCCTGAAGAAAATTAATATTATTAGCAAATGAAAGCTAGGGCAGATTAGAAATGGCCTAACTTGTATCATTACATTTAAATTAGACCTCAGAACGAACATTGCATTGGAATATGGGTGCAACAAATCAATGCTTGTGAGAGAACTGTTTAATATTACCTAAAATGTATATAAAAAAAGATGAAAAATGCTGATAAGTTGGAACTGGGAATTTTCAGCACTGTTGAGTTGGGAATTTTGAATCTTTAAGTTGGGAAATTTGTTGTTTCAATTTTGTTATGTTGCTGGTGCTTTGATACTTTACTTGAATGTTGATAGACATTCAGAATGTGCATTTTATAAAGATATCATAGAACGACTATTATATAATACAAGACAGATTTTCTGTAAATTTGTTTGCACAATATTTTAATGCAGCATCTCCAAGAAAATACACCGGTCAAAATTGTATCCAGTTTTTTTTTTATGGTTGCACAGGCCAATTTAAACAAAAATATAATTTTGTAAACATGTCAGCACTAAAATATTAACAGTTTTCATTGACATTTTTTTTCCAACAGCTTATGATACGAGTGCTGTAGATGGAATCGGTGCTGTTTTTCTTTTTTTGAGTGATGTCTATGAAATGAAGTACATGGTAAAAACCAATTATACAAAAAGCTGCTGATTTTGCAGAACTTGTTCATGGTGCAACAAAGGTAAACATACTTTATGTACCAAATGAAGAAATCATAGCCAAAGAATTCATTTGCGATTACTCTTAGAGAAATTGTATATTGAAGGGCACACAAAAACACACTTTGTCGAAGCTACCAAAAATGCCACTATCTACCATAACACACTATAATTCCTACAAAAAGTTCAAATTTTATAAAGGAAACAGCAATAAAACTGCAAGTGAAACCGATGATGAAGACGAAGAGCAATTCTGCTCAGTAACAGAACGCAAAGGAGCCGAGAAATTGCAATATAACCAGTAGGTGAATGTAAACTATGTTGTGGTCCGTTAATTCTAACAGCATATGATGAATATCAAACACGGTGCTTTAATACACACAAAAGTAAAAATAATTCAAAAGTTTGAACCTTATGATCATGCTATTTGATACAAAAGAAACCAAATTGTGGTTAATTTTGTTGCTCTTATATTTGTAAAATATTTTTTTAGTAAACTATTTTTTAATATAATAATTCTATACCCTTTTAAGCTATTTTAGACTCTTATCAATGTTTAAAACTGTTGTATATTAAAAAAATTGAGAATTAGTTCATATATTAATGATTTTTTTAGGTTTTTAAGCAGAAATTCAATTGTGGACAAAATGTCACAAGAGTAACGTCACAAGAGTAACGTCACAAGAGTAACGCTTAGCCTTTTACTTAAAACAATTCCATTAATTCAGATTTTGTCAAAGAGATTGAAAAGTTTTTCCCTATTGAAGATATATAATTGCTCTATTATATGTGTAAATTTGAGTTTTGTGTTCTCATATAATTCACAGGAATTCTACCTTAAAAACACTTTTTGTATTTTGCCTTTTCCAGTGGTCACAAGAGTAACAAAATTTTGATTTATTTCCTAGACAACAAAACTATACTAAATTACATATTAGATATGTTTTATGAAGCGGAATGACATGAACTTTTAAATAGTAATTTTGAATTTTATCCTAAATATGTTTAGTATTGTGAAAAATGTACGTTTTTATGAAAATTTTCTCTGACCGTCACAAGAGTAACAATGGACGTTCCCATATGTTTTATGAAGCGGAATGACATGAACTTTTAAATAGTAATTTTGAATTTTATCCTAAATATGTTTAGTATTGTAAAAAATGTACGTTTTTATGAAAATTTTCTCTGACCGTCACAAGAGTAACAATGGACGTTCCCATATTTAGAAGTCTAAAAACAATAGATATCTAAAAGTCATTGTAAATAAAATATTTCTGGTTTATTTTGACATTTTATAGCAGTAGATAATTTCAAAATTCTAACCAATAATGAGTTAGGCTAGAGTATTTTTCTTGATAGAATCAAAGTGATAATTGTGCTTTTATTACATTTTGGATTGTACAGTTAATGTGTTATAGAAACAACACACATTCATATTCATTTTTTTAGTGATATAATTTGTGGTAAACACATGAAATAGAGATATCAAAAACTAGCCTCTAAATGGGGTGTCATATTTCAAATACAATCCCCTACCTAAGCCCCTTATCCAGGTACTCTTGTGTAAGCTTATGAAAAATATTTTTCAGCCTTCTAATGTCCAACAATTTTTAAAAAGTTCAGTTTAACGAAATTTGGAAAGTTAATTTATAAAATTTTTAGACTTGATGTTTACTGTCGGTCCACGAACAGAACTAATTTTATCTTTCAAAGAGATACATCAAGAAATAAAAAAAAGTTTAATATATTATGTAGTTTTATATAAAAAAAAATTGCTTAAGGAATATCATAAGATAAAAACTAGTCTTACAGAACATTGCGTTAAGAATATTAAAATACAAATACAACATTAAAATCCGCAATAAAAATCCCCATAATCCGGATCCATGTTTCGGGAGATACGTCATCCTTCATCAGCGAAAAATGTAAAGTCTGTGTGAATAAAATATAAATAAACCCAGAATTGAAAGTGTTGCCATAGAACAAAAAATATCTTGATTGGTTTGAGTTAACAATTGTGTGCCAACAAGCGGGAAATACTGGGACCGCAAACGTTTCATTGACAATCGAGTCAATATTGCTTAAAATATGAAACGCCTCCAGGAAGCAGTGGCGGCGATTCGGGGGGGGGGGGGGGGGCAAGGGGGGGCGGTTGCCCCCGCACTTTTTTAATATTGCACTTTTTAAAACTATATTACAAGTCAATTGTTCTATTGCATTGCCGAACAAAGGAAAAATTTTGAACCCCAACTTCCTCCCACTACCACAGGCACGTAGGTAGGGGGGGGGAAGGTTCAAACACCTTCCATTGACAGTCAAGAGAATTTTTTTTTTGAACGAATGTGGTATCGTTATTCTTTAAAAAAAATTCAACATTTAAAAAATAAAATAAATTCTCTATCTAAATTGAGGAGCTTTGTTTTCAGATTTCCAGACAGACAGCTACTCTAACATAAACCATTGATTGGCGCCTCATTCCTATTCCTTCCAGGACCATTACTCATTCTGTTTTTATTTTTTTCGGAAAAAGAAATAGCATATATTTTCTTTACATAGAAAAATGCAACTGTATGACCTTCAATTCTAAAAATAGATCAAACCCCCTTCTTTTATTTATGACTATCTGCAACGTTTTTACATTTAAAATAGTATCTGGTCTTATGCTTTAAAATGTAGTATTGTGTAATCTATTGGCGCCGAACAATTGCGTAATCTATAAATCTGTAGATAGGAGGGAAGGGGTCATGAGTTAGCCATTAATGTCCTTGTTTTGATCTTCGTCTGCTCTGCTTTTTAGCAAAATGAAGCGAATTTTGCAAAATTCAGTTTTAAATTACTTTAATAAAAGAACAAATGTGAAGTTGAACATAACAGCAATACAAGCACTACTGTTTCCAAGAAAACTTGTCTGTTTGTTTGCAATCAACGCCACAGAATTTTGAAAATCGCGCAAGTATACGTTTAAATATACCATTATCTTGATTTTTAGTATTTATATATCATATTTCGAAATCTTTTACATCATTCATATTATGCGATTGTTCTTCAATTTAATTTAGCATTAATTGTTCAATTTATAATTTAATTTCAAACTATTATTGGAAAGTTTATTCGTATTTCAGTAATCATTGATATTCGTAAATTTCGACTATTATTGCACTTCATAAAATGTGTAACGAAGGTACAGTTTAATTTAATCGTGAATAGATATATTTTGAAAACTTTTGTTTAAAGATTGATTTATTCATACACGGATGAAATGTTTTTGCTTTTCCCAAAATATCCATTTAAAAAGAATAGTAATAATTATCCGACAATGAGACCTTGTGATTATTATTATGATTTTGGTTTAGAATTTTACAAATCCGTGTTATATCCGAAGAAAATTAATATTATTTGCAAATGAAAGCGAGGGAAGATTAGAAATTGTCTAACTTGTAAGATTAAATTTGACCTCTGAACGGATACTGCATTGGAAAATGCTTGCAACAAACCAATACTTTTGAGAGAACTGTTTAATATTAAATAATTTATAAAAATGTTGAAAATGTATATAAACTGGAACTGGGAATGTTCAGCCTTGTTGAGGTGGGAATTTAGATCGGAAAGTTTGATTTGGTTAAATAACGTAGCACTAGAGCTGCAGATTACGCTATTGCCGACAGTTCGGGACCCATCTCAAAGGAAAAAACCGGGAACAATGCTTCGTATTTTTAAATTATGGTCATATATAACGAGGACAACACTTGAGCTGGCACACGGCGGCTTCATTGTTCGTTACCACACATATATTATAAGGAATCTCAAACTTTAAATTTGTTCTCTAAATTGATTTCATAATTAGGGAGTGATTTATAAATTTTAAAAATAGTTATTGACAACTGTTAAATATAGTTAATGACAATGGTAATTGTTTATGTTTTATTTATCTGCCAACGTATTCATGTTTACTTGAACGAAAATTAATAATTTTTTTAATAAAAAAAATTGGTGGGGTTTGTGAGAAATGTTTGTTAATTTTTGTGGGGTTAAGGATTTCCCCCTCTTGGTGAGGGGGATAGATGCCTAAAGAAATTCGTTGCTCAGTCACTGAACCCCCATGAAATAATCAATCACTCAACCTCCATAAAATCTATACCCACGTGCCTGCAAACTGTAAGAATTTGTCTCAGGGTCCCAAAAGTTACACCACAAATGTAGAATTGTAAATGGTGCAGGAAATTTTCTAGGGATTGGGAGGGTTAGGAGAGAAAATTTCCTCCATTTCGTTTTCAACACTGACGCCAATGGAAACGATACCTATCCCTTTGGAGGTCGGTCAATAAGTATGTTAATTAGATTCATTACAACAGTCCGTATCATTCCAAAATAAAAAAAAATTGGAAAATAATCGAAAATTGGTTAATAGTCGACCTGGGCGTCTCGTACCTATTTTAAATTGGTATTCTTTCCTTCAAATAACTCAAAATAGAGAGTAAATATATAAATGTGCAATATTTATTGTTTTTGGTGTTCAAAATTTTTATTACTACCCCCCCCCCCCCCCCCTTCACACACACTTGTTTCATCTTGATCTTGCCCCCCCACTTTTACCACCCAATCGCCGCCACTGCCAGGAAGTCAAGTTCAACTGGAGATTTAGGTTTGCAAATTAAATGTGGGTTAGAAAAATTAAATATATGATCATGTTCCCAAGAGTGCCTGGCAATGGAGGACTTCTTTATTTCTTGTTTAACAGTATGTGCTTGGTGCTCCTTCATACGAAATCTTAATGCTCTCTTTGTTTGACTAATATATGACATGCCACATTGACATGAAATACTGTATATGCCCCAGTTATTAAGATCGTCAATAGGGTCTTTAAGTTGTGTGAAGGTGATCTTATTGATATGTGAAAAATGGAACGTATATCAAACCTAGAGAGAATTTTAGAAATTTGATGGCTGATCTGGGGATAATATGGTAAAACAACCAAAGCATTTGAGCGCTCAGATAGACTAGAATTTTGAAGTGGATTTTTAAGTTTATGTAGGGCCTTATCAATGACGTTTGACCGAACCTGTTATACAGATAGTGTAAAACCCTGCTTTTAAGTTGCATGACCTTACATGCAACTTAAACGTGATCCACCACAGAATGAATTTGAGGTGATCAAATCAATAATAAAGGACAGCTATTTTATTTCCTCCAATTATTATCTTATTCCGTCCATATCCAATACAGCTAGGTTTTATGCTCTACCCAAGGTTCACAAACCTGACATCCCGTTTCGTCCAATTATGTCAAATATCTGTACGGCTTCATACAAACTAGCCAAATATCTTTTCATAATTTTTTCCCCTCTATTGAAATCCAATCGCAATACTGTT
This sequence comes from Troglohyphantes excavatus, assembly GCA_963932185.1. NCBI lineage: Eukaryota > Metazoa > Arthropoda > Arachnida > Araneae > Linyphiidae > Troglohyphantes > Troglohyphantes excavatus. The sequence continues at coordinate 48,392,111 of OZ010674.1, read as the reverse complement.
AAAAACTCTATGGAATTTGTTACACTTATCAAAGACATAAACGCCACACAGAGTCTTTCGATGCAAAATCTTTATTTACCAACGTTCCTATTCAAGGCGCATTCGAGTGCCTTGAAGGTCGCCTCAGTTTTTCATTTCACACAATTCGAAATAGACGATTTGATTTCCCTCACAAAGACTTGTTTTTGTCAAACCACTTTTGTGTTTGAAAGTAATTTTTATAGACAAACGGAAGGTTTGGCCCCCTTTCACCCATACGCAGTGATATATATATGGATTATTTTGAAGAAAAACTTTTCGCCATTATTAAATTTCCCTTTGGATCCGCTATGTTGACAATTTCGTCCTATTAAACAACTGCACCGGAGAAGTTGACAGGATTCTCCCTGTATTAAATTCCATAGATCCTAAAATACAATTCACTGCCGAATCCAACAATACTATTCCTTTCCTTGATGTTTTAATTACTCGTAAAGATGACCATTTGTCCACCACCGTATACAGAAAACCCTTGGATGTTTCTTTGCCCCCTCATTTTAAGTTCTGCCACCCTATACAACAAAAAATGGCTGCATTTTACACTTTTGTTAATCGTGCTCTTAACATCTGTTCTACACCTGATTCACTCCAGACTGAACTTAATTATTTGAGAGCCGTCTCCGTGGATCGAGGTTTCTCACCCAACGTCGTTGATAAGGCCCTACATAAACTTAAAAATCCATTTAAAAATTCTAGTCTATCTGAGCGTTCTAAGTCTTTAGTTGTTTTACCATATTATCCCCAGATCAGCCATCAAATTTCTAAAATTCTTGGTAGGTTCGACATACGTTCCATTTTTTCACCTATCAATAAGATTAGCTTCACACAACTTAAAGACCCTATTGACGATCTTAATAACTGGGGCATACAGTATTTCATGTCAATGTGGCATGTCATATATTGGTCAAACAAAGAGAGCATTAGGATTTCATATCAAGGAGCACCAAGCATATACTGTTAAACAAGAAATAAAGAAGTCCTTCAATGCCAAGCACTCTTGGGAACAGTCATATATATTTAATTTTTCTAACTCACATTTAATTTGCAAACCTAAATTTCCAGTTGAACTTGACTTCCTGGAGGCGTTTCATATTTTTAGCAATATTGATTCATTCGATTGTCAATGAAACATTTGCGGTCCCAGTATTTCCCGCTTGTTGGCACACAATAGTCAACTCCAACCGATTGAAATAGTTTTTTGGCAATACTTTAAGTTTCTGGGTTTATTTATATTTTATTCACCGACTTTACAGTTTCCGCTGATGAAGGATGACGTATCTCCCGAAACATGTCCGGATTATACGGATTTATATTGCGTATTTTAATAAGGAATATCATATTTAAGTTTAAGTCTCCTGCATTATATAATTTAAATGTGTACAAACTCTTCCAGATAATATAATTTCAATGAAGGTTGCTTAAAAAAAATTAAAAAAACGGAAATTCGAAATTTCAGAAGATTTGTACCAATACTTTAAGATTGGCTAGGGATGAACCGGATATCCAGGCGCATATTACAAACCGGATATCTAAACTAGTTTTTGCTGGATATCCGGTAGTTTTTTTTTTTAATGAAAGATTTTCTCTTAACAGTTTTTTAATAAACTATGTATATTCATATACTAATTTTGAAACGACTGGAGCTGTACTGTAACTATACGATGCATTTAAAAATGTAATTTTAAAATATTTCCAAATTGCTGATCTAAATTACACTATATTTAAAGGCTAAATCTAGCAACCACTTGCGTGGATTGTTGAAACTGAAAGACACTCCAAGATAGCTAGTTGCTCGTTCCGAATGTCTGCATCATATCTTCCTGGTACTATCTCTTCTGTGCCCTATGTCTGAAATGCACTTGGTCAGGTTTTAGGGAGAAAGTTATTACTTCACTACTTACCCACTTGAATAGCACAAGAAAAATTCAAAAGAGAATTTACAGAATACATTGGTGGTATTTTAAAGAAAATACTTAAAAGCGACAAAAGATAAAAGATCGCCACAAAAAAATATGTGGTGTTTTATTCATCCGAATATCTGGCAATTTGCTTCCGGATAGTTAAAAAAAATCAGCCGGATAGGCCTTATTTCACCAAAGATATCTTTGATCGCCAACTTTCAATTGGTATTAATTTATTTTAAACTGCTACCGAAAATTTACCTGCCAAAGAGATGTTATGTATCACTATTTTCCGGTTACGATACTCTTTGGTAAAATTGAAAGATATATTTCTGCAAAGCAATTAACAAAAAAAAATTGTGAATTGCGGTCTAACTTTTTTATATATTTTAAAATTATTTTTGCTTTGTTACATTTACATTGAACTTAATACATCATTCATCGCTTTAAATATCATTATGGATGACGCAAACTTTTTTTAAATAAATATTTCAGAATGCAATTGAACATTAATTTCATATTTCAAAACACAAATAATTTCAATGACAACATTAAATTATTTGGAAAAATATAGATTTCAGCAAATTTAAGCTGTTGACATTTAATGATTTTTACCTGTAAAACTTAAGAACTATTTTTTTTAATTATTATTTTGCATTTCCTGGTGTTCCACAGTTTTAAAAATTAGCCTAAAATCTGCTCAAAGGCAAGTTTTTGTTGAACTTTGTTCTTATTCTTTGTTGATCTACTTTTGCTGTGATCCGTTTGAGATTAGCCCTGTTAAGTGGACAAACACACAAACTGTCATTTTCATGTAATTAATTACACTAGATAAACTTGAATCTTGTCAGCCTATCCTTATAAACACCTGCTTTGTCATGATCAAAATAAAAATAATTTGTTTAGGTTTAATAAGCTTTTTAATTTCTTAAATATTTTTAAAATCTAACCAATGTTTAAAAAGCTGTATATTTCTGAAAGCAATTAAAAAATACTATACATTTTACAGAAACTTATTTAAATTCAGTTAGATTTTTGTTACTAATTACAAGCAAACAATTTTTCAAATGGATGTTTTTCCCCAAATCTTGTTTTTAACCCCGTTTCTACGATAGCTATTCGGCTGACGATTGCTTGCATATCAGAAGTAATCGGCCTATTCGACATGTGTCATGCTTAATATTCATTTCCCACCTTGAAAAACGAACTATTCTAAAAACAAGACATTCCATTTAGAAATTTATGCAATTTTTCTGATTATGAATATGAGAGTTATTGCATTTTCCTGGTGTTTTCAGCTTGTATTGATCCATAAGATAAATGCTAATCTGGTTTTATTGGTGTTAGGAAACCAGTACACAAACAGAGTAATTCTTTTCTTCAGTCTATTGATTGGTAATTTCGGAACAGATGTAGTATAGGACATTTGGCTCTTTTTTTTGGCGACGAAAAATTGCAGTTAAACATAGCATAGGGTTGTCAGATTGAAAGTCTCCACAAGAAAATACCAACAATGTCAGGTGGGGTTGCCATACTATAAATTTATCGTCCCTATAAAACACGGCAAAAACCTTGCATGCCAAATGTCCTATACTACATCTGTACCGTAATTTCTAATATTTTGAAGATAAAAGTGTTTCTTAGTTGATTTTCTGGTTCGAGTATTGTATAAGTTACTATTGGATTAAACAGATATTCGATAAAAACATTTATTTCACTGCAGCAAATGAAAACTTTCTAGTTTAGCCACAAAATAGAATACTTTAGGACTTAGCTTTCACTTATCAAGAAATATTTTATTGGTTTGGTTCATTAATGTTGAATAGAGCTGCGCGCTGCGCTATTGACAACGGTTCAGGGCCTATATCGAAAGAAATATCCGTGAATAAGGCCTCAATTTTTTTAACCATGGTCAGATGACAAGGACAACACACAAAGGCGTCACAACATTGGAGGATAAGTTCGGACAACGTTTTATTATTTTGCAGCGAATCAGACAACCTTCGGATCACAAGTTAATTTTAACACTTTGTCAAGTCTCTTCCTATCAGACGTATTCGAACTTGCAACCCTCGAGTTGCTATCCGACAACGGATCCATTGAAAACAACGGACTAAGGAACACACCAAGTATAACAGCATAAAATCAATTTTAAAATTTACCCCATTCCCTCAAAATATATGCATTTTGTTTGCAAGTTATAAAATTCAAATTAGTTTATTTTTCTGTTTTATTTTTTTTAGCAATCACTGCAAAAATTTTCTTTGAAAAAAATGCTGTGATATTCTTTTTTATACGCATCATAGCCTTTACATAATGACCATTTCAAAACTCTAAAGATGCCCATTTCAAGTAGTTAAGCATGTCAATGCTTTTAGATCAAAATGAAATTATTGTAATTTCATATTGTGGAATTGGAAATGCATGAATCCGTGGCATTCCATACTAATATGAAGGATTTGGCTCCAGGGCATACGGACTAATAATTTTAATACATTCTGGAAAAACAAAAATTATATATTCTTATAACTCAATCTTTAAAATAACCTAAAAAAAGCTAAATATACTCTTGTACAAAGCACATTTAAATGAGAAAATATTGTTGCCGTTAGGCAGCCGAGTCAACATGAAGATAGCTTGCCATAGCAACAAGAAATTTACGACAACTTTTTACATCGAAATTCGAATTAAACAAGTTATAAAATCAAGAATAGCTTTTGATGAAGTATTATTGAATAGTAGTAAATTTGTCAAAGGAAAAGACTAATTTTATGAGAATCCGTGGAATTATTGAATATGAAGTAGTTAACAGAGTGGAACGTCTGAAAATAAAATCTGATAAGTTGATCAAATGAAATGTATTGAAAATTTCAAGTAAACGTATGAATACTAAACATTTAAAAAGAAAATAAACGTTTTTAAACGAGCTAAAACTTAAACGAAATTTGACGATTGGCATTGCCTTCCATTGCTTTTTTCACACGAAAAAATTCAATGCAAGAAATAATAAAACCAAAGTGTTAGTGAAATATAATGAACAAAAAGTTATTCAAAATGTTTTTGCAACAATAGTGTATTTAAAAAAAAATTAACTCGCAAGTCCGGAAAAAAATACAGAAAACAAGGAAGGATAACATCAATGTGAAGCTCGGTTACAGTAGAGTGAACACGGAGGTAGCTTTCGAGCTGCACCCTACAAATCGAAGTTTCCGAAACGACCAAAAACAAAGCTTCGCGTCCCATGCGCTTTAATCGCACGTGTGCCAAAACATCACTAATCCCGCCTAAGTTTAAAAGTGCCTGTCAATTTTTTCGCACAACAATCCCACAGAAGACGTTCGGACTAACAAAGGGGACGGGAGGGTGAATGGCCTTGAACCGATCGAACAAAGGTTTTTTGCTTACCATGTATCTAAACGAATAAGCTCATCTGGTCCGCCTTTTTTGGTCCTCAACGATGCCTTTGCCTTCAAAACCTCCTTGTACTGCGAAAGCACATATGTCCACTGTTCTGGGGTGGCTTTGGTAAAGAACACAGGACCCGAATCACTTGGAGAAGCCATTATATGTCCTTGTCTGCACACGTACACAACTTAACTAGAATCTGGATGCTTTTCGCCTCGCCGCGTCACCAGAGGCCGTTGACAAAAACAGAAGGTACTCTTCTAGAACTTCCAATAGATGGCACTACCTGTACATGGTTTGCATAGTTGATTTTTTTCCTCGCGTAAAATACAGAAACAAAATATTTTGATTTAAAAGAAATTTATTAATACTTCTATTGAAAATATAAAGTTAATAGTACAAAATTACATAAATTGGAAGTGTTTTAAGTCTTTTGAAATATTACTTAGTCAGCGTTTAACATTTTTACCAATAGGTGGCGATTTTCTGATGCCAATTCCAAATAATAAAAGTTGTTGGTTGGATGATTGAATCAACGTAGAACTACAACTTCATATAGTGGGTTATTAGTAGATGATTGGGGTATATTTCGAAGGAAAGACCCGAGAACACTGAATCGAATTTTTGAACCATGGTCAGTTGATGAGGTTAACACCTGAACTGGCACCCGAAGCAACCTCAATAGGCGTCAGAATATTGGACCAGGATTAGATTTAACCACAGAGCTCGAATAAAATAACTGGAGTGAATATTCCCATTAGGGGTAAATGTACTTTATCCGCAGATGAATACAATTCTGAAGTCAGTACGGCACGTCATGTAGTCACACACTTAGTCTACTCTCCAATTCTTATTTATCTCAGTGGAAATGCCATTCCAAAGGACTGTTTTTTGCGGTACAGGCTCAAAAGGTTGCAGTGCAGTCAACCCACTGAATTCTAAGGTTTGCTGAAAGACTGAAATCCAGTTTTCCTAATAGCAATAGGGGAATTGAAGGTATGGCGGATTTCCCCTACATAATGAAAAAAAAGTCTCGGGAGACAGGAGTTTTAATGCTGAGATGAAATATTATTTTTTAGAAGTTTTATACAGGCACAAGAGTGGCTATATTTTTTAATGCTAATTTTTATCATTTTATTGTTTTATTGCCTAAAATATTGCCGCAATTATTAATAATTGCTATCGTAATTAATAAAAAATTATTAAAATAACGTACATAATTAATTACTATAATAAAATAATATTCATTATTATATTAAAATAAAAAAAAACATTATTTAATTGATTCCACTAGGAAATTTGATGTGATTAATGATTTATTAAATTTCTTTTAAAAAAATCCTGATTAAATGGCATCAAAAGCAAGCGATTAAATCACCAATCTGGAGCCATGTCAAGGATAGTGGAGACTATATATAAAAGGTGTGCTGGTACTCGCTCTTGCTGATGGAGGGCGGGGAAAAGGATTCTTTTGACGTCATAGTGACGCCTTCCTCCGCCTTCAACTGTCTGTGGGCGTGTCTAATGCTCTCGACAGTCGTTTTAAGAATAATTGTCGCTATTGTCAAGGAGTACTTAATTTAACAAGAATTCTTGTTTTTAACTAATCATGAATTTATTTAAAAGAAAACAGTTAAAATTTGCTTCAAAAAACAATTTGAATCGATTTCCAAAGTCGTTTCGTTATTAAATATTCAGAAACCATTTGAACCAATGGTTCTTGACGTGCTGCCATCTATTTGTTTTTTTGTGAACTATTTAAAAGTGATAATCGTTAATTTTATTTAGAATTCGCTAAATTTTAAGAGTTTAAATTATATTTTAAGGATTGTATTTAGTATGTAAAAAGTGCAAAAAAGTTGCTTAATAAATTAAGCGTATTAAAATAATATTAGCTGCCACGAGAGCATGTCCATGAATTTTGAAAAATTAAAATGAGGTTAGGAACCATCAGGTCAATGCATTTGTATTGGACATATTAAATGAGTTACAATTTCAATCAAGTAAAATACGGGGACATAATTAAACAAGGACGGATTAGCAGTGAAGCTACCTGAACACAATTATTTACAGATATTTACATTATTTTGCTAATTAAAAATTAAATCACCAGTCGTTACCCACGGGGATCGAACCTAAGTAGCAATGCTTGAAACATACAGCCAATGAGAATGATCAAAAACTCATAGTAAGGCGGAGCTAAAATGACGTCAAAAGAATTCTTTCCTTGCCCCTTTCAAAAAGCGAAACACGAGCACACCTTATATATATATATATATATATATATATATGGTCTTCACTATTCTTGGAGCCATGTGCCCATGAGATGCACGTGCCCAGGTTCCATTAAAAGACACTTGTGTTTACGACAATATGGGTCGTGGGTTATAAAAAGTGAAGCAAAAATCATTGAACATGAAAAAAAGGGATTCGGTTTTATTTTTTAACATTCTCTGATACATGATTTTATTTAATCTGCTTTGTTTTCGTATTTGTAAGTGCTCTAAAGCTTGAATCAAAAGTGGATAGAAGGATAAATTACACAAACATTTTACTTTCGCACAAAAAAATATATAATATTTTGTTATTCAAACAAAACTACAATATTTTGTAATTTATTTTTAGTCGATATTATTAAATATTATTAAATAGTCTTTATATTTATTAAATATTTTTTTTTCAATGTAATAACGAATAGAAAATTCGACATTTTTTCTCTTTATTTTGTACTATAAGTTCTAAATCCACAGGTATGGTAACACTAGCAAAGTTGTGAATTGTGCTACTATATTGAATAAATATATATAATGTCATTATTATTTTTTTATTATTCATTTGAAATCTGTCTCTTGATTCCTAAGAGCTTTTGTAGTTCATTAAAAATCTTTCAAATTCTTAAAATTACATAATTTCCAATATTCCAATATTTAACCGACTGAAAAGCATGCCAACTCAAACTTTAAAATAAAACTACCAAAACTTTATATTAAAGCCGCCAAAGCGCGTCAAAAGGAGAAAGGAAAATTGGCACCTTTTGAAAAATGCGGCATTTAACTATCCAGAATTCTCAACTAACCGGACAGACTGTTTCAAAAAAATATCTTCCGATTTCGAAAATTCTTTTTTTGCTAAAATAGAAAAAAATCTACTTTGGCAAAAACTGCAAAAAAAAAAATAATTCTGTTATCCAGCTGTTATATATATTTGGAAATATCGATTAACTGGACTTTTTTCAAACAATTTATCCGAATTGAAAATATTTTCATTGTTCCATAAGGATTGTACAACAATGACATTTCCTTCACCTGTCATTTATTAGCATGGATAGGGATTGCTTTAGCTCATTTTTCTTGAAGTCGTTTTTTTTTTGTTTTTTTTTAAAGATTATTTTATTTAATAAATCTTTCAGAAAGCTTTTGGATTTTTAAAATTTTTAACATGAAACAATTTCTGCCACACATTTTTCCTAATTTCCATTAAGGAAAAGGGAACTCATACAGACGCAATTGTATTATTTTGAACATTATTGTAATTTTGTGTTTTTATTATTACTCTGTATGCTTCTTTAAGTTTTCATCCTGTCCTGTCCTGTTTTGTCCATGTTCTGTCAAACCATTCGATTTCTTTAATCTCCTGTGACCTCAGGCACTCTTTCAATGAAGTGGTAAATACTTCCGAGCAGGTACCCTATCTCTACACAAGATCCAAGATGAACGTAGATAAGAGTTACTGTTTAGTGGAAGTGATAATGAGTAATTAATATCGTAACTATACAACAAACATTTTAATGTTTCTACAAAAAGAAATTTTAAAATTATCCAAAACTGCAGATCATATAGCAAATGATTTTTTTAAGCAATTTCTTTCACCATCCCTTATAATAACTAATCTGCTTTTGAAATAAAGAGAGTAGTAGGTATATATCTAGTTTCAAAAGCAGACAGATCCACATATTTAACAAAATCGTTTTTTAAAAAGATTTTTTGCAAGTTCTCAATGCTCTACATCACACTGCAAAGCAGTATTGACCAAAAGCGTCTGAATCCAGTCTAATAATGCATTCAAAGTCATGGGTTTAGATCCAAAAGCCCGTGACTGTCAATTGTTTTTAGGGTCTCCAGTAAAATTTATGAAAATGGATCTATCTGATTTTGAAACTAGACGTCTCCTATTTTTGTTGGAAACATCTTACAACTTATTAACAATGCTGACATTTCTTTTTCAATGGAATTTTTTTAAAAAATGACTTCTATATGCGTTATAAGTTCATTTAAAAAACTAAATGGAATTTTAAAATTCTAAGTCCCAGGGACACATCTTGAGGATGATTGATATCTATATATAAATTTGTTAACTTTTTATACACAGAGGAAGTAGGAGTTTTGCTATTAACAGACAGACAACTTTCTTTTATTATTCATTTGTTTTATAACATAAGAATACACTTATTTTTTATTTCTTATATAACGTTTTGTTCCTCCTATTATACGATTATTTAATTCTTCTAACCGATCATAGGTAATGTGATTTGCTTTATGGTGAGCTTTATTGAATTAAATAACTGAATTAAAAACTTCTACTTTTCCACACACAATAGAAAAAAATTAATTCGTTTGTCAAAGGAAACAAAAACAAAAAAAATTATCGCAATACTCTTATGCTTTTCTTGAACTCTCAAACAAAGGTTTACAAGAGTGTTCTACTCTTTGTTTTTTTTACTACTTCATCACAAAAACTACGTTCTTTTATTAAAAAAAAACTTCTACTTCAACCATTTCGACATTGCAAGACACTAAGTGCTGATTTTGTTTAAAAAGATTCGCAGGAGAATTTTTTTTTTTAAATTTTCCAAAAAAAAAAGAACGGACGTCGAGCCTGACAAAGGCTGTACCTGCTTTAAATACCGCTAAGTGGACGATTAATATTTCACGTCTTTTGTTCTTTGGAAATCACGATCAGCCAATCGCGTACTCGATAACAATGACGCGGAGTGACATTTTGAAAAGAGGATATCAGATAAGGTAAAAGGATGCGTGGCTCTTTTTTTCCCTTCTTCGTATTTTTTGCTTTTTACTGAACCAAGCAGAAAAATGTAACTTTTATAGGTTTTATATTTAGTTAAATGTATACCAGTATGGCCGAATAAAAGAAGTAAAGTATTTTTAGGGGCTAGTTCAATAGTATTGTATTAACGTCGCATTAGAGCTACAGAATGGGTTATTGGCGATGGTTCGAGATTTATCCACTGAACTCTGGAACTGCTGGAAGGCTCAAACATTGTTTAATCTATGGGCGCGTTGAAGCCAATTGAAAGCAGCCATGCTGTGTCCCAATATTTTTTTTAAATGATTTAGTGGTGTTTTTTATTACCATAGCATTGTAGAAATATTAAATGTATATACATATTATATTTTCTTTTTATAGAATTAATTTTTATATTGCCACACAAATAGTTTTTGCTCTTGCTTTTTATCTACTTCGACTTTGACTTGAAAATTACTTTCTATTTTAATAGCAGATTGCATTTAAAAACGGTTTAAAAATAAAACAGAACAAAAAACTCAGCCAAAAACAATACACACGTCGGCTTATTTTAACATGAAAAATATACGAAATATTACGAATAAAGCTGAGAAGGTTATAAATTTACCAACTTGTATGATCAAATATTTTTTGGCACTGATATTACTTCAAAATCAATTACGAAAACCAATACGCGCTGGGAAAATACTTCGACTAGGGCCCAAGAATCTTAAATCAGTAGCTGAGGTTATTTCAAATATCACTAATTTTATACAACATTACAAACTTTCTAATTAATTTCGGTTTGAAAATAAAACCACTCTGTTAAAAATAGGTACTCAAAAATAAGTAAAATAAACAAATTTTAGATTACATTCGATGCTTATCATATCTCCGAATACATAATTGTCATTTTTGAAAAAGACATGTACTGAAAAAGGAGTAAAAATGTATAAAAAGAGCAGTTTCTTTGTTACATAGGCTGCCTTCATAAATAATTTTTAATAAACTTCAATAATTACAACCAATACTTACCGGGAATCGAACCCGGACCTTTAGGCTTGGCAATCCAGTGCCTTATCCGTTGTACAACCAGGGCGAAGTGAATAAATTATAAACGGAAGAAATGTTAAAACGGTGTGCTAAAAAAGTAAGATAACTGGATTGTAAAACTGTGTTTTCATTTAAGCAATTGGCATCAAAACATGTGGAAAACCAATGTGATGTGAATGTAGCAATGTGATTTAAATGTATTCCAAATATCTAAATTAGGACAGAAATCTTGCGCGAACACACATAAGCAAAATACATAACAGTCGAATTAATAACCCATCTCTTTTTGGCTCGCTTTGGCGGTTTTGTTTGGAGCAGTTTTCAGTCGGTTAAAAATATGGCCTATTTGTTATACTACGAACTGCTAAATAAAATAATGTCTAAATATAAATGGAATACAGTATCAACAGTTCTTTATTAACACCATCAAAACCTGGATATTTATTAACCAGATATTTATCTGAAGATTCGCCTTCATAAATCACACCGCTTATTTTTGAAAAAGTTCTAACACTAAAACTTGAGTACGTCATCGCTCATTTACGTAGCCATTGAACTCAAAGGAAAACGAGTAAGTTCAGGTAGTCATTTTTAATGGCCTATTTGTTATACTACGAACTGCTAAATAAAATAACGTGTAAATATAAATGGAATACAATATCAACAGTACTTTATTAACACATTCAAAAACTGGATATTTATTAACCGGATATTTATCTGAAGATTCGCCTTCATAAATCACACCGCTTATTTTTGAAAAAGTTCTAACACTAAAACTTGAGTACGTCATCGCTCATTTACGTAGCCATTGAACTCAAAGGAAAACGAGTAAGTTCAGGTAGTCATTTTTAATGGCCTATTTGTTATACTACGAACTGCTAAATAAAATAACGTGTAAATATAAATGGAATACAATATCAACAGTACTTTATTAACACATTCAAAAACTGGATATTTATTAACCGGATATTTATCTGAAGATTCGCCTTCATAAATCACACTGCTTATTTTTGAGAAAGTTCTAACACTAAAACTTGAATACGTCATCGCTCATTTACATTGCAATTGTACTCAAAGGAAAACGAGTAAATTCAGGTACTCATTTTTAATGACTTATTTGTTATACTACAAACTGCTAAATTAAATAATGTGTAAATATGAATGGAATACATTATCAACAGTGCTTTATTAACACCTTCAAAAACTGGATATTTATCTGAAGATTCGCCTTCATAAATCACACTGTTTATTTTAGAGAAAGTTCTAATACTAAAATTTGAGTACGTCATCGCTCATTTACGTTGCAATTGCACTCAAAGGAAAACGAGTAAGTTCAGGTACTCATTTTTAAACACCTTTATTTAAAGTGCAAAATCTCGAATCTATCTTACTTTCGTATCTTACTTTACATCCATCCTCTTTCAGAAAAACAAAAAACATCCCATCGATTTCCGAAAACCGACTAAACCCAAACTCCGAATATCCGCATAAAAAACGGTCAGTACCCTGTGAGTAAAAAACAGCAGAAGGCCCCTATCCTGGTTTGGTGCAGTTTTCAGTCGGTTAAAAATATGGCCAATTTGTTATACTGCGAACTGCTAAATAAAATAACGTGTAAATATAAATGGATAGCAGTATCAACAGTGCTTTATTTACACATTCAAAAACTGGATATTTATTAACCGGATATTTATCTGAAGATTCGCCTTAATAAATCACACTGCTTATTTTAGAGAAAGTTCTAATACTAAAATTTGAGTACGTCATCGCTCATTTACGTAGCAATTGTACTCAAAGAAAAACGAATAAGTTCAGGTACTCATTTTTAAGCACCTTTATTTAAAGTGCAAAATCTAGAATCTATCTTACTTTCGTATCTTACTTTACATCCTCTTACAGAAAAAAAAAAAACTTCCCATCAATATCCGAAAGTCACTCTAAAACTTGAGTACGTCATCGCTCATTTACGTTGCAATTGCACTCAAAGAAAAACGAGTAAGTTCAGGTACTCATTTTTAAGCACCTTTTTTTAAAGTGCAAAATCTAGAATCTATCTTACTTTCGTATCTTACTTTACATCCTCTTACAGAAAAACATCCCATCAATATCCGAAAGTCACTCTAAAACTTGAGTACGTCATCGCTCATTTACGTTGCAATTGCACTCAAAGAAAAACGAGTAAGTTCAGGTACTCATTTTTAAGCACCTTTTTTTAAAGTGCAAAATCTCGAATCTATCTTACTTTCGTATCTTACTTTACATCCTCTTACAGAAAAACAAAAAACATCCTATCGATTTCCGAAAATCGACTAAACCCAAACTCCGAATATCCGCATAAAAACGGTCAGTACCCTGTGACTAAAAAGCAGCAGAGGGCCCCTATCCAGGTTTGGTGCAGTTTTCAGTCGGTTAAAAATATGGCCAATTTGTTATACTGCGAACTGCTAAATAAAATAACGTGTAAATATAAATGGATTGCAGTATCAACAGTGCTTTATTTACACATTCAAAAACTGGATATTTATTAACCGGATATTTATCTGAAGATTCGCCTTAATAAATCACACTGCTTATGTCTGAGAAGTTTCTAATACTAAAACTTGAGTACGTCATCGCTCATTTACGTTGCAATTGCACTCAAAGAAAAACGAGTAAGTTCAGGTACTCATTTTTAAGCACCTTTTTTTAAAGTGCAAAATCTAGAATCTATCTTACTTTTGTATCTTACTTTACATCCTCTTACAGAAAAACAAAAAACATCCCATCAATATCCGAAAGTCACTCTAAAACTTGTGTACGTCATCGCTCATTTACGTTGCAATTGCACTCAAAGAAAAACGAATAAGTTCAGGTACTCATTTTTAAGCACCTTTTTTTAAAGTGCAAAATCTAGAATCTATCTTACTTTTGTATCTTACTTTACATCCTCTTACAGAAAAACAAAAAACATCCCATCAATATCCGAAAGTCACTCTAAAACTTGTGTACGTCATCGCTCATTTACGTTGCAATTGCACTCAAAGAAAAACGAATAAGTTCAGGTACTCATTTTTAAGCACCTTTTTTTAAAGTGCAAAATCTAGAATCTATCTTACTTTTGTATCTTACTTTACATCCTCTTACAGAAAAACAAAAAACATCCCATCAATATCCGAAAGTCACTCTAAAACTTGAGTACGTCATCGCTCATTTACGTTGCAATTGCACTCAAAGAAAAACGAATAAGTTCAGGTACTCATTTTTGAGCACCTTTTTTTAAAGTGCAAAATCTTGAATCTATCTTACTTTCGTATCTTACTTTACATCCTCTTACAGAAAAACAAAAAACATCCTATCAATATCCGAAAGTCACTCTAAAACTTGAGTACGTCATCGCTCATTTACGTTGCAATTGCACTCAAAGAAAAACGAATAAGTTCAGGTACTCATTTTTAAGCACCTTTTTTTAAAGTGCAAAATCTAGAATCTATCTTACTTTTGTATCTTACTTTACATCCTCTTACAGAAAAACAAAAAACATCCCATCAATATCCGAAAGTCACTCTAAAACTTGTGTAAGTCATCGCTCATTTACGTTGCAATTGCACTCAAAGAAAAACGAATAAGTTCAGGTACTCATTTTTGAGCACCTTTTTTTAAAGTGCAAAATCTCGAATTTATCTTACTTTCGTATCTTACTTTACATCCTCTTACAGAAAAACAAAAAACATCCTATCGATTTCCGAAAATCGACTAAACCCATACTCCGAATATCCGCATAAAAACGGTCAGTACCCTGTGACTAAAAAGCAGCAGAGGGCCCCTATCCAGGTTTGGTGCAGTTTTCAGTCGGTTAAAAATATGGCCAATTTGTTATACTGCGAACTGCTAAATAAAATAACGTGTAAATATAAATGGAATGCAGTATCAACAGTGCTTTATTTACACATTCAAAAACTGGATATTTATTAACCGGATATTTATCTGAAGATTCGCCTTAATAAATCACACTGCTTATGTCTGAGAAGTTTCTAATACTAAAACTTGAGTACGTCAACGTTCATTTACGTTGCACTTGCACTCTAAGGAAAACGAGTAAGTTCAGGTACTCATTTTTAATGGCTTATTTGTTATACTACAAACTGCTAAATAAAATAATGTGTAAATATAAATGGAAAACAGAATTAACAGTTATTTATTAACACCTTCAAAAACTGGATGTTTATTAACCGGATATTTATCTGAAGATTCGCCTTAATAAATCACACTGCTTATTTTTGAGAAAGTCCTAATACTAAAACTTGAGTACGTCATCACTCATTTACGTTGCAATTGTATTCAAAGGAAAACGAGTAAAATCAGGTACTCATTTTTAATGGCTTATTTGTTATACTACAAACTGCTAAATAAAATAACGTGTAAATATAAATGCAATACAGTATCAACCGTGCTTTACTAACACATTCAAAAACTGGATATTTATTAACCGGATATTCATCTGAAGATTCACCTTCATAAATCACACCGCTTATTTTTGGGAAGTTCTAATACTAAAATTTGAGTACGTCATCGCTTATTTACGTTGCAATTGCACTCAAAGAAAAACGAGTAAGTTCAGGTACTCATTTTTAAACACCTTTACTTAAAGTGCAAAATCTCGAATCTATCTTACTTTACATCCTCTTACAGAAAAACAAAAAACATCCCACCAATATCCGAAAGTCACACTAAAACTTGAGTACGTCATCCCTCATTTACGTTGCAATTGTACTCAAAGGAAACGAGTACGTTCAGGTACTCATTTTTAAGCACCTTTATTTAAAGTGCAAAATCTCGAGTCTATCTTACTTTCGTATCTTACTTTACATCCTCTTACAGAAAAACAAAAAACATCCCATCAATATCCGAAAGTCACACTAAAACTTGAGTACGTCATCGCTCATTTACGTTGCAATTGTACTCAAAGGAAACGAGTACGTTCAGGTACTCATTTTTAAGCACCTTTATTTAAAGTGCAAAATCTCGAGTCTATCTTACTTTCGTATCTTACTTTACATCCTCTTACAGAAAAACAAAAAACATCCCATCAATATCCGAAAGTCACACTAAAACTTGAGTACGTCATCGCTCATTTACGTTGCAATTGTACTCAAAGGAAAACGAGTAAGTTCAGGTACTCATTTTTAATGGCTTATTTGTTATACTACTTACTGCTAAATAAAATAATGTGTAAATATCAATGGAATACAGTATCAACAATGCTTTATTAACACCTTCAAAAACTGGATGTTTATTAACCGGATATTTATCTGAAGATTCGCCTTAATAAATCACACTGTTTATTTTAGAGAAAGTTCTAAAACTAAAATTTGAGTACGTCATCGCTCATTTACGTTTCAATTGCACTCAAAGGAAAACGAGTAAGTTCAGGTACTCATTTTTAAGCACCTTTTTTTGAAGTGCAAAACCTCGAATATATCTTACTTTCGTATCTTACTGTACTTCTTCGTATCTTACAGAATCTCTTACAGAAAAACAAAAAACATCCTATCGATTTCCGAAAACCGACTCAACCCACACTCCGAATATCCGCATAAAAACGGTCAGTACCCTGTGACTAAAAAGCAGCAGAGGGCCCCTATCCTGTATGCACTGCTGCCGACGGTTGCACGCAGAGACAGCGGGGCCGCTTTTCAAAGAACCCGATGTAGTGAAAGCTTACAGCGGGTGACAGGATCCTTTCATATCCGTCTGGGGGCTTTTTTTTTCTCTGTGCGCCTTTTTTCAGGGTCGGTCGTGGGGACTGCACGTGCGGCCTTTTCCAACGTGAATTCGAAATTTTTAACGTTGGAAAAGTGTACTCTTGAAGCGACCTTTGTACGCGTGTATCGATGGTATCGCTTTGGATGGGGAGGACTATTTTTGAAAAGTGATGACCGTGGGGGTGTAGTAACAGATGGGGTATATAGAAGTTAGGCTCGGGTCTGTCTGACGTCAAAATTCAAGGTTAAAGAAATTTTTTTTGAAAAAATCCTTAATAATGGCACACACAATTAAAAAAATAATTTATACATCATCTTTTATATTTTACTGGAATTCATAACGCCAAATTTAGGTGTGTTTTTGTTTACATATTTACAGGTAAATATATGAAATATCATGGTGTCTACAGGAAAAAATAATTTTAAATTCCCTGATATTTATCTGACAATTCCTTGTCATTTAGTTTTTTTTAGAGTGACAGTAATAATACCGATTCACATAAATTAAGCGTATAATAACAGCAACAGAATCTCATACAAAATTAGCAATACATCGTTTTGCGAATAAACAATATTTTAATTTTTAAAAAAATTAGAATTTTTTAAAAATGAGATTAAAATTAAAAAGAAAATTAAAATTAAGATGTTTTTATCCTATTATTTACCTTTCCTCCAGCTTATTTAATATCAGGTTTATTTTTATATTAATGACGTTAAGGCATTAAGTACATTAAAAAAAAATTAACTATTGCTCCGAAGTCCTATGCGATATCGACTAAGCTATAAAGGTACGTTCTAAGATATTTTATATATTTTTAAACACGTTCCTTTATGCAATATTTATAATTTCTATTTTCAAAGAATAAAAGAGTCTAGAGCAGTTGCTGACAGCAGTTAATCAGTTTTGCCAAGTTTGGCTTAATAAAATCGTTTTATTAAAAAATATTAAAAAAAGTTTATTTTATTAAAAAAATAAAATTCAATATATTTCTCTAGACATTATAGTATATATATATATATATATATATATATATATATATATATATATATATATATATATATATATATATATATATATATATATATATATATATATATATATATATATATATATATATATATATATATATATATATATATATATATATATATATATATATATAATATAACTGTATATATATATATTATATATATATATAATATAACTGTATATATATATATATATAAACTGTATATATATATATATATATATATATATATATATATATAACTGAAACGTTTTTCGCTAAACTGTTTTTTATTAAAGTTAAATCAAACATTTAAAGTGTGAAAATACGACCACATTAAAAAAAAACCGCTAATGTTTCCTTTACAGCTCTATACGATGCTCTTGCAATTTTTAACGAAAATAAATGGAGAGCCTTACTGTTACCCTGCTTTAAACTCACAGAACAAGTCAATTTATATACCGAAAGTCTTTTTTTTAGGTATTATTTACTGGTGGAAACGGCTTTTAGATTTAGAATAACTTTTAGAACTAATAAATATTTATTTTCAGGAGTGGGTGTAGGTTTTTGTTCAGGAAAAGTGTTACCTTTTCTAAAGATGTAAATTTTGAATTAGAGAATTAGATTGAGAATATCGCGTTATCGCGATTTCAAATCGCTTTTAAAATTTAAAGTAATAAATCGTAATAAAAATGTAATATTAAAAAGTTTGTTAAATGAAACAGCTATTTAAATTATCATTTGGAAACTAGTTCTTAGGTATGCTAATATATTATAGTTGAATATGTGATCAACCAAGCATTTTATTTTGGTTGTTACAAAACATTATTAAAAAAATATATATTTAATTCGATAATTATGAAAAATATATATATGAACACTGAATAATATTGAATACCATTGTGGAATATTTTTTAAAAAATAAACTATACATTTAAATTTTTAAAAAATAAGTTTTTAAATAGTTTAAAGCGAAATAGAATTAGATTATCTATATTTTTCATTCATTAGAATATTTATAAAATATTTAATATATTCATATAGACAACATAGATGAAATTCAAATGATACTGGATTGCAATACATGAGTAATTATTTTACAATAAATTAAAAATATTTCTTTATCATAAAAATAATCTAAATAATTTTATTTAAAAGTTCTAAATTTGATCAAAGTAAAAGTTTTTAAAGGTTTAAAAAAATGTAAAATAGCTATATATAAAACCAAGAATATAGTTTTGTACAGAATTAATAATATTTAGTATCAGCACCATGATCCTGATTTAAGATTAAATTTAGTATTTTTAATTTTTCATATTTTTACGAAACACGTTCATAATCATTCCGCTTTATATGAAATTAAAAAAAAAATCCGAAAATCTTTTTAAATTACGCCACTAGATGCCGCTGTAGTTCGACAAATCATTATTACCTGATTCCATAAAGGAAAAAAGAAGCATTTTTTCTCCCTGGAATACTATTATTTCTTATCCTCTTAAGAATTCTGTATAAGAGAAAATATTTTTTTTACTTCTTCACCCAATGGAAATACTTGAATAGCAATCTTTTGGAAATGGTTATTTTAATTAAAATTTAATATGCTGATTTAAAAAAAAAATATTTTATCGTTTTCTTTTTGTTTATTAATGTTGCCAATAAAAAATAATTAATCTAAAAAGAATTATTTTAAACATTCCAAAGCATTGACGTTTTTTGGGCAATAGAATGGAATGGGTCATTCGAAATATTTTAATTCCTAATAAAATAATTAAAAAAAATACATATTCAAATTGAAGAAATCGTTTATTAGTATTTATTTCTATTGGATGCTTGATAACAGCAGTGATCAGAAATTTGAGTTTCCTGTTGACAAAAAAAGCAAGGGGCGGAGCCCCCACTAAAATTAAAACTTTAAAAAAAAACAGGAAAAAATTACTTTAAGAAAAATCTTTTAACAAGTAAAAATATAATTTTAATATAACGGCACTACCTTCGAAAACTTATAAAAAGTGTCAAATTGATATTAAATATTTATATTTTTTCAATTTGTTTGTAAAATTAAAAACTTTTTTTCTTTTCCTTTTAGCAATTTTTTCTTAAAATTGGTATTCTTTAATAAAATAATCTCTCTAAAAAAAAGAAACCCGACTTTAACAAAATGCGCTAAAAAGGATTTTTTTTTTATTTTACGAACGAGTAGAAAAAATGTAATTATTTAATATCAATTTTATAATTATTAAAAATTTTTGAAATCGGCGCCAAAATTGCAGTATTATTTTTGTAAATTGGCACCAACTTCAAAAAGTTCTAATAAGTATAAAATTGATATTAAATAATTCAATTTTTTCAACTCGTTCGTAAAATGAAAAATTATTTTTTCTTTTTAGAGCATTTTCATAAAGTCGGTTTTCTTTTTTTTTAGAAAGATTACTTCGCCCCTGCTATTATTCACAAAGAAATTCAAGTAATAACATTTTGTGTTTACATTTTGTCTTAACAATGTATATCGTAAAACATTCCCCATACATGGCAATAAATGCTGGGTAAACCAAATTGCATTGTTGTACAACTTCTGTTAAACAATGAACATATTATGAAATCGGATAAACTGTTTAAAAAATCTCTGTTAATCAACATTTCCGGATATATAACAGCCGGATAACCGATTATTTGTTGGCTGATTTTGCCTAAGTAGATTTTTCTCCATCCGACAAAAAAAGAATTTTCGAAATAGGACAATATTTTTTTTTAAACGGTCCGGTTAATTGAGAATTAGGGATTGTTAAATGCCGGATAACCGGATTTTTTTCTCAAATTGCTCCCAAGTTAAACATCCCCTATCCAAGAATTTTTTTGTGTGTAAATATCTAAAATAGAACCGAAAACCCGCGCGAACATACATAAAAAAAAATACATAACAGACGAATTGATAACCTCTCGACTTGGCGGACGTTGGCGGTTTTAATTTTAAGTTTCTGGCGGTTTTATTTTGGAGTTTTGGTGGGCGCGCTTGGCAGTCGGTTAAAATATATATATATTTTTCTGGAAACAGATTGTTACAAGAATGTTTTTACATCTTGGAATGCAAGAAAAAAAGTGAATTGTTAAAACCTCAAACATACTTATCAAGACAACAATAACTGCGACAATGTTTGGTATTAAAACAATGATTTTTTTATTACAATAAATCTTTTGTTGAAATTTTGTTCCCTTGGAATCTGTGGTGAAGAAGTATTAGAAGCATTTTTGTAGGCATAAATTTATTCTGTTTTCCGGCTTATGAAACTTTATGAGTACATCTTTTTTACTTAGTAAGTAACTTTATTTTATATATAAATAATAAAATATTTAAATAAATATAAAATATAAAAAAATTTAGAATGTAAATATTAAAATATTCCAATAAACTATTTAACTCTGAGTTCCATAAATCTGTATCGTTATATGTGACTTTTATTTTAGTGAAGAATATATTTTTTGTTTATAAATTTTTATTGTACTCTTCAATTACTAGTTAACAATATTTTAAAGCATATTTAATTTCTTTTGATATTTTTTTGACAACTATCTCATTTTATGGTTCGGAAAACGTGCCTAAAATGATGAACTTAAATTAATCATTGAAATTAATTCAAAGGTTTAATGTCATAAAGGTATATGTCATTAAGTGCTCAACGAATATTTGCTGATGTTCGTAATAAAGCAGTTGGTTAAATTTTTACGTAGAATAGGGTTTTGTAGAAAGCGCTTTGTAAAATTTAGATAGTTGAAGGGAAAATGAAAATTTTAATCTTCATCACAGAAAAAAAAAATAAAGCCTTAAAATTCGTAAATACAAAAAGTAAGTTTGAATAAGAATTTCTGTATTTTCAATACATTTTTTTCTAATAAAAAATAACATTCTTTTGTTTTTGTTGAGATGAGGAGACAATTGCAAAAGAAGTAGCGTAATTTCTTATTGTGATGAGGAGAAAATGAAAAATTTCACTTCTTTATCACAGTAAGGAGACAAAGAGTCAAAAAATTAATTCGTCAATGCAAAAAGTACATTTCAATAAGAATTTGTTATCAGTACTATTTTTTCTAATATCAAATAAGATACTTTTATTTCAGGTCGAAATGGACAGACAATTGCAAGAGAAAAAGAGCAATATCTCATTGCGTTGAGTGGACAATGATACATTGCACTTAATTATCACAGGAGAAATACACATCATCAAAAATTAATTCGTCAATGCAAAAAGTAAGTTTGAATAAGAATTTTTTTTGAATACTATTTTTTCGAATATGAAATAATATATTTTTATTTCAGGTCGAAATGGATTGATAATTGCAAGAGAAGAAGTGTAATGTCTTATTGTGATGAGGAGACAATAAGAAATTGCACTTCTTTATCACAGTAAGAAGAATGAGAGTCAAAAACTAATTCATCAATGCAAATTGCAAATTTAAATAAGAATTTGTTTTCAAAACAATTTGTTGTAATGTCAAATAATATACTTTTATTTCTGGTTGAAATGGATAGACAATTGCAAGAGAAGAAGCTCAATTTCTCAATGCGATGAGGGGAAAAATGAGAAATTGCACTTCTTTATCGAAGAAAGAAGACGGAGTGTTCAAAATTAATTCATCAATGCAAAAAGTAAGTTTGAATAAGAAGTTGTTTTCAATACTATTATTTCTGATATCAAATAATATACTTTTATTTCAGGTCGAGATAGAGAGACAATTGCAAGAGAAGAAGCTCAATTTCTCAATGTGATGAGGGGAAAGAGATAATTGCACTTCTTTAAAAGAACACAGAGGGTCCAAAATTAATTCATCAATTTTCAATTTTCCTATTTTTATTAAGACTAGCGTGCCTGTGTGAGAATTCTCGCAGTAACTATTATTTCCCTTGAAGTAACTTGCATATCAGAAGATCACGTTGCGTGTTCCACGAAATAAGCATATATGACGAAAATTCCTCTTCTCATGGGAAATCTGTAAAAAGAACATCAGGTTAAAAAAATGAATTTTTTTCTCAATAAGCCTACTTTTCAATTTGCCAATAATACGTATAATTGAACTTAATTTTAATAAATAAATTGATACTCATTTCATGAAATTTATAACAGTAATAAAGAAAAAAAAAGTAATACCTATGAAATGTCGGGTAGAAAATGCAATTGCATTTTCTCATTTCCTTCGAATTCCATTTCACCTTTGAATTATTTTACTTCTCGAAATGTTATCGTTGTTTATAACTTCATAACGAAATAAAAGCATGATCGGGAATCGCTTTCATGTATTGCTTTTAGAGTGAAATTGCTATCATTAGGACCTATCCACTCTACTTAATTCAAAACACACATTTCCCGCAATGTAATTTAAGCGGACATTGCAACTTTATCCCAACATTAAATGAGAGGCAGTAAAGGTTGCTATTATTGTAACTTTAAGCGCACTTAAAAGTCATTCCTAAATACCACAAAACGACCATTTCTTTCAAAGTCTTCGATTATTTAAATTTAGGGATTTTCTTTGCTTTTTTTAGGGGAAAAAAAGGTTGGTAATAAGAACGACCAACTCGTGTTAATTGCTGGTAAGAATGAATATACCTCCCGCTTTATAATTTTTTTTACATATTAAATTTTTTTTTACTACGCAATAAATTCCACCGCATTAGTTGAACAAGGAAGACAAAAAAAAATCAAAGACTGGAAAAATCGTGAAATGTAGTGTTGCCATGACAACGGGTCATATTTCCTTTGCCTTTTTTCCCCTGCGGTTTGCACGCTGGTTGATTTAGATCTGGGGAAAGTTCCATTGTTCGTGTCTTTGTTCGAGATTCCTCGTAGGGGGGGGGGGGGGGGGGGATTGTTTGTTCTTTAACAAACATAATTGGTAAGAAGATGGGATGGGGAAGGGGAGGGGAGCAAGACGACCAATTCGTCAGGATGAATGAAGGTATCGAATTTCGTTTGTTATCAGCATGAAAAGGGAAAAATCGTAAAATGGGGAAAAACAGGATATTTTTCTCCTTGTCATTTGTGAGAAAACAGTATCGATAAGCAAGGTTTTTTTTTAAATAGAAATATATTTATTAATACTAATGGGAAATATATATTAAACATTCGCAAGCAATCACGTACAATTTAAAAAAAAGTGTACAACCAAAACGCTTATTTTTAAATATAAGTATTTACAGACAAAAGTACTTCATTATTATATGCAAACACGTTTTATTCCAATTTAGTCAAACAAATTTAATCCCTTGCAATTTATTTGTTTAACTAAAACAACATTATCTGTTTCATTGTAATCGTATTTGGGGATTTTTCTTCATAGTCAAAGGTAAAAATTCATATCTTTTCCACGTAAATGATATTTTTTAAATAAGTTTAATACTCCAAATATAAATAAGAAGTAAAATTCAACGTTTTATATAATCATTTTCATGTTTGCTGTCCTATCCTTTTAAAGCATAAAGAGTTCAATTTGTTTAATGGTGTGTAGACGTTTTGGATATTTGTCACATAGTCACGTATCAAAAGAGGATAAGAAGGAATATATCGAATTTTTTGTAAAGCTTTGAAATTTTCTTAAAATTCTTTTCATTCTCTTCTCTTTCCTCTCTCTCTCTCTCAGTACAAAAGTTTCACTTTTGGAAAAGACATATACTCAATTTTTTTTTTAAATAAATAAATTAAAATAGCAGTTGCTGGCCTACATAGGCTGTCTTCATAAATCACTTTCAATAAATATCAACAATTACAAACAAGACGAACCAGATCGTCACAGGCACCGCAGCCCAGTGTCTTATCCGTTATACTACCAGGGCGACGTGAAGAAGTTATAAACAGATGACATGCCGAAAAATAGGAAGTTATTGAGTTTTAAAAACTCAGTTTCCATTTAAGCAATCGACATCAACTAATGTTCTGAACAACTACTTTAAAGATGTTAGATCGCTTTGTTAAGATGGCTTGAACTTGAACAAAAGCTGAGATTAGCAATATTAAATCGCACTGCTCATCTTTGAGAAAGTATGATTACTTAAATTTGAGTACGTTATCGCCCATTTACGATGCGATTGTACTCAAAGAAAACGAGTATGTTCAGGTACTCATTTTTAAGTACCTTTTTTCTTTACACTGCAGCTTAATACATGAAGAATCAGCATCAAAACCTTCATCAAAAATCTACATTAAACCTCTAATTTGTTCCAAATACCTTTGAAATAAAACTTGTCCCGACGTCTATAGAAGGCGTTAGGTGCCAGCTCAGGTGTTATCCTCGTCATCTGATCATGGTTCAAAAATACGAGGCATCGTTCCCGGGCCTTTCCTTCGACATAGGCCCCGAATCGTTGCCAATAGCCCACAGTTCAGCTCTAGTGCGACGTTAATTTACCAAATCAAACCAAATTGAAATAAAACTTCAAAATAAAACTCGCATGTTTTGTGAATTTTTTAATTTTCTTATATAAAACTTTTAAAAGAAACACTGTATTTTCCATTAAATGACTTCATGGGTGAATTTTTTGAGCATTAAACATGAATAAAATCTACAATTTTATAACTTTCATGAAGGTTTTATGCTGCGTTGTTATTAAGATTATGTGCTATAAAAAATTAATAAATGTAAAACCGATAGTTATTTTACTTTTAATGACATTACGCATACGTACACATAAATCAATCAGGTATTATAACCTATCAACTCGAGTTTATTCAAGTCTAGTGAGAACGATTCGTCACGTTTGCGTAACTTTCTTCAAAATGCATTTGGAAAAATAATTTGCTTTTGCTCAAAAGAAAAGATGCTGACTATAATATAAAATGAATATTCCCCTAAGAGAAAAAAGATTTTCTACTGCATGAGTTTTTATGAAGGATTTTTATAAAGATATTTTATAAGATTACTCTATTCATGTCGACATAAAAATATAATACCTGAAGGTCTGACTCAAATCGAATTCTCGAAATATGCCAGCATTGATTTGAATTTCTTTACGGATTGCTTGCTTTTAGCGGCATATTTCTCATCAATTATCGTAAAATCCATTCAAAAAGGGTTTTGTTTTCGTCCTTATAATCTCTTGTGTATCTGGCCCTAAAATGGATTGGATGTGATTTGGAAAATACGGGTATTCCTAATTGAAGTGGAAATTTGATTCGAATGCAAGTAATACAGAACCAATTCTATTTTACAGTTCATGCTTATTTCACAAGTGAAGTTATTAAAAAAAAGTAACTTAAAAAATGGATGCCTAAAAATATTTGATGTTTTGAAAAAATATATTTTTTTAAATTAATTTTTTTTTTAAATCCTAGTTATTTTCAAAAGTTAATTAAAAAAATCGACATTTGATCGCGAAAACAAAATTTAAAATATTCTCTCAGAATTAAAGTTTTTTAACCTACTTAAGGGCGCCAATCAATTCCAGAAAGTGCGCCTAGGAAGTGTTTCGACTTGTATTTTTTTTAGGTTTGTTCATTCAAAATTTCATTTCTAAATCAGATATTTGGATATTTTGTTTGTGGATAGAGGATATCTTTTGTAAATAATACCTGGTTAACCGACATTTAACTATCCGGAATTTTCTATTAACCAGAATATTTTAATTAAATACTGTCCGATTTCGAAAATTCCTTTTTTAAGATAGAAAAAAAAAATGCATGTTTGCAAAAAAAAAAAAAAAAATGATTATTTGACTTTTTTTTTTAATACGAAAATATCGATTAAAAGGACTTTTTCTAATGTAAATTACTAAGAAGCCTTACATTTGAGTAATATTGAAACAACAAACGAAGTGAAATAGGCTCTCACTGAATTTAAAGCACATAATACTAGTTAATACAACTATCTCAAGATCCCAACTAAACCGACAACATACAGTCGAACCTTTAACATATCCTTAACCAATCCTCCACTCAACTAACTAGGTGAATCAAACCTCTCACTAACGTTAAACTAACACATCTCAATCCCTTCAGTGCTCTATAGATATGATCCAAAGGCGCCTGTTCGAGATCTCTTCCCAGAATCAAATGGACACATTAAATTACCATATGAACAGATTTGCTACTAGTGGTCTAAGCCCAAAAAGCTGAGTTCAGAATTGAGATCGTTTATAGTTTGCAACACGCCTTGGCTGCAATGTCATGTTTAAGCACACTCAACTTATTATCAGGGTATCTATTAAACTAAGACCCACATCATTTAGCCAAGTGATAGATCTAGCTGCTTAGTAATAGGAAATGGTGCTAGACCATTTCAGGATCATTTTTGGACTTGCGCCACTTGTCTGGAGCTCGTCCATATGGTGCAAGCTGGAGCCCCAAGTCTCCATCTGGTTAATTTCATTGTGCCATATTAGATTCCGATCGCCGGTGTCGCTTCGCCTGGAGATTTCTTGTTTACAAGATGAATGTCTTAACGAGATTCTTGTGTGTCCAATAAGATTTGAGTGGGTGACGTCGAAGTATGATTAGTGGGATAGAAGCGCTGGGTGTAATGAAGCGGGTGGGAGAGGGAGACGGGGGGTATAGATCGAGAGGCCTAATTGGGTTCTGATTATTTGGGAAACGCGTAATGGGTAGGGGGGGGGGGGGGGATTAGGAGTTGTTTGGGTTGGTAGGTTGTTTTGAATCTGAAGTTACTGGATAAAATTGTTCGTGCGTGTTAAGTGAGCGAGTGGATGGATATAAGAGTTGTTTAGTTTGGCATCGGAATTCAATTATTGCAACTTTATTGTTGGACACTGAAAATAGTGAACTGAACTCAGATGACATGCAGTATTTGATATATTTTTTTTTGTATATTATGGAGATATAGGTTAAATTTTTAAAAATAAATATCATTAATGATGAAAAGGTTTTTCGATAAATAGATATAAAATAAACCTTCGATATTTTATGACCCTTAGCGAGCCCAATCCGAGATCTTCTCAATAACGAAAGATCCTAGTAACGAGTTCAACATTATTGTAATAAAGTAATAATTATATTGGGGTTATCAGTAGCTGTCGTGATAAGGAAGGGATAGTTATAATGCGGTTTTCTTGTAAAGAGGATGTATTATTACAAACATAAATGCAAATAATGCAGTCAACTTCAGGTTCTAAGTACGCCTTGGCCTTGTTTGGCACATCCTAACAATCCCCTCATTCCAATCTAATTCCTATTTAAAAATACCTATATAACACAAATTATCTAATCAGGGAAGCAATTTGATTTATCTATTACTTTATCATTAACAAAAATGCTTTTTTACCTTCTCGAGTAAGTTGTGATTTATATATTCCATCGTTGTGTGGAAGACAAGCAACTTTCCACTGCATTTTTTCCACACAATGTCCCTATAGCTCCTTCACTCACACCTTAAAAAATAATTGTTCATCTTATAAATATCAAAAAGAGATCGATTAGAGGGAAACTTACTTACCATGGACTACTCCTGTTGTTCCTCTTTCCGTTATAGTAGAGCTTACATTGTTGTGTGGTAGAAAGGCAACTTTCCATTGTATTTCTTCCATGCAATGTCCTTTAAATATATATATAGCTTCTTCACATTTAAAAAAAAATGTTTATCTTATAAATACATTAAAAGAGATCGATTAGATGGAAATTTACTTACCATGGGCAATTCCTGTTTTTCCTCTTTCCGTTGTAGTAGAGCTTACATCGTTGTGTGGAAGAAAAGCAACTTTCCATTGCATTTCTTCCACACAATGTCCCAATAAACATATATAGCTCCTTCAATCACACCTTAAAAAATAATTGTCCTAACTTTGTGGTGAGGCAATTCCTGATATTTTGCCACCCCACTTTCCCACGCAAGCAAGGCGCCAGGCTGGGCCTTACCATAAAACGTTAGAAAGGACACC
The DNA here is from genome assembly GCA_963932185.1 of Troglohyphantes excavatus. Lineage (NCBI taxonomy): Eukaryota > Metazoa > Arthropoda > Arachnida > Araneae > Linyphiidae > Troglohyphantes > Troglohyphantes excavatus. The sequence continues at coordinate 48,363,070 of OZ010674.1, read as the reverse complement.
ATGACAAAAAGAGTCGACTTGGGGATTTAGGGCCCATAAATGTAAAATATATGTGGTCCTTTCATCTCGTCGGGCCCAATCGTGTGAATAAGTCGTATTACCAAATTACGGTCAGGCTGCCGAGAGGTATTTTATCCAGGAAGACCAATGGAATGAGGAGGAAAGATTCAGAGGGCGTTCCCTTCGTCCCCCTCGACAGATCTCTACTCTTCACATCGAGAGACACACTAGACTTAGATTTTAGACTTCACTTAGACTCTTAAGAAAACTCTTAAGTCAGACTCTCTACATCTTTGTATGTAACCAACGTTAATTAATCTCTGATGTTGGAGAGAAATTATCTGATCGACTGTCAGCCCCTTTCCAGTCTGGTGAGTCAAACAAACTATGTTCTCGCACGGGTAATAAATCTGTATATCATGAAAGTTAAATCGTTCCTTACTTTTATTATAGTTAAGTTTCTGCATTTTTATGCCTTTTCTCCCCAACAGGAAATTCCACGGGCTGGGTAGTTTAATTGTCAAAAGACAACGCAATGTCAATCTTATAATATACAACCACGCCGAAGTAATAAGTGTAATAATTATGAGCTTAATGCTAACAGCACGTTCCGCGTTCAGGAACTCTCGCTTCTTTCTAATTACGTTAATATAATCTTATAAATACTTGAAATTGAGACCGATTAGATGAAAACTTGCATACCATGAGCTATTCCTGTTGTTCCCATAGAGTAATGATACAAATAGAGGAATAAAAACGCATATTTCCGTGTTCCGTGTCCATCATTGAAACCACGTGATATGTGGAAATGCCAATTCATTCATGCGCCAATATTACTTGGCAGGCCTTGGCGACTTTCAGAACTAAACGAGATCGAAGTATTGTAATATGGTTTTGTGTTTAATTTTGTATTTAAATATCGTTTTTTTTTAACGAGTGGCACCATTTAAGGGAGTTTAACATATATATTAAGGAGATTTTCCTTACTTTGTAGTTTCGAAATAATTGCATTACGTTTTTATGTAAAAAAAATTTACCATAAGCGAAGTTCTTTCAATTGTTATTTTGAATACTTCAATAAGAAAATATGAACAATAAAACCTGAGAAATATAAAGAGTTTCGCTTCTTCGAGTATTGAACACAAACAAAATATTTTCGTTTCGTTAATGAAGAGGAAATATTTAGCGCATATTGTTTGAAAATAAGTAAATACGTACATATATGTTAAGAAGTTGAATACGGACAGAACTCCTTATCACCAAAAAAAGAAGAAAGTGCGCCAAATTTGAAACTCCTGCAGATGTCTGAACGCCAAATGTGGCAGCGCTATAACCACGTGATGTCGGTTTTCCGTTTCAATGTTGACACCGCGGCCTTACGAGAGTCTGGTATTGAAGGCGCTCTCTATTTAATATTACAACTCTCTGGTTGTTCCTCTTTCCGTTGTAGTAGAGCTTACATCATTGTGTGGAAGAAAGGCAACTTTTCATTGCATTTTTTCCACACAATGCCCCTTTAAATATATATAGTTCCTTCACTCACATCTTGAAAAAATAAATGTTTATCTTATAAATATATCAAACAGACATCGATTAGATGGAAATTTACTTACCATAGATTATTCCTGTTGTTTCCCTTTCCGTTGTAGTAGAGCTTACATCGTTGTGTGGAAGAAAGGCAACTTTTCATTGCATTTTTTCCACACAATGCCCCTTTAAATATATATAGTTCCTTCACTCACATCTTGAAAAAATAAATGTTTATCTTATAAATATATCAAACAGACATCGATTAGATGGAAATTTACTTACCATAGATTATTCCTGTTGTTTCCCTTTCCGTTGTAGTAGAGCTTACATCGTTGTGCGGAAGATGCTTTCTTTACCTTTAAATAATTCATTCTTTAGTACATGAAAACCGAATTGTTCATCATATTAATATATTACATTTAAAAACATGAAATAGAGATTGATTAGATGGAAACTTACTTTTCATTGACTGTTCCTGTTGTTTCCCTTTCCGAACAGTAGTCTGGAGCTTACATCGTTGTTTGGAACACTGTATTTCTTCCAAAGTAAACCCCTTTAAATATATATAGCTTTTTCACTCAAACCTGAAAAAAAAATTTCATCATATGATCACATTAAATTTAAAAATCAATTAGATATCGATTAGATGGTAACTTACTTTTCAAGACTATTCCTGTTGTTTCCTTTTCCGTTGTAGTAAAGCTTACATCGTTGTGTGGAAAAAAGGCAACTTTCCGTTGCATTTCTTCCACACAATGTCCCTTTAAATATATATAGCTCCTTCATTCACATCTTGAAAAAATAAATGTTTATCTTATAAATACATCAAATAGAGATCGATTAGATGGAAACTTATTTATTATGGGTTATTCCGGTTGTTTCCCTTTCCGTTTTAGTAGAGCTTACATTGTTGTGTGGAAGATGCTTTACCTTTAAATAACTGCGTACCTATAAATATTTCTTTCTTTCGTACCAGAAAACATAATTGTTCATCATATTAATATATTAAATTTAAAAACTTCAAATAGAGATCGATTAGATGGAAACTTACTTTCTATGGACTATTCTGTTGTTTCCCTTTCCGAACAGTAGAGTGGAGTTTACATCGTTGTGTGGAAGACTGCATTTCTTCCAAATTACGTCCATTTAAACATATATAGCTCCTTCAATTACACCTGAAAAAGAATTGTCGATCATATAATTTCAGTACATTAAAAACTTCAAATGCAGATCGATAGATAGAAGGTTACTTACCATTTAATATTCCTGCAGTTTTTTGTGTGTGAAGGATTGTAGCATGAAGTTTACATCGTTTGTGAAAGAAAGACAACATTATATTGCATTTCTTTCATACCACGTCCCGTTAAAAATATATAGATCTTTCATTTAAACCTGAAAAAAATATACGTCTTATAAGTTCATTAAATTAAATACAGATCAATTAAATGGAAACTTAGTTGCCATGGACTATTCCTGTTGTTTCCGTTTACGTTGTAGTAGATGTCTTAAATATATTTTGATTAAACTTTTTGCTTTAAAAAATTGCCAAAAATTTAAAATAAATTCGTCAAAATCTACAAAATATTTCATTTGTTTAAAAAATAATTGAAAAAACTAGGATAAGGAGGATACTTTGCCATTTTGGTGAAAACTATGTTATCTGTGCATTCATTACGAAATTTCGATGAAATTTGAGTAACCATTTTTTTCCGACGCCAAAAGTCCATTAATGCGTCTAGTACAACGCTAATCACAATCAACTCAGTTAAGTGTGAGAATAAATAAAGGGCACTCGATAAATTGGTTGTACATTCTTGTAAGTCTGATTAATGCTAAATACTTCTAAAAGCAAATAAAAAATATATGACATATTAAAGCGTATAAATAACTCACGTATGTATTACTTGATTAAATAAAACTATTTTAAAAACAACACAAAATGTACTTTATATTCCATCCGTATCTTGACTGTCCGTTTCCGTCCTTATCTTAATGCCCGTAAATCCCCTTACACATAAATTTTATTCGCGAATTTACTTGGCTATTTTTCAAATGTCCGTGTTTTCTTAGTTGATTATAGTTGTTAACTGGATTAACCTCTTATCTGCCACTAAATACCGATATAATATCTTAAAAGACATAATGCATAAAAATGGCGTCGTTTATATTTTTTAAAACAATCAGCAACAACAATGACCTTACATTTAACGAGGTTCAATTTTAACAATGCAGAATCTTGCAAATAATTTTCCATAACAATATTCAATTTTCATTATAAGAAAACATCAATACATTGTATAAATATCCAGTTTTTGATTGTATTATTAAAGTATTGTTGATACTTTATTCCATTCATATTAACACATTATTTTATTTAGCAGTTCGTGGTATAACAAACAGACTTAAAAAGCCATTAAACCATATTTTTAACAGACTTAAAAAGATCAAAAAACAAAACCGCCAAAGCGCGTCAAAAGATGAGAGGTTATTAATTCGACTATTGTATGTTGTATTTTGTACGATGTATTTTGTTTATGTATGTTCGTGCAAGATTTCTGTTCTAAATCAGATATTTGGAAAACATATCACATTGCTACTTTTTGATAAAGTAATGTTACTTGCATTTGAGCTTTATACGCCCTTTTACGATGTATTTATACTTAAAAAAACGAGTTGATTTAGATACTCATTTTTAAGTACCTTTTTTTTTACAGTGTGTGAATGTGAATTTCTGTATCCTCTCTTGCATATCTAGGCACTAAAATCAATGCAGCTATTCAAAACAAAACATTTATTATAAGAAATTGATACTATGTGGAATTTAATTCCAGAACATTACAAAGCTGACATAACTATAATAGTCGAATATTCCCTATAGATATTTATTCATACAAAATTATATTGTATTAGTGTGCATTTAGAAAAAGACTATGAGAAAATAATCCTTAAAATTTGCATATCGAGAAAAAAACTGTTTGTTTCAATACATAACTTTAGGGCTTTGTTTATCTCGAAGTGGATAAGAACAAAACGAATAACGAAAGGAGATTATCGTAAATATCTCTTTCAGAACTTTTGCTAGAAAGAGTTTCGAATGTTTGTTGATAGGATATCTTTTAAAGATATGAGATCAACTCAGTTTTTGAGATAAAACAGCGCAGATGGAAATATAAAACATTTTCTATATTGGATTATACACGATTGTTTATCCTGAAAAACATCTTCAGCTTTCTTATCTCGTTATATTACAACATTTTGTGTATTTATTTTTTAAAAAGCATGAATAGGAATGGCTTATAAATGTTCAATCTCATTTTAGGATATCTATTGATCTACATTAAAATATGGAATTAATAACTGAAAATAAAAGATAAAACAAGGGGAGGATTGATTTGCAAACAAAGAGAAAATACGCAGAACGGTTAGAGGGAAATCGTAATGACATAATAATAAAGAAGTCATGTTTTATAAAAGAAATTAGTTAGCCTATATTTTAAAAATAAGTATAAAATTATCATAAATGAGTTGTCATGAATGTGTTGTCTTTATGTGGAAGTGTGAATAATAGTTCATCCATAATCTTTCTTAAACAAATGTGTTTAATACTTTTTTTTATTATACTTGCATCAAATTAAAATCGATTTCGATATATAGGGTAAGGGAGGGTAAATGTACGTACAGCCGGGGGGGGAGGGGGGTGAACGAACCACCAATGACTATTTCGTTAGTTTTTATAGTAGAGCTAAACTTAATATACCATTTTGTAGGGAATAAAGTCTACTACACATTGATACACAAAAAATTTGCATAGAGGACTATCTTTATATTAAAATCCGCACCAACTTTAAAATTTCTAATAGCAACACCCAATTTTGATTCAATATTTAGAATCTACGACAAAATTTATCGTTGAATATCAATTTGCAAGTCATTTGGTTAAGTAGTTTTTTAATTATGAATATCGAAAGTTTAGAACTCGTAATGTTAAATGAATTTCTTAAACTTTTAATCATATCTTTCGAAATAATAATTTTATTAAGCTGATATTTTTATCTGTGTTACTTCTAAACAACCCAAATAAAATACACTAACTTTCATTACTTATATGTATATTTTTTAATTTTATTTAACTTAGGATATTAAAATTCATAAAATTTATGAATAGCAACCATGCTATATTTTGATCCAAGCTATATTTTGATAGTGATGGATTCAGAAAAAAGTTTTATATGCATATCTAAAATTTCATGATTTTCCTCTTTGTAGTTTTTTGGCTATATTAAAATGTGCATCAAATGATCATTTAAGGGGTCATACACAAATTTAAAATCTGCAAAACTTAACAGAAATCTACTAATTTTGAGCATTAAAAGCGCTTTGATCGCGTTGGCATAAAATTCTAAATTCTTATATAAAGGCGAGGGGTATACGGGAGTGGGGGAATGAATGACTACGGGAAAAGAAGAACCACGGCTAACGCCAAAACATTTTCTACCAGCGTACTTCATTTCGAAGTCTCACTAATACTTTGTCCAATGTGGAAGTAGCCCCTCAAATAAGATAGATACATATCGTCTAATATCTCTGCATATAAATGTTGGAAATTAACGAAAATTTATATTTAGATTATTTTGAGGGCGGGGAAAATTTCTGCGCTATCAAAAGTAGGTGTTGCTATTGAAAAAGTTGGCGCGGATTCGAGTATAAAGATAGTCCCCTATACAAATTTTTTGTATATCAAAGTATAGTAGCCTTTATTCCCTACAAAATGGTATATTAAGTTTAGCTCTACTATAAAAACTAACGAAATAATCATCGGTGGTTCGTTTTTTATTCCGCGGCTGTACCTAGTGAGTATTTGGTTATATCTTAGGGGGTAAAACATATATCACAACTTCAAAATTATACCCAACGTTTTTTATATATATACTTGAATAATCATACCAAGCTTGGTAAATTTACAAAAACAACATAAAACTAAAAAATAGTTTACGTACTCTTTGCATGCTAGGAGTTAAAGAGTACGCATATGGAGGTCAAGAGTACGCACGAGCAGTAATAATTAACAATGGCTTGCTGACTTTATAAGCCTCATACCATCAGTACTTGCAAATGCCACACTGGCTCCAGTTCACAATACCCCATGCTCACAGAGGTATCAAGACAGAATACCCCCACCCCCCCCCAAAAAAAACTATATTTTTATGTTTTTTTACAGAAATTTGGTTTTTAATTTTTTTTTATTTGACTTACAATGGGAGGGGTTGGAACCCCTCGCCCCCTTGCTTACGTGCTTGTGGTAGTGGAAGGAAGTTGGGGTTCAAAATGTTTCCTTTGTTGGGCAATGCAGTAAAACAAATGACTTGTTCAATTGACAATTTAGTTTTAAAAAGTGTAATATTAAAAAAGTGTAGGGGCAACATCCGAAAAAAGTGCAGGGGCAACCGCCCCCCCCTTCCCCCCGAATCGCCGCCACTGCAACAGCTACATAATGGAATATTAGCGACTACTCGAAAACTAACGAGTTGGAAAGACCCGGTAACACTGCTTCGTAATTCAAAAACTTAGTAAGATGACAAGGACAACACCTATATGACACCTGACTCTCCAAATTTCAATACTACAACCAATGTGAAGATGTTTGGACCACATGCAGCAGTTCCCTCAACACGGCGTTGTTTGGTGGACGACGAAGACAGAACAAATCTCGAAATCGCAAACATACTTTTACGAGTTCGGAACTCTTCCGACTTTTTCGTTATGCGCACTTGAGAATTTAAGTCAATAGGTTATTTTCATTTACTAAAACAAATTCTCAAGATGGAAGGTCATTACTGCATGAGGAAGGAGTATGCAAATGCAAGACGTTATATAATTTTCTTTAAAAATGCCGACATGAAAAATTATTCACACGAACCAGTTGATATATTCTGCATACGATTATATTCTATTGATGACTACTTTCTTGATACGATTCTGTGTTTATTCTACTAACGGATACTTCCTTGATACGATTCTGCGTTTATTATACTAACGGACACTTTATTGATACGATTTTGCGTTTATTCTACCAACGGATACTTTCTTGATACGATTCTGCGTTTATTCCACTAACGGATACTTTCTTGATACGATTCTGCGTTTATTATACTAACGGATACTTTCTTGATACGATTCTGCGTTTATTCTACTAACGTATACTTTCTTGATACGATATAGCATTTATTATACTAACGGAAACTTTCTTGATACGATTCCGCGTTTATTCTACTAACGGATACTTTCTTGATACGATTCTGCGTTTATTATACTAACGGATACTTTCTTGATACGATTCTGCGTTTATTCTACTAACGGATACTTTATTGATACGATTTTGCGTTTATTCTACTAACGGATACTTTCTTGATACGATTCTGCGTTTATTCTACTAACGGATACTTTCTTGATACGATTCTGCGTTTATTATACTAACGGATACTTTCTTGATACGATTCTGCGTTTATTCTACTAACGTATACTTTCTTGATACGATATAGCATTTATTCTACTGACGTATACTTTCTTGATACGATTTTGCATTTATTATACTAACGGAAACTTTCTTGATACGATTCCGCGTTTATTCTACTAACGGATACTTTCTTGATACGATTCTGCGTTTATTATACTAACGGATACTTTCTTGATACGATTCTGCGTTTATTCTACTAATGGATACTTTCTTGATACGATTCTGCGTTTATTATACTAACGGACACTTTCTTGATACGATTCTGCGTTTATTCTACTAATGGATACTTTCTTGATACGATTTTGCATTTATTATACTAACGGAAACTTTCTTGATACAATTCCGCGTTTATTCTACTAACGGATACTTTCTTGATACGATTCTGCGTTTATTCTACTAACGGACACTTTCTTGATACGATTCTGCGTTTATTCTACTAAAGGCTAATCATGCAACTTTTCTTGAACAATATTATTCTTCCTACTTCATACTTCATTTGCTTCCCAAGAACTAAGTATCGAACAATACAATGTAAGGGAAAATTTATAAATAAAAAATATTATTGACATATAAGATCCATATTTCATTTTATAGTATAAAAATAATTAATACAAATTATGTATCTTTAATTTCTTACGAAACTAGAACTTTTTAATTAAAAAAAATAAAGGTTTTTAAATTTTATAATGAAATAAAAATAAAATAAATATAAAAGCAATGAAATTATATATCTTGAAGATAAAAAAAAAAAAAAGGATTAATTTAGAAATTATTTTAGAGTTTTAATACTATATATTAAAATACGTTGTTAAAAACTATTAAATACACTTTGAGCCATCGCATATTTCATTAACTACTTATAAATTATAATTTAATTGAACAATAAACTAATTTATTTTTCTTTACTTCCTAACTTTTTTGTAGAAATGATTTCAACGTTGAAAATAATCTCATTTAAAGTAATCACATTCGGTTAGTTAGAATAAAAGAGAGAATACATATAAAAAATTAAATAAGTTTCCTTTGAATTTTTAAAAACGTTGTATAAAACATTTGAACACAAATAAAAACGCATGAAAAAACCCAAACTTTCCCGATCCAAGCAAACGCGACACACACTCAATCTTCCCCGTATTTCAAAATGCAATTTCATCGATGAATAGTGAAAGAGCGATTGACACTTCTTACCAAATAATCAGGATATCTCTCTATTTCAGTCACGGAATTTCAAGAACCAGGATCAAATAAGAAAAAAATCACCGAAAGATTCATCTTCACAGTATAACTGAAGATCCCATATTCTTGGAAACGATTCTTTGTCAATGATCCAAGAAATATCATCTTCGAACTGTCTATGAGGAGGCCCTGAAAGAAAATTTGTGCATATCAGCATAGGAAAAGTTTGTAATAAGAATCGAGGATTGGAGCCTACGACTGACAATGCAATCAGTTATATATATTTCTCACAAAGAGTTCGATATTTTTCGAATAGGATGTGAAATGAATATTGAAGATACAGTTCAAAATATACAACTTAGTTAAGAAGAAACTGTTTCGCCTCATCTTTCAAAACGTAACGCAATATTGAGGAAATGCAGTTCAAGAAATATATTTTACTTCGGAAAAAATGGCAAAGAAGGTCAAAAGTAGAAGGAATTCTTAGATATTGAATTATTTTATTTACAATTTTAGATATTCTAAATTACAGTCTTATTTCTTATAATTAAATAGAAGTAGAAATTTAATTTAACCTTTTGGTTAAAGTAGTATTAATGTAGTGGTGGCAAGTGACACCACTACATTATAATTTTTTTTTTTTTGCATAGAAACAATTCCCGTAGGTTTACTTGAAAATCATTTAAAAGGTGCTTTATCCGTCAATACACGATTATTTTTTATATTTAATAAGTAAATAGCGCTACTACTTTTAGGAAAATAACTTTTAACAGGAATATGATATGAAGCAGACGTCTATTTTTTTAACCGACTGAACAGCGCGCCAACCAAAACTCTAAAAAAAAACCGCCAGAAACTTTAAATTAAAACCGCCAACGCGCGCCCAGTCGAAAGGTTATCAATTCGACCGCTATGTATTTTTTTTAATGTATGTTCGCGCGGGATTTCGGTTTTACTTCAGAAATTTGCACAATTTTTTTTTTGGATAGGGGATGTTTCACTTGATAGCAATTTAAAAAAAATTCTGGTTATCCGGCATTTAACTATCCGGAATTCTCAATTAACCGGGACCGTCTGAAAAAAAATATTTTCCGATTTCAAAAATTCTTTTTTTGTTGGATAGAGAAAAATCCACTTAGGCAAATTCTGCAAAAAAAAAAAAAATCGGTTATCCTGCTGTTATATATCCGGAAATGTCGATTAACCGGAGTTTTTTTTAAACAATTTATCCAATTTTATAATATTTTCATTGTTTAACAGAAGTTGTACAACAATGACATTTCGTTTAACCAGCCTTTTTTGACATTGATAGAGATTGTTTTATAATATATGTTGTTGAGCACAAGTTGCTGCTTGAATTTCTTAGTGAATAATAATAGGGGGCAAAGCCCCCTGCTAAATTAATAACTAAAAAGGGAAATATAAAATAATCTTTCCAAGAAAAAGGAAAACCGACTTTAAGGAAAATGCAATAATAAGTAAAAAATAATTTTTAATTTTACTATTTAGTTGAAAAAATTTAATTATTGAATATCAATTTTATACTTAGTACAACTTTTTGAAGTTTGTGTCAATTTACAAAAATCATACCTAAATTTTGGCGCCGATTTCTAAAAGTTGTACTAAGTATAAAATTGATATTCAATAATTCAATTATTTCAACTCTTTAGTAAAATTAAAAATTATTTTTTACTTTTGAGCGCATTTTTCTTAAAATCGGTTTTTATTTTCTCTGGAAAGATTATTTTATATTGAAAATCCTTTTTCATTTTAGGACTTTAAGTTCTAATGATTCCAAATGGAACTACGAGAATTTCGTGTACCTGGCCCCATCAGGCCACATAGATGCTAAATGACACCATTAAAAATGTTAATTTTAAAAACAAAGATAGATATTTTAGTGGATATTTATGTTAATCTAGGTTAAAAAATATAATTCCATATAATAAAAATTTCCTACTGGTAAATAAAAATGGAAGTTTTAAAAGGTAAAATTACAATTTTTATTTTAGGTATCTTGTAGTTAGTTGTAAATGTTTTGATTGTTAAGTGTTGTCTACTATTACATTACTTAATGAATTATAAGTAATAAATATGAAAAAAATTTAACTGGAAAAGTTTTATTTTAATTTAATTCGAACAATTATCTGCTTAAAAAAATTCAACTTAAATAATAATTATTTGAAATTTTTCCACTAAAACATAACTGCGCATATTCAGATAGAATTTTATGTTTAAGTTATGCATCATATGCACTGTTAAAATAAATACTCTTAAATAAATAAAATGTACTTATTTTTGAGGTACATTCGATACTTATAATGGCTCCAAATATATAAGTTTCAATTTTGAAAGAGATATGTACTCAAAAATGAGTATAAATAGTGAAATTGAGTAGACTCTTACCTACATAGGGTAAATTCATAGATGACTTTCATTAAATATCGGCAATAACAAGCAAGTTTTATCGGTAGTAGTATCCAGATCTACAGCGCCGAAGTCCAGTGCCTTATATGTTAAACTACCATGGCGACCTTAATATGTTAAAACAGAAATAATGTTCAAAAAGGTGTTCCAAAAGAATGGGAAGTAAAAAAGTGAGTTGTAATAACTCAGTTTCTTTTTAAACCCTCGACGTCAAAAAATGTGGAAAAGCATCTACTAAATTACTATTTTAATTTGGCAGATTTCATAAAGATCACTTAAACAGAACCTGATATTAGCAATATTAAATCACAATGCTAATTTTTAAGGACATACGGATATTTAAATTTGAGTACGTCATTTCTCAATTACGATACAATTATGCTTAAAAAGAAATGAGTAGGTTCAGGTACTTAATTATAAGTACTTTTTTTTACAGTAAACTACATTAAAAAGTTCATTAAATTAGTTCTACATTAAAAACCTGTTTCCAATTCTAAAATATATCCAAAATTGATTGTTAAAAATATTTTTTAGAAATTACAAGAAAGGCCGCTTTTCACATACGGCATCGGCGCCGGTTTTCCCGGTGTATGAAAATCGGCATTACTATTTATGTTATACGTTTGGAAAATCTATTTTGTATTATGCGAAAAAAAAATTCCTTGTAAAATATCTATTAAAAAAACTAATCAGATATTTACGTTACAACGTTATTTTACTAAAATATTATAAAGCAAATCGAAATTTCTATAATAAAGATTTTCCAGACGCCGCCAAGTCATACTAATTGCACCAATTTCAGACACTAGAGATTTGATTTAATATTAACATTTGAAGTTTTATCCAGCAATGAAATTTAATATAGTAGTCTATAGTGATACTTTTTTATTCGAAAAAATACGATAATATTCGATAATTATATTTATACTCGGCAACAGAAGAAATAATGTGTTAACAAATTACTGTATTCAACACAAGTTTACAAATATATTTTTCTCTCACACTTTATATAAAATTAGTAAGTTCTTTCTATATTAAAAATTAATTTTTCTCTTTTGAATTTAGTTATAACTGCTGTATGAAAAGAAGGTGATTTTGATTTCTTAGAATACAATAATCAAATTAATCTGAGATAAATATCGTAATGTTACACTGTAAAATAAGATACTTAAAAATGAATACCTGAACACACTCGTTTTTCTTTAAGTACATTTGAACCTTAAATGAGCGATGGCACACTGAAATTTAAGCAACCTTATCAGTGGGATTTAATATTGCTAGTTTCAGATTCTGTTCGATCTATCTTAACAAAGCGAATTGACAAACTTAAAATAATTGTTCAGAAGATGGTTTTCCACATTCTTTGAACCGCAACATTACTTGAGCCGAAAGCTAAATGGTTTATTTTTCTGAATTTGTTTTGTTTACTGTTTCTGGTGATTTACAATATTTTTTAGGCGATGTGTGTGATGTCACACACTTCTTGTAACCCCCCCCCCCCTCTTGTCACAAAGTGTCACAGCTTTTTGAACCAGTCCAAGTGTGACATTATTTGTTGATGGCGCCTAAGGAAATTTAAAAAAAAATTCTCACAGCTCGTTTTTCAATGATAAATCTCAATTGCAAAGTGAGAAATAATTTGTTCTTTTTGCTTTACAAAAAATAGACAAATGCATTGCTTCTAAAATTTAATCCCAAGCGCTCAAAAGAAAGTTAACGCAACGAAACGACTCTTGAATTCTCCAAATAGAAGACTAAATGATGGAACCTAAAATCCGATATCTTTAACACCTTTTATTTCTCATGAATGAAACAACATTCTATTTTTTTTTACTCTGGAAATGTTAAGAACTCGCGATATTTTCCCCGAAGTACGCAATGAGCCTTCAGGGAACTCAAGATTTAAACTTTTATTGGTTCCTTGGATAAGAAAGACTGGTGTCTCTTTACTTTCGGATAAAGAAATCTTTTCAAATGGCGACTATCTAAAAAGAATGGTAATCTGTAAGCGTCTTAACGGATTTCGATAGGCTGATTTCTTCTGTCTTTACTTTCTTTCTGAAGATCACTTTATCTACCAATGGGATTACAGGGATGACTTGACGTGATTGCATTAAATAATAGACAATCAAGGTACTAAAGTTTCGTAATAAAGCTTTTATAAATATCCATTCATTTAGACCTGCGTGCTTTTCATTTTTATAAAAATAAAAAAAACTTTATTTAATTTAGGTAAGATCTGGTTTGCCGAAATTAATTATATTAGGTTGAATTATATTTTTGATGCTTAACTTTTTGCAGAATTCTTAGTTATTTTATTCTAGATTTATTTCTAAAAAATGCCTGTGTTTATGAAAATAAAAAGAAATATGCTTTTAAATATTGTAGCACACAACAAGCAAAGAAATTCTAATAAAGCATTAAATTCTTTCTTCTAGGTTTAGCATATATTAGCTTAGACTGATATACATGATGCCTCATTGACTATTTTAAAATGTAAGACAATCATGATTTGTTACAAATTATAATTTTAAATAAATGAATTTTATTTTATTATTTAATCATCAAAATTTGACAATTTTCCAATACTATCTAAGTATTTTATAAATAATTAACTCCTTTTTCACTATTGTTCAAACCAAGATATAACGGTATTTCATTGATTTGAATACAGTAAGTTTCCATTGTAAAATGAAAACGTTGCGATCTTTGCACTCTCAGATATAATGTTGAAATTAGGCTATTGTAGGACAAAATGTTGATGATCATTTTAATTAATACCAACACTAAATGCATTAAAAACTAATGACGATTCAATTGAGGAAATATCTAATATTGACAAAACAGTTGCATTTCAGAAATAACACTTAATTATTTCACTTAATAGACTGATGGTACAAGAAAAATAGTTTTAATTAATAATACGATAAAGATATATATTTTTTTTTAAGCATTAACTTTTTGCCTAATTAAAATGACCCTCTCATAGAGTTTCTAATGAAAAAAAAAGAAAAAAATATTTATGTAAGTTTAAAAATTACTTTTAAATAAAGCTAAAAATACTATCAAACCACATCAATAAAAACGGCTGTGTGCTCATATTAAACATGGGCTTTCGAGGATTTTATTGTTACATAAATATAATTACGCATGGTAATGAGTGGTTGCTCATATAAATTTGAAGAGTAAATACATTTAATATTGTCACACAATAAATTATGCCAATACTTTTTGCCGTTTTCTACATTTCGTTAACATTTCAGAAGACGTAATTTCAGGTTTGAGTGATTTATTATTTTACACAAAATACCAATATTTCGGATGGGATTAGAAATAGAAACTTTACACTTGCATTTATAATATTTTCCAGAAAACTCAAGAGTGCGCCATTCTGTCAATTATGTTTCTACGTCTTGCAGTCATAGCACATGTTACGCGTCTTATAACATATATTACTTCTCTCATAACATATATTACTTCTCTCATAACATATATTACTTCTCTCATGACATATATTACTTCTCTCATAACATATATGTTGCTTCTTTTATAACATATATTTTACTTCTCTCATAATATGTTATGTCTTTCATAACATGTTATGTATTTCATAACATGTTATGTCTTTCATAACATGTTATGTCTTTCATAACATGTTATGTCTTTCATAACATGTTATGTCTTTCATAACATGTTATGTCTTTCATAACATGTTATGTCTTTCATAACATGTTATGTGTTCCATAACATGTTATGTCTTTCATAACATGTTATGTCTTTCATAACATGTTATGTCTTTCATAAAATATTATGTCTTTCATAACATGTTATGTCTTTCATAATATGTTATGACTTACGTCTCTTATAATGATATCTTTCGTACATATGTTATGAAGCGAGACGTTTTTATGCACAATTTTCGTTTCGGATTCTGACTTTGTTGCTTAACACTTTCCACTCCAATGTCGCCTCTCAGGCGCCAACATAACGACCAGTTCTTTTGTTTCCCTCTTCTTTAAAATAAACGAGAACAGCGTGATCTTGTGTTTAGAACATCAATCTTTTTTTCAACTTGTTCTCTTGCGAATACAAAACAGATTAGGATTTATTTCCCTTTATGAGTATATAAAAAAAAATCTGTGGAAAAGAACGTACAGAGGAATAACTGTTCCATAGAAAGAACACATCGCAAATTGTTCTTGGAGTGCAAAGGGTTAATATACTATACATTCTTGGTATTACTTCTCTCAACTTATTAAATATACTTTTTGACAACAAGATTTGTGAGTTTTGAATAAATCGTGTATAATATTTGGTCATTAAACAAATTAACGAATTTTAATATTTATTTTCTGCTCATGCAAACTATACAAAACAATTTTAATATATTTGATAAAATATTTATTTAAAATATTAAAACTTCTGTTGAGTTAAAAAAACAAAATAGGTTAAAACAAACATAATTTTGAACATAATCTGAACGTTTAATAATTTAGAGTTTTATTCTCATTAAATATTGATAAATGTATGTTTGCTTATTAAATTACGACTTTTTTCTTATTAAATATTCTATTTTACTTGGGTAGCATCCGTTCTTATTATTTTCCAATTTATTTCTTTTTCGCAATTGAATATATACACAAATCAAACAGTTTGCTTTATTCGGATCAACAATTTATATATATGTATTTTAAAAAGAAATGTTGTAAAACATAAATTATTCTTTCTGGTGTATATTCCTGATTCTAAGGAGTTATTTCAATTTGCGCAGTGGACAAAAGAAAAGTAAATAAATTTAGTATAAGCTTAATATATTTATAATTTTTGTTAGATGCACATTCTTTATTAATCAACTTTCAAAGTTTTTATCTGAAGATGTTTGAAGTAAATCCATTTTATGTTATAGAATAATCAAAATTATGCTGCTTTAATATTTCAGTACTCTTTACCCTGAAAACAAGGCTAACCTTAAAAACATTTATAACAAGATGACTTTTTAATATGTTAAACTTTTGGACAGGGCCGATCTCAGCATCAGCTGGGACTTAATTTCGAATGAAACTTAGGAATTCTGAATAATTTTGTCAAATTTTTGAAATGCAAATTTGAACTGCTAATTTTAATTATCTTGATCAATTGGTACCAGATTCCATATAGATAATTGAATAATTCACGAAAAAAGGTGTTTCTTAGTAGAAAAAATAATTAATTTTGTTTTGGTATGTAATGTTGTATGGTATGTAATTTGATAAGTATAGGTCATTTTTTTAATCATTCGCCGATAATATGGAATTAGCTTATTTTTTTCTTCTCAAAACGATCCGGATAACTGGATTTCGGATAATTAAAGTTCTACTGTATTGAAATAAACCCTCCCCTCTAAACGCGTAGTAGGATGTTTCTATTCCAAGCTTATTTAAAAAACATATCCTATCAAGTTAAAAAAAAATCCCACTGAATAACCAACCACGAAGATGGAAGAGTGTCTCATGGAAAATCCATCAAGCAATCTGTGTTTTCATGTTCGATGTTTAACAAGTAGCCTCCTTTAATCAATCGCAGATCGAATTCTATCTGAAATTAGGCTGTAACGAGCTGATTCATTACAGCCTAATTACCAGCTGAGCAGTACGATTGGGTAGCATTTACGGTATCCTGTTCAGTTTAGGTTTGCAAACAGTTAGGCTGATGAAATGAGTAAACTTTAGGACGTCGGAATAGATTCGAATTGTAAAATAATTTTTGAATTTGTTGTTTCCAGCAAAAATTCACAAACTGTTATAACTGGGAGATCTATATTTGCTAATTTTGACTATTTTGATGGTCGATGCATATTAGTGATGTAGCAATTAAAAAATTATGGGGAAGGGGGGAGTAGGAGACTCAATTAGTTCCATGCCCAGAATATTTACCAATATAAAAAAATGTTTATTAGCAGTTATGCTAAACCATTAACTAGCAATTGTTAATTAACAATAATTTGTTAATTAACATTAATTTGCTAATTAGCAATAATTTGTTAATTAGCTACTAAAAAATGATGGACTCAACCATTTCCATATCCAAAATAATTAATAATATAAAAACAATATTAATTATCAGTTATGTTAAACTATTAATTAGTAATTTTCAATTAGCAGTAATTTATTTATTACCTAGTTAATTGTAATACTTTTTTAACAAATTAATAATTTTGTTTTTATTTAAAATTAAGATTAACATAATTTTCAAATTTTTAAAATTATATGGGGAGGGGGAGGTTTAGCCACCTAAACCCCCTCCTTTCCATCGCCTATGATGTAAATAAATAATTTGAAATATGTTTTTTAGGCGGATATCGGAAAATAAAATTAAAACAATTTTCACCATATATACAATGGTGAAAAAGAATAAACTGAATTATAACAAATACATATAAATAATTCGAATTGTCTATTCCGTTTAGAACTCAAACTATAAATTTAATATTAATATTTTTGAAAAAATGTAATTCTAATATATATTCTTTAGAAAATGCGAAATAAACAATTATGAAAAACTTCATGCTTCGTTTTGAGTTTTATTTGCGTAAATTTCGGTTATTTTTTTCTGTTTATTTACGCAAATATAGTTTTCAAAAACATCAGAGTCCAAACAATTATTTTAAATATATGTTTCTTGAAAATAAATCACTATGGAACTGCAATGTAAAAGTTGCACACTGTAAAAATTACAGTTAATTTTGTCGTTTCTGTTTACTGAACATCAGTGGAAGGAAGAGTGGGAGAACATTTATACTTTTCTGAGTTACAATTCCAAAGAAATTACATTGCCAGATGCTAGATCAAAGAAATAGAAAACAAACTGTCGTTGCCAATTACATCCAACAATTTCTACAGCCATTTTGAACTTTTTTTTTCTTACAGCCCCAAAAAGGGCTTTTTTAATTATTGTTTGAATAAATTATTTGGTTGTCCTATTCCTTATTCATTAAAAATTACATTTTGCAAAAATGATTGCTTTACCAGCTACTTTTAGGATGGCAATAAAATTGTTTCCAATAGTTGGTAAATTATTTTATTAGATTTGATCGGTATCTTTGATTAATACAAAAACTACCTCCATAATATTAAAAATATATACAGAAATATTAGTTATCGTCTTTGAATAGACATATTGAAAGGTCACATAGTTTCGTAAATTATAACATTAGCCTTCTAGTTTCAAAACCACATTGATTCATTTTTTCGATTTTCAGATTATGTCTTTTATGTTTAGTTTTCCTACAGATCTATCAGTAGGCGAATCATAACAGTCCATAACAGCTAAATTCTATTCATTTTGCGGTGTGAAAGTAGCGGCTGGTTGCAAATAAGGATAAGCAAAGAAATCAGTTTCAAAACCAGATATATCAAGATGCGCGTAGGCTACTGCGCACCGATCGCAGCGCCAGTAGTTGAACAACAGCCCACAGCTTTGTTGGAAAACCAGATATACTCGGGGACAACCTAAGTTGAGCCTAAAGCAATTGAATATTTATACATATCATAGCTTCGGCTTCAGGTTCAACTTGGGTTGTCCCCGAGTATAGATTCCGTAGTTTGGTTTGTTTCGAAACCAGATAGATCCAAAAGACGCTCTCTATACTTATACACAGCTAAAATGTGGTTATTGCGTCTATTTATGATAACAATTTGTAAAAAGATAACATTATTTCATAAACAATGCCTTTAATAATTTTTCTTTGTATCTCTTGAAAAAATTGTGAAAAGTGATCTACCTGGTTTAGGAACTACACGGCTCACATGATAGATAATAAGCAAGACAAGTCTGAATAAGGTATACTTTTTTTGATCCTTCGCATGAAATATCATGTCAACCATACACTGTAAACAATTTATTTAAAAATGAGTACATGAGCGTACTCGTTTTTCTTTGAGTACAATTGAATCGTAAATGAGCAATAACGTACTCAAATTTAAGTAATCGTTCTTTCGCAAAAATGTGCAGTGTGGTTTATTATTGCTAATCTCAGCTTCTGTTTAATCTCAGAACTGTTTCTTCTGTTAACAAAGAGACCTGGTAAACTTAAAATATTTATACAGAAGATGGTTTTTCTCATTATTCGATGTCGATCGCTTAAATGAAAACTGAGTTCTTATGATTCAATTATCTTACTTTCCATTCTTTTGCCACCCCTTTTTAACATTACTTATGTTTATAACTTCTTCACGCGCTCTGGCATTACAACGTATATAGCCCCGGACTTCGACGACATCAGGTAGACGGATTGGGTTCGATTCCCGTTAAGTCCTGGTTGCAAATTTTTTAATTTATTTAAATGGATTTATGAAGGCATCCTATGTAGGCAAGAAACTGCTCTTTTTATTCATTTCACTTATTTTTGAGTACATGTCTTTTTCAAAAATTAAACTTATGTATTTGGAGCTATGATAAGAATCGAATTTTAGAAAAAATGAGTATATTTTTCTTATTTTTTAGTACCTACTTTTAAGAGTGTACTGACAAACAAATGGCAAACGTATTTTACATAAATTCGAAATTATTGAAAATACCTAAAATCTGAAATAAAGTACAGCGAGTTTGCTCAACACTGTGCTTCAGTTTCGATGTCCTTTCATTTCAATCCAGACACTTTCCCCCACTTTCTTTTTTCCCGACACGGCAAACCAAGACAAAAGAATGCGAACTATTTCGATTCAGAAAACGTCGATAGCCCCCAATGACCAAGATAAAGCATCGCAGGGCCTGAAACAAAGGACAGCAAACGTTCCTTTATCCATGGAAGTATAAAACTCTTTTGTGGAAATTACAAAAGGCATTGAACGATCGGATATTTTCTTACGTGACTTTATTAGAGTTGAGAAAGCAACAAAAAAAAGCAAGAATACTCCATTGTTTGTATTAAGTGGAACTAAACAAGAACAAGATCTCTTCTTGACTCATTCTTATCCATAATTCATGTGGGATAGTCCGAGTCGTAAGGTATATTGAAATAATGAAGATGCCAGAAGAGAGTGTATTAAGGCAAAGTGAATCAAGTCAGTTTCCATTATGTGTTCTGGAGATCTTCTTTAATTGTTTGTTTCGAGGTTATTAAATGGGTTAACAATGGTGTTGACAATATTACTTAACTTCTTTGGAAGTTAAAAAAAATATTGTTTATGTGCTGATGAGACGGTGAATTGTTTTGGTTGAGTCAATTAATTTGTTGTGCTCTTTAAATAATGCCTTATTATTTAATATCTTCATCTTAATGAAGTGAAGCAACTCAATTAATACATGAATGCGATGATTTTTATGCTTTGCACTTGCTCAATGTAGCTTGTTAACTGAAAAATTAAATTTACATCATATATATATATATATATATATATATATATATATATATATATATATATATATGATGTAAATTTAATTTATATATATATATATATTGTTCAAGTTGCTATTATATCATAGGTGATATTTTGATTCATTTGGCAACATTTGTATTACTTTGGCGACATTTTAATGAATTTGGCGACATTTGTATTACTTTGGCGACATTTTAATGAATTTGGCGACATTTTGTTTGTCCAGTTTGTGTTATCGTTTTTATTTCTGAGATTTATAAGACGAATTTAAGGTTTAGTACCAATTATATATATATATATTAAACGGGTACTAACTTATTTCTTCAAATAATCAATTATCTAGCATTTTGGTTTTGATTACACTAATTGAAGCAAGTAATAACATCGCCAAATGAAACTATATACATCAATACGGCATGTGTACTTACGTACTTTTGACACTAAAATCTACATTTGAAGGGGTGTGTGAAGAACCAGACAGCTCCAATTTTGAAAAAAATTACAGAAGGACGAAAAACATTAAAAAAATATTTAACCTTGTTTAAATTTACCTAATTTGGGTTGAAAATTAAAAATATCTTCTTCTATCACAGACCTGTTTTACTTTTTAAACTTTTTGCTCGTTTTTTTTTATTAAAAAAAATGGAGCTGTTTGGTTTTTTACATCTAAAACTGTTATTCTGTAGCCATTGTTACCAATAAATCCTGGTAGATACTTCTGCGAAGTCATTAATGCGATTGTGAACTTTAAACAGCAAACAACATTCGTTTGATTGAATGATTGCATAATAAACTACATATAAATATATTCTTGCACGGAATTACACCCTTCTAATGGAAATTCGGATGTGTAACACATCTTTTAGCTGGTTTAACAAACAACACACCTTCAACAAACGAGTTCTGCAAACGACTGGCTGATTAAATATAGAGAGTAATCCAGCCAATCTACCAAACGTTGAATTAATTCGGTGCAAAAACAAGACAACTCCTGGAGCAGTACATTTCTTTCACCGTATGAGACAATTGTACAGCTCCTTTTCCTTTATATCTTTATAGCCAATGCTTAGAGCTGTCTGGTTCTTGCACCAATCTATAGAGGATTTTTCTTTAGAGGAATAAGTGAAAATGTGTAAATCAGAGGAAAGTGGAGCTGTCTGGTTTTTCCCCCACCCCCTCAATTGTAATTTGAAAAGGTAAAATTTATTAAATACCGTCAAAACATTTAAAATAAAAATGTCATCTATAACGATTATTCTTTAGATTCCAACAGACTTCTTGAGATAATCAGTTGAATTCCTTCGGCTGAGGAATTTCTTAAAAGGTAGAAAAGGTCCAGATTTCGATAATTGGACCGCTCTTTACTCAGCTTGGATAATTGCATTGGACCCCTAAGTATGTGGGAGAAGGGTCTCAGTTTGAGTTGATATAATTGGGTACGTATTTCTTTTACTGAGAAATCACAAATATAAAAATATTAAAAAAAATTATCTTCCCAAATTAGTTTTATTTGGAATATTGATAGTGACCTTAGGCTCATGAAGACTTTTGATAATAAAAAATTACAATTTTAAGAAATATGTACTGTAAAAATAAGATAAATTATAACACTCTTAGTTTGAAAATCTTTATTAACGCACAATTATTCTAATTTTTATGTTTTTTCAATAATATCTGTCTTATAATTCAATGTTGAATTTTATAAAGATTTTTAGTTCATTTTCAAAGTATTTTTCTTCTCTAATAGCGAATCTAATTAGAATCACGTTCTTATAAATGAAAAACGTTACAAAAACTTGAGTAATGCAACATAAATTAAAAATAAGCGAGGACGAAAAAATTAAATCCAATAAAAATCAAATATAATCGGATTAACGAGTAAGAAATTTTGTGATACATAAAAAACACATTACTCGACATCTCATCTCTTATTTGCTTTTTAACTATTTTATTACTTTGTTACCATTTAAAAGGTAATGAAAATATTATTTTCGGATAAAAATTTCTGCCAATAGTTTTTAATCTTTTGATAATTTTGGGAACACCTGTGCTTGAAATGGAGTTCTTTCTGATTGGTTTTATGTTCAATCAGGGACCGGCTTACAAGCTTAGGGGCCCAGGGCAAAAGAACATTAGGGCGCCCCTCGACGTAACTCAAAATAAAACTGCTAAATTTATGCACAAGCACACAATACAAAATGACGTAATTAGTCAGCTTTAATGCAAATATAAATATTTATTTTTTTAAACTACTAATTTTCTTCTTTTGAGAATTTGAATCAGCGTTAATGGTCAATACTGCAACAATTTTTTCATGCGTTTCTAGTTCTTTTCTTCCTTTTTAGCTTTTTTTTAGTTGAGACAGATTCGTATGTTCTACCCACTTTATAGCTAACAAATCCCTAATGATTACAATATTAGGAAATTTGGTATAGGAAAAAAGTATCCGTAAACGACAAATCTGCGTGCGATTATAAAACACAGCTTGTTTATGGGCTTGGACCTTGGCCATTAATTTAATTTTACTAGTGATCCGAAGCGCATATCTTTGAAAAACGCGATGCAAAAGGTGACATACATCATGAACGTACTGAAAAGTGAAATTGGTTTTATTGGGTAAAATAATATAAGTTTTGCAAAACAATTAACAATTGATTAAAAAAAAATATTTTAAAAATTTTGATTAAAATAAATTTAATTAATTTTTAAAAAATTCGTTAGTAAATTTATTTTTAACTTTTTAACATATATTTAGCATTAAATCATTTTTGGGGGCCCCTTTAAAATGGGGGCCTTGGGCAAATGCCCCGAATGCCCTCCCGTAAATCAGTCTCTGTGTTCAATGTATTTGTTGAAAAAATATCACAAAGATAGAATACTACTTAAAAAAAACAAATTTGTTTTATAAGCTTACGTGATTATTTCTAATTTTTGCGAGTAAAAAGAGGATTTTGGTTCCTTTTCTTTATTTCATGTCAAAATCTTTTTTACTTAAGTTCTTAAAAAATAAAACACTTTATAAAAGTTGAAATGCTAAAAGAAGTAGAAACCTGATAAAACAAAACTGTGTTTTCGTCAAAACATGAACATATAGTTATCTTAAAATAAGCCAATGAGGCCTTTGTGATGCAATAAAGGCCTTAATAATGCACATGCGCGGAAAGTTCATGTATTGCCCGATTTATATTCTTCAACAATCTGTTTTAAATGGTAATTAATGCGTTTCACAGCTTATGGGAATTTAAGTAAAAAATAAATAAATATTTTAGTAATTTAAGTTACTTTAAATTTTAATAAAATATAGTATTTAAAAATTTAATTCTGTTAAAATTAATTAATAAAATGCATGGCTCGGCGTAGATTAGGGATCTTAGGTAACCAATCATGGAGCCATCAAAATTTGGCTACGGGAAACAAGCTGGTAGGATTCTTGATCGGAAGTTTAATAGATCAAATTTCTTCATCCCAATCAAAAGTATCAAGCAAATATAGAGAACTGCTGTAATTTTGTTTGAAGTAAATTTCTAACAACCTTAAGCGATTCGTCTGTGAAGTTTTAATTCGCTTTAATTATAATCAAATAAAAAAAATAGAAGAATCGTAAAAGTAATGGAGGTTTTTATCAGCATATAAGAATGTACGGAATATTTTATAACGACTTACGGGTTTTTGTGTATATTTAAATATTCACATTTAAAAAAGATAATAAAAAAAACTGTCCTAAATGTTTCAAAGCATTTAACAGAAAAAATAACTTTATTTTTTACAATTGTATACAATATAAATATCAATTGTTATTGATTCTACACAATGTTTGCACGATTTTCAAAAAAGAGGGCGCAAATTTGTACCTTTGCATTTTAAATGTTTGAAATGCTTATTGTCAAACTGGTGTTATGATGTTCTCCATTTTTCTAAGACACAATGTTACTGTCGTCTGATAATATGACGAAAATGAAAATGGATAACACATGCCGGGATTTATCACAAACATACAGGCACTCTTAACAATGCTTTGGGAGGGTAACACAGCATCAATTTAATTCGCCCTAAGTATGGGCAAATATTCAATCTCACATGTCACACCCAGCCCGCGTTTGGTCCATAGCCTGCACCCCCCCCCCCCCTTCATATACTCTGTCAGTTTTGGTTCTCATTTCCCCAAAAAGGGTTGCCATCATTGAAGTGTCGTATCGCCAAAGTAATTCGAAAAATCGCCTATTGAACTGCTGATATTTAATGCAATTTTGTAGATTATTCGTTTCAAATTCTAGAAAAGAATGAAATGTTAATGGAGATGAAAAAAAACGAGCCGCGGTAACCACATACATTTCAAATTCAATAAAATCTAAAATTATTTTATTTCTTTTAATTATTTAAACACTTAAATGATGCAAGACAAAAACTCGCAGCACACAACAGCTGAAACAACGAAATAAACTTGTAGTTGATTGGTACGCATGCGCTATTCGCTCATGTTTGATTTCCGTGTCGAGGTCATTCAAATTCTCTCGTTAAAGAAGTTTCACTTAAAAATGGATGTGTCTATGTTATAGAATGACCAGGACATGGTGCACGTTATTTGCTCTATCTCAACATTTTACACGAATCGGCGTTTAATTACCCATAGAGCGACAGCAGATTTATGTCAGTCGAGATATTTGCCACCGAGTTGGAATGGTAACCTAATATCCTTATCATGGCGATTCTATCCTGATAGCCAATGTAGTTGTTTTTAAGAATGTTTCATGTAAAAAATATATCATTAAGGTAAGATTGGAAAAAAATTTGCACATGTTTAGAAAGCTATAGACTTTGATGGAAATGCGTTTTCTCTTTGGTCTATGTCTGATCAGGTTTGCAGAAAACACAATTCCGATAATTTTTTATTTACATATGGACTTGCATATGATATTTTAATATCTTTTACTTAGAATTTTACCTTTTACTTAGATGATATTTTAAAATATACCTTTTACTTAGATGATATTTTAAAATATACCTTTTACTTAGAAAACAACTGTTATTTTCAATAAGCTGTAGCGCAGCCACTATATAATTATATAACATTGATATTAATGTTTAATTTTAGACAATTGAAGGATTTGCTGCAAAAAGGTAGTAGCCCCAACCTAGGGGAATTTGGAGTTACATGTACTATCTTGTGGTAAAAAAACAACTTGTTCGTTTGGTACCAGAAAGATGTAGCTCCAATCGGTAGTTCTCACGTTACTCAAGAAATGGAGCTGCCTGTCTCATTAGTTTGTTGCAATATAGAAGTAGCTCCTGGAGCTACCGCCATTTTCCCCTGAACGACTGCCGTGCTTTGCTTACAGGAAGGTTATACAGCAGTTAACAATACAGATTTTGGTTCTTTTACGTTTTGTGGTTCTACGATGGACTACAACCAGACAGCGCAGCAGATGAGCCGGACGTTACAGAGGGGTAGTGTGATGATTAAAAATGTAAATTTCTGTTTTTAAAGCCAAGTTATATGCTATATATCAATTTAAGTTTTCTTTAAATAAAATAATATTATAGTAAATTGTATTTTTTTTGTGAAATATTTTTCATAGAGATATACAGATCATCTATTTGGTTGCAAGAAAGAGGTAGCTCCAACAATCCAACATGTTCCACGTCATCTGGAGGATATAGTTTTGAGTGAAAATACTGTCATAATATGTAGGAACAATTAAGAAGTTTGATCAAAAAGAATATCTTCACACAACTTGGAATTTTGAATTTTCAAAGTTTTTTACGGTTTTCTGCAAACTTGAATAATTGGAGTTACCTTCTTTTTACAGCAAACATCTCAATTTATTTAAAAAAAAAACTTCATTTTAACTTTTTAACATTTACTTTTTAAATTCCTTTACGTTTTTTAATAATATTTTTGCTGCATAAATTTTATTAAAATCGCCAAATTGGCCAATTGTCGCCAACGGTGGAAGCTCTGACCCATTCTCGTTTTCTGAATACTCAAGATTCAAAATTTCGAATAGTGGCACGTCATTAATCATTTCGAACTCTCCCTCTCAAACGACATCTCATCTCGACTTTCATCTTCCCCTCCCCTCTCTACCCTGCAAATTTCGCGAAAAGTTACCCCCCCCCCTCCGTTTTCTTATTATAAGGAAGTTTTAATAGGAATATCGGAAAAATCATCCAACATCTCTTAAGGAATATTGGCACACATCGAGAGATGTGACTGTGTGGAATCAAGTGGACGATGTTTTGGAGAATGGATCAAAAGAGAACTATTTCTTCTTGCAAATCAGTAGTTCTATCCATTTTTTTTTGTCTCGTGTACCCCTTGATAAAAGTTTTCATTTATGACCCCCTTTTCACCCGTGCCTATTCTCACTTCCTTCTCACCCATCCCTCTACAATTGCTAAAATTTTCAGTTCAACGATGTACCATATCTTGGTGCAAAATCGACGTCTGCAGCAAATTACATCATATTTTGATGATTACTAGGTTGAACCAAAAATCCTTTATAGTAAAAGAGCGGAGATTTCACAGATAGTTGGTTCAACTTCTTTAACTGCAATCAACATTTTTGCTATCGCTACATCAACAAGCCGAGGAATCCCCTCCAAGAAAGACAGCGACGAATAAAGGCATCCGTGGCCCAGTCGATAATGTGTAAAATCCTCTTCCTAAGGATATTCTGGTTCTAAAGATTTACATAGTCTTGAACAGTAATTTCTCTATAAAAGATTTACAAAATGTAATCTAACTACATAATGGTTTTTGAGCAACACGCTCTAGGTTTAGTTCTCTTGGATTACATTGTAGGATACAGTTTGTTCTTTATATGGGGTGTATGCCCCTCCCATTCGTATAGGGAAAACGTAAAAACTAAAACATGTAAAATACAATTACATGAAAGTTTTAAGCATTCATATGTCAAATTTTAAAACAAATAATGGAATCATAATATTGCGTATCTGTTCATACTCTTCGCTGTCACGTAGACAAAGCCCAGTGGATAAAGGCGTTCAACTATGAATCAGAAGATACATAGTTCGATCCCCGATCTGTGAACTTGGCAAAGAAAAGTAAAAAAGTTGTTAATTTGCGATCGGAGGGTTGCAAACTTCGCTACAAAAATACTACTACTAAAATACTAAGAAAACTCGAATTTTGTGTTTTAGGCAACGTTATGAGTTATAGTGCAACGTTATGAGTTATAGTGCAACGCTATGAGTTTTAGTGCAACATTTCACCATTAAATGGTATCCGTAGTATCACAGTAAAATGATAAAACTGAGAACCAATTGTTGTTTGCAGCTAAATAGGTACCACATTTTGGTGCAAGGTCATAATAATTTTTAACATTGTACGCTAAAAAGCCTAAGTGAAACGTATAGTTTTTACTACCCTGCATCTGCCTAATAACTCAATAAAGCTATACAATTCCGAAAGCAGACGCATATATACTTATTGCTCTCACCTACATCAAAATTAAATTTTTTTCTCAAAAATGTTAGTTAAAACCTTCTTTTACTTGCACCTTCAATTGTAAAAAGTTCCGCCTTTTTCAATGACCATGTATCTAATGAGTAGTGAATAAAAAGTTCAACATTAAGTGCAGCTTTATAGAAAGAGATATTCACTAGCCTAATTGGTTACTATAGTATGGTAAATAGAAACGTATTAAGAAAAAAATCCCTTAACGCGTTCAGATTTAGGGAATACAAGACGAAAATATCCCCTTTCTTTGAGTTATTTTCCCCCACTTAAATTCTTTCTTTGTAACTGTTTTGTTCTAAAACCCTTTTACGAACAAATTATTGTCACTGTCTTTCTAAGCGTAGGTTCTGGTTGATTTTTTTTGGTTTTAGAAATGCTTTTCTCGACTAACCTTTCGTTTTTTTCCCCTAAAAGAATTTAAAGATAAAAAAACTTCTAAGAAGCGAAGAAGGAAACATGTGTTGTATTTATTTTTTCGTTGGGATACTTTATACATTTCCAAAAGAAAACCACGTTTCCCTAATGATGAATAATACATCAATAAATATGTGTCATTTTGTTTTTTGCTCATTAGTTAACGAATGAAACATGGATTTATCAGTGTTTTTGTAGGGATGTTTTCTCTTTCTCTTCTCATCTACATTAAATATTAGGTAAAAAAAAGTTTTATGTTAGGTTCAATATTTCCTTGCAATAAGTTCTGTGCCTTAAGTACTTTTGTTTTTGTATATGTTTGAGATCCATTAATTTTAATTCAACCGATTTTGTACACTTATTTAAACAGTTAAAAAAAATTCGTTTTATACAATTGAAAAGCAAACATTAAATACGTGCTTTATCTAAAATTCCTAAAAACTAGATTATTGCTTCCCACTGTAAAAAAAAGGTACTTAAAAATGAGTACCTGAACATACTGGTTTTCTTTGAGTACAATTATATAGTAAATGAGCGATGTCGTACTCAAATTTAAGTAACCGTATTTTATTAAAAATGACAATTGTGGTTTAATATTGCTAATATCAGCTTCTGTTCAAGCCTTCTTAACAAAATTACCTGACAAATTTAAAATAGTTGTTCGGAAGATGGTTTTCCACATTATTTGATGTCGATTGCTTAAATGGAAACTGAGTTATTTTACTATTCAATTATCTTACTTCCCATTCTTTTGGCACATCTTATTAACATTAATTCTGTGTATAACTTCTTCACGTCGCCCTGGTAGCACATTGGATACGGAACTAGGCTGCGGTGCTTTCGGAAACGGGTTCGATTCCCGATGAGGCTTGGTTGTAATTGTTGATATTTATTGAAAGTGATTAATGAAGGCAGCCTACGTAACTCATTGTACTCATTTATGAATACATGTCTTTTTCAAAATTGAAACTTATGTATTCGGAGCTATGATAAGCATCGAATGTATTCAAAATGAGTACATTTTACTTATTTTTGAGTCCCTATTTTTAACAGTGCACCATTATTATATTCATACGAAACAGTTTTTATCTCATTGATTGAACTTAACTTTTAAAGTTAGGAATCTGTACAGAAGTCAATGCATTAGAAAACAGTTAGTTTATTTTCCCCACAAATCACCTTAAAGTGACAAAAAAACATTTTGAATGTTTTTTTCTTCGACTGCAGAAAGAAATTATGAAATATTAATTGAATTTTTATTACACAGAGTTCGATTGAAACTTTTTAATATAAGCTATTTATAAAATATTCTTCACATGCGACCGAGTTATACGAAATATGACATTTTTAAGAACCAGATAATTAAAATAAACTTGACACTACATCACGCTAAATGTAACTGGGTACAGGAAATTAAAATTTCCCTGGTAAACAAACAACTTCGTTATTGTTAAGACTGTCAAGACTCGTGCGTTTATTAGTGCTTCTTTGCACGAGAATATTTCAAACTGCGTAAATCGTAATAAAAATGAAGCATTTCCTTACAGTACCCCACTAACTGTAACTTCTGGATTTGGCAAGACATTTTTTTGACTTGAAGCCAATGTGGAAGCATCCATTCTGTACTCCACTTTCCTCGTTACAACAATATTTCGTATATTTTTCATATTAAAATAAGCCGGCATGTATTGCTTTTGCTGCGTTTTTCTATTTTCTTTCAAAACCCATTTTAAATACAATCTGCTATTAAAATAGAAAGTCATTAGCAAGTCAAAGTCGAAGTACCCAGCAAAAAAAGTTGCAGTTTTTTTTAAGATCTATAAAATTAAAGGTTTTTGTTTCAATGTCCTTCATAAAAACTGTAAAAAAAAACCTTCATTAAAACCCTCAAAAAACCTTCAATTTTTAATCATGAAGTGAAAATGCAGATATTTTAAAGGATTTATGCAGGAAAATTAAAAACTTCGAAAAAACTGCAGTTTTTTGTTTCAATATCCTTTATAAAACCTTTAATTTGACAATTTTGATGAAGGTTTCATGCTGACTTTTTTTGCTGGGTAGTTAAAAAGGAAAAGCAAATACTATTTGTTTGGCACTATAAAAATTAATTCTATAAGAAGAAAATATAATATTTATATACGTTTAATATTTCTACAATTCTGTAGTATTCAAAAAGACCACTAAATCACTTAAATTTTTTTGGGGGGGGAACAGTATGGCTGATTCTACAATGGCTTCAACGCGCCTGTAGAGGAAGCACATTTTGAGCTTTTCCAGCAGTTACATTTAGAGTTCAGTGCAGTAGCCGATCAAACCAACAACATTACGTAAACGGATTTTCATAAAGTAGGGATATGAGATTAGATTTAAAATTAGTTTTTCGAATTTTTAAGAGTACTCAACTAACTATTATGGCATTGAAATCGAAGTCCAATTTAAAGGTGTGAGACAAGTTTAAAATTAAAAGGAGATGCTAAAATTGAACTCAACAGAAAACCCATAATAAGTCATTGTATTGGGCAACATTGAAGTAAAACTTCTTACATTTTCATTAATGTATTATTTTAACGAATTAACCGTATAAATACACGCAGCACACAACAGCTGAGTATCGACAAATAAATTAAACTTGTAGTTGACTTGTACGCATGCGCTACTTATCCTTCCGTTTCATGTTTGATTTTAGTGTCGAGGTCATTCAGAGGCAATAGCTTCGCTAAAAAAGATTCACTTAAAAAGGGCATTTCAAACATGTCATTAAGTATATGGTTTATGTTATGCCATTAATTATTTGAAAGGGCAAAAACAATATAAATGTAATATAGCTGAATAATCATAAGGATTAATTGACACTCGATCATTTTATCTGTAGTTATTTCGCTGCCTAAGTGCATAGATGTGTTATTAAACTAATTTTTTAGGATAAATTGCAATCTGTGCAGTACCTAATTGGCAATAAGTAAACAATAATTATTTTAATTGGCAGAAACCCTTGACGTATTTTTATCTTAATCGTTATAACTGGCTAAAGTCTTTAAAAGTCTGGAACAATTAATTGTCACTTACTACATATTTGCATATATGCATTGATTAACTTTTACCTGTTACCCGCGATTCCACACGCGTTAATTTTTTTTAACCTATTTCATTCATTCACCTTGTTTATTCGTTCTCTTATTTTCTCGAAGGCAAACTAACTGCCCCATTATTCAAAGATCCCCGAATGTTAAATTTTCAGCTGGTTTTCTCGTTCAAGCATAATTGCCAGAAGGAGTATTTCGCCAAGCAAGTTCTGATCGCCAACTTTCAATTGTTTAATACAAAAATTAAAAAATAATTAATTTAAAAATGTTTCGTTGTTGTCAAGGTCTTATGATTTTATAACAATGTTCATACTATTCTTTTAAAGGTCATTAAATTTTTCTTTTAAAGCGTTTAAACGATAAAATAGACCTAATTTTAAAATTTCAGTCCTCAGGTGCGCAATTATAATTTGAATAGTATCCACATATAAACTTTCAGACTTGTCCGAACCTTCGAGCATGATTGGTCTGTAGTAGAGAGAATATGACGTCATAATCGTGAAGCCCACATCTCAGAGCGAAAGGCCCATATCACGTGCAATCTCTTCAAAATCATGAATTAAAGAATACTCGCGATTTTCTGATGAATTGGGAAATGTGTAACAGTGAAATTTTATGAATGGAATGACGTAATTAACCACGTGTCTGAGGCCATACATTTTGGCTTCACTTTGATGTTAGCGAGAGTGACGTCATGACTCCTCTACTACAAAGGATCCATGCTCGAAGGTCCGAACAGTAAATAATAGTGTTTTGCGTGCAAAAGTCACTTTCATTTATTATTAAAAAATTTTAAAATATACTGCAGACTATTTGTTACCAAAAAAATTTCGACTAAAATGTTCTAGTTTTAAATTTGTGCTAACTTCAGAAATATTTTATTAAACCCTGCACTTAAGCACTTATCAGAATACCATATATAACCATTTAAAAAAAGTCGAAATAAGTTGGTAAAAAAATTGAAAGTTTCATCTTAACAGGCCTGGTTATATTTTTTTAAAGTAATAAAAAAAAACAAGCATTCAGGTGTACAAGGCACACATTCGAAACCTTGTGTCTCACCACACTTTCCTACATTCATAAGCACACGTTCCAAAAAGTTAACTGAAGCTGGGACGAATCCATTAAGGTTGATTATACAGAAAAGTTCTCATTCCCATTCCCCACCCCCAAATCCCCAAACACCCCTTATTTGGCTGCATTCCAAGTCATTATTCACCGACCAGGGGTGCCTCTAGAAGGACGGGGGTGGGTCCTAATTGCACAGGTGGGTGGCGTCACGCGAAGCTTTTGTTTGATGGTCCGGTCCTCAAAGGCAGGTGGCAGCACAACGGAAACACCGACAAGTTTGGTGAAAAGTCGCCAAATTGGCGATTTTTAATTTATTCTGTACAAATAGAAGACTTTTAAGCGATATATAATAGAACTGTTGGTAATACATTTAGTTTTAGATTTATTGTATAATTTAATATTTTTATAATTTTTTTTATTTGCGTGAAAGAGATTTTCGACCCCTTGTAAACTCCTTTTAACTTACCACCTCCTTTTCCAAAAAACACCCCTTTTAAATCTTCTCTTTAAATAGCTTACTTCATCTGTATACTGTCTCCTCCTTCAAAACACTTTTTCCCAAACGATTTGCTTTCCCTTCATATGCACACTTTCAAAGTCTGATGCAATTGTATACCTGACAATGCAGTTTCACTCTTTTCAAATCATAACAATCTACGTTCTCTACGTGCCATTCTCGCCTATTCCCACGACTTAATATTCCCTATCTCCTACCCTTATAATCCCCTTTTGGAAGCCCATTAGAAACTTCAACCAATGATGTGTGCGTTCTCGCCTTGAAAAATCCCTACTAATAATGTGTTGCATCTGAGGTTTCCCCTATTAGGGAAAACTCTCTCTCCTGACTTCGACTCTTTTGCTGTTAAGACGTGCACTCCATGGACTCTGGAAACCAAGAAAATAGTCTTAAATGCAACTTCAGCCCACTTTCCGGCCCTGACTACAGCTGCTCTTGAACAATTGACAAATTCAGTGTTTCCGAATTGCTGATACTCATTCCATGGCAACAATTATCTATAACCATCCCACGTGCAAAAATGCACTCTCATATTTGACGAAACTTTTGTCAGACGCCTGGTATATGCTCCTATTAAATATTTCGTAAAACTCAGGAAATTAACTTGTACGTTTTTTGAACGAAATTTATTTCGCCAAAAATGAGGCAACATACGTATAAGACCCAATCACGCGTTCATGCCCCCGTAAAGGGCCATACAGGAAACTGAGTAAATTACTTTCGTTGAAAATTTGCGTATTCTTGTTTCGTTAAAAAGTCAAATGATTAAATGACGAAACTGTTGTCAAATATGACGAAAGTAGCCCTGACGAGCGCAGTTATCTAACAAACGGGAGTGTTATTTTTAAAAGTGTTTTCGCGATCTTGCGGAATTAGTGCACCGTCATAGCCTAATTTAATTAAAAAATTAATACAGGTTGTCCCGATATTTTGGTTACTCAGTGCATTTCAGTATCCTGTAATATCGTATAGGCCATTTACGATCTTAGTGGGAAACCACTAAAATTAACACGAATATTTAAATCAGCGAATATAAGTATATTTAAAGTGGACTTGTCCTATTTGCATAAGCAAAGGGCTCGTTCGAAGAACACGTCCTTTGCTTATCCAATTAGCACTGTCTTCTATCAATGTACATAGTTTAATTAACATAGAGAAAGTGTAATTTAGAATTGCTTTTATTAATGAAAATAATTACGGACCGTCGCCCAAGTTTAAATATCTTTTTCACTTGAACTCTAAAGCTGTAAAGCCTAATCAGTATGAAGCTCAGTTCCCCTTACTGATCACTAAATATAACTTCTGGATTGGGCAAGACATTTTGTTGACTTGAAGCCAGTTGAATGGGTAACAACTGTACCCCACTTTCATCGCTACAACAATATTTCATATATTTTTCTTCATGTTAAAATAAGCCGTCATGTATCGCTTTTGGTTGAGTTTTTTTCTATTTTCTTTTTAAACCCATTTTAAATGGAATCTGCTATTAAGATAGAAAGTCATTTGCAGGTTAAAGTCGAAGTGGATAAAGAACAAAATATATTTGTTAGGTAATATAAAAATTAATTCTATAAGAAGAAAATATAATATTTATATACATTTAATATTTCTACAATGCTGTGATGTTAAAAAGCACCAAAATATCACTTTTAAAAAATCTTTGGGGTAGAGTATGACTGTTCCCAAATTGGCTTCAATGCGGTTATATATGAAACAAGTTTTGAAACTTCCAAAAGCTACAATTAGAGTTCAGTGGTTCCCTTGCACGATAAAAATAAAGTAATGTGTAATAATTCTTGGCATTTGTGCTTGCTTGTATTAAATGTATTTAAATTTTATATTTCTTATTATATTGTCTCAAAAATATTGGAAGAAAATGCAGCTATTTAGTTACTTTCTATTTTTCTGAAGATGTCAAGCTTTAATGTGTCTTTCTTGGCATTTGTAGTGTTTTTATCTAATTTTAAGGTATCTGTCTTCGAGTTAAGTTTTTTAAAATAGTTCTGTATATACGGTGAATAAAATACCTCAAGAAAGGATCTTCAATATCAAAATATTTAGTAAATAAAAAGAATGGCGTCGAAGTAGAAAATTCAATCTTCGATTTTGGCGTAATTCGAATCGATCAGAAATAACTCTAACAATAATAATAACTCTAACCAAATCACCTGTTTTGATGCAGCTTTTATTTTTAAGATGAAATTGGGAAATTAGCAAAGTTTAAGTAATTGTTTCGAACATTTATCAAAAGTTAGGAAAATAATTTTCGCACACAAACTTCTTTTTATTAATTGTCAACCCAATTTAATAACATTCCAGTTTCCGGCAAAATCTAGAGAATAAGTCAAACTGATGCATAAAGTTTTTAAAATAACACATAATTGAATTACAATGTTCCGGCCCTGGAATCTAAATTTTAGCGTGTGGTTGTAATAGAATGTCTGTGATGTTGGCGATATTTTCTATCGTTTGGCGATTTCGAGTTGGCAGTCCTGGTTCAACGACACCTTGACAGAGTGAGGAAGGAAGCCTTATTGAAAAGCAGCACCCAAAAATATAATCAAAAGACGAACGAAATAATTCTGATGTTTCGGTTTTTAATGAATAGGGTTTCTTTTGACTTGGTTTCCTGAATTGGGCTTAATGGAGTTAAGTTAGTGGTAAATGAAAAGGAAGAAAAGTTAGGGCTTAAAGTTCCGGAGTTGCTGTTGTAAGTTTTAATTGATGCACTGAAGGAATCGAAGTCACGGTTGTACTAAATAGATTCAGGATGTTTAAATGCTTCTTTAATGAATACAGGCGGTTCGAAAAGGGGAAATTATTTACGATTGATTTTAAGTACTGTTAAAATATATTATTTATTGACGATGGCAAGATATTATTGTTCATATTTCAATGAATTTAATTTTAAATTACATGTTACATCAACAGAAACACACACAGTCAAAAATAGGTACTGAAATATAAATAAAATATACTCATTTTTGAATGCATTCGATGCTTTATCATAGCTCTGAATACACAAGTTTAAATTTTGAAAAAGACATGTACTCAAAAATAAGCACAATGAATACAAAGAGCGGATGCTATCTTACTCAGGCTGCCTTCATAAACCATTTTCAATAAATATCAACAATTCTAACTAAGACTTTCCAGGAATCGAACCCAGATCCTAAGGCACCGCAGTGCAGTTCTTTATCCGTTGTACTACCAAGGGGACTTGAAGAAGATATAAACAGGACTTGTTTAAAATGTGTGCCAAAATAATGGAAAGTAAAATAAATGAATGTTAATAACTCAAGTTTCCATTTAAGCAATTGACATCAAATAATGAGGAACACCATCTTATGAACAACTATTTTAAGTTGGCCAGGTCGCTTTGGTAAGATGGCTTGAATTGAAGCTGAGATTAGCTATAAAAAATCACACTGCTCATTTCAGTGAAAATACAGGCACTTAAATTTGAGTACGCCGCTGCTCATTTACGATGCAATTGTACACAAATTAAAACGTGTATGCTCCGGTACTCATTTTTAAATAGCTTTTTTTACAGTGTAAAATATCAAATCGTATTTATTGACGACGACAAGATATTATTATTCATATTTCAATGTATTTTATTTTAAGTTATACGTTACAAGAAAACAAACATATTTACATAGGCTTTTGGTTAATTTGAGTAACAGTGTTGTTCACATACAGCAAGTTACTAATTTTTGTATTTGGAATCAAATTAAATTAACTTATCAAATATAAACTGCCTTATAAAATATATGCTGCCTCCAGATATCTCCAGTTTTTTCCTTAAACGCACCCAGTTTTTAAACTCATACAAATTCTCAATTTCTAATATTTTTAAAAATTTATTATTTTGAGGGATGACTTAAAAGACATCTCCTTCCAATGAATTAAAATTTCGGTAAAAATATCAAAGTGCAAGCATAGGAAAAAATATGTAGACTTCCAAACATTGAAAATAACTTTCCAATTGCTAAACTAGCGGAAGCGTCATTAGGTTTAGATATACTACATAATTAAACAAAATGTTCGTATTAAAGGGTTTTTAATTTTTAAAATAAAAAAGAACCAATGAAATAAATATTATAAGTTTAATTTTGAATGATTATCTAACAACAATCCAAATAATAAATATAACTGTTAAAATACATATACGATTATTCTATTAACCCAAAAAGCATTGCACTAAAACATTTTTAACACTTCATTGGTAAAACCCCAATGAAATAAATGTTATAAATTTAATTTTGAATAATTATCTAAAAACTATCCCAATAATAAACAGAACTGTTAAAATACATATACGATTACTTTTTATTTATACGTTAAAAAACTAAAAAACATCGCACTAAAACATTTTTAACATTTCATTGGTAAAAAAAACCAATGAAATAAATATTATAAATTTAATTTTGAATAATTATCTAAAAACTATCCAAATAATAAACAGAACTGTTAAAATACATATACGATTACTTTTTTTTATACGTTAAAAAAACTAAAAAAACATCGCACTAAAACATTTTTAACATTTCATTGGTAAAACCCCAATGAAATAAATGTTATAAATTTAAATTTGAATAATTATCTAACAACAATCTCAATAATAAACAGAACTGTTAAAATAATATACCATTACTTTTTATTTATACATTAAAAAAACTAAAAAACATCGCACTAAAACATTTTTAACATTTCATTGGTAAAAAAAAACAATGAAATAAATATTATAAATTTAATTTTGAATAATTATCTAAAAACTATCCAAATAATAAATATAACTGTTAAAGTACATATACGATTACTTTCTATTTTTACGTCAAAAAAACCAAAAAAACATTGCACTAAAATATTTTCAACACACCCGAATTTATTTATTTACCACAAAAACTAAAATATACTATATAATATTTTTATATTTTTATTCAAATTACTTACACGCTTATATTACAACAGCCGTTGAATCTTTTTAAATCACGTCCAAAATTAATGAGACTGCATATACGTCTTATTAGCGAAGGATTAACTTTCGGGTCTGTTCGTTTTCTTTAAAAGCAATAAGGGCGAGTAAATAACCCCGAATAATGCATGTATATTGTATTAATTACTATATATCATTAATTATAATTTAGGTAAAGAACTTTATAACCCCAACTAGGCTTTAGAAGTTAATAAAAAAAATAAAAAATATATTCATTGTTAGGATGATTTTTTTTCTCGTTGATGTCATTTCGTATTTCTTTTTACTAGATAATTAGAATGATTATCCCTAAAGGCTACAAATATATTCACTCATTTTTACGATTGCAATCATTTCGAATTTTAATAAGGGATTTTGTGGGTATTAGATCATTATTTCAGATGGTTTTAAGCCATTGTTTGTTTATCAGATATGAATAATAATATTTTTTTTTCTTGGTTTGTAGTTGTGCGGAAGCCGTATTTATTGTAATATTACTTTTTGTTTTATGGTATGAAAATACATTTTTACGATGCTATTAAAAATATTTATAGGAGTTTAAAAATTAAATGGATAGTGAAATACTCTCAAAGCTTTTCGGAGTTTCTTTTTATATTTTATTGTTAAGAAAAAGTTATAAAATGCTGAAAATCTATGTGTTTGTAAAGAAATTTTGGTGGTAAATGTTTCAAGTTTGTTTTGTATATTTTGTATTATTTATAAAAATACGCAAAATTTAAATATTAAAAAAATTAAATATATTAGATATAGATTCAAAAAATTCTTCCACTGTTTTTCTCCTGTAAATATATGTCGCAATCTCACATTTAAGTAAATACAATCACGAGTGTTCTTATGAACACAACTGGTGTCAAGATTAAAGTAAAAGTGGGTAAAGAAATTATTTTTCCCAATATACACTAATAGGATATGAACGTGACGTCACTTACAACGCAAGATGACGTCACGTCCATAGAGTTCATTCAATTCACAAGATTCGTTTATAAAGGGAACGTTGTTGATTAGCAAACGGAGGATTGTGAGTTCAAATATGGCTGAGAGAGACTTGACAAAAAGTTAAAGTGTAATGATCTTTGGCTCGAAGCGTTGTCAGATTCGAAACGAAATAACAAAAGTAGTCTGAACTTCTCCAATTTCCACCGCCGTGTATAGGGGACTGGTGCACGTTAAAGATAAGTGGTATCCAATATCTCGACGCCTATGGGGGTTGCGTCAGGTGCAAGCTCAGGTGTAGTCCACGTCACCTGACCATGGGTCAAAAATACAAGGCAGAATTCCCGGTTCTTTCCTTCGAGGTAGATCCCCAACCAGGACCAGACAAAATTCTTCCGAAAATACAGGACCAGAATTTGACTTTTTACAAGCAAAAATAAATACTGCATAAGTAATGGTTAGATAATCTGTAAATAAAACATATTGATTGTGTACTCGTAGATATGACATTTTTTTCGAGAATATTTTTTTATGAAACTCAATAACTATTTCTTCATATCCTTTTTTACAATTCATTTTTTCTAATATTTAAAAATATATTTTTTTTTCAACTGGCTGTTACCCGCGATTTCACACGCGTTAAATAACGTTACCCTATTGGTTCGTTCTGCCCGTTTATTCCGTCTCTTTCATTTTCTCGAAGGCAAATTAACTGGTGTTTTGTTCAAATATATCCTGGTACATCACCGAATATTAGCTTTTCCGTTGGTTGCCCTGTTAAAGCATAATTGTCAAAAAGACCCAAGCACTTTTTGATCGCTAACTTTCAATTGTTTTAAGCAATAAATATATATGATTTATTTTAAAATATTTCATTATTGTCAAGATATAATGATTTTATAACAATCTATAATTTTTTTTTAAATAGCCATTAAAAAATAGCTTCTAAAACCATTATAAAAGGAAAACTAAAAGAAATTTTAAAATTTCGAGCCTCAGATGCGCAAATATAAATTGAATAGGATCTACATATAAAATTAAAACATACTTGAGCGGTGGATGATAATGATTTTTCTGCTACAGACACTCAGACAGACGTTCTTTTATTGTTATAGAGAGATATATTCCAAGTTTCTTTACTCTCACAATATTTACAATAACGAAACTCGGTTCTTCTGCCTATTCCCATGATTAATTAGAACGTAAAAATAATTCTTACATACAGTTAATTAGCGAACGTGCAATTATGTGTTGTCAATAATTAGAGTAAATACATGAAAATAAATTAGCTTAATTAGCCATCGAAATACCCATCGAGTTAAAGCTCCTAATTTCGTAACATATAATAGAATGTTCCAAAGAAAATAAGTTTCATTAGTTGTTGCTTTAAGAAATCGAATAAACACACAGGTAATTGTAAAGACAGACATGTATTTAAAAAATATCATAAATTAGATATTTACTGTAGAATTATGTTAAATCTTTGCATGCATTCATCCATCACAAAGTGTATGTAAGAGTTTATTTTACTACTCATTAAAAACTTATTAAAATATCTAATTAACTATGAAATTGGGGGTAAATTATTTGGTTTAATACATTTCTACTCTTAGCTTTCTTAAAAATTGAATAAATTGTACTAATGTAATTTGAGTATTTAAGGATTAGTTTTATAATTGCTTCACCATCATTGATGCTTTATGCCGTATAAAATTTTAATTTTCAACAGAAAGCAAATGTAAAGCGTGGAATGTTTCTGTTATAAAATAGTCATTTTAAAAAAGAAAAGTCGATTTTAAGAAAAATGCGCTATAAAGTAATTTTTTTTTTAATTTTACGAGCAAGTTGAAAAAAATTATTTATTTAATATAAATTTTATATTTATTGCAACTTTTATAATCGGCGCCAAAATTTAGGTATGTTTTTTTTTAATTGGCACCAACTTCAAAAAGTTGTAATAAGTATTAAAATTGATTTGAAATACATCAATTTTTTCAACTAGTTTGTAAAATTCTAAATTATTTTTTTACTTTTTAGCGCATTCTCGGTTTTTTCTCTTTTTTTAAAGATTATTTTATATTTTCCTTTTTAGTTTTTAATTGAGTAAGAGGTTTTCACCCCTTGCTATTATTCATCAAAATACTCAATTTATTGCTCACATTTTTCCACGTCCCGGATCCGGTTTAATAACTGCCGGGTAAACAAAACTATATTGTCTGACCAATGTATATTGCAAAAGAGAATCTCTATACATGCTAATAAATATATCTATACCAGTAGTTCTTCGAACAACAGAACTTCGCGACCAACATTTTGTTTCTAAAATACGTCGATGTTAATGATTTCAGACAATATTCATACCATATTTGAATAAAACCAAACAACGCGTTTGGTCGTAAATGCGTAAAAAAACACACAAAAAAAAACCGCAAAACACACAAACCAAAAAAACACAGCCAAACAGAAGAAAAGCTGAAAGATCTTGTTAAAACAGGGACTTTGCAACATTCAATAAATCCCTTTCTAACTGGGATACCAAAACAAGACAATTTATTTTTTTATACACTTTTCCTATAGTTCATATACAAATTTAAATATTTTAATTTATAACACTTATTTAAAATATTGGTATTTTCCTAACATAAGGCATACAAGTAGATATACTAATCTACCATAAAAAATTTAATCCAAAAATCAATTTAAATTACTAATAAATTTCCTAACAATCAATAAATCACTTTCTAACTGGAATACCAAAACAAGACAATTTATTTTTTGTACACTTTTCCTATAGTTCATATACAAATATAAATATTTTAATTTATAACACTTATTTAAAATATTGGTATTTTCCTAACACAAGGCATACAAATAGACATACTAATCTATCATAAAAAATTAATCCAAAAATAAATTTAAATTCCTAATAAATTTCGTTTTATGAAGAATATCAGCGCATTTCTGTATTTTATTGTCCAAAAGCAATCATCATTTATAAACTTCGTAATCGAATTGGGAAGTCCTGATGAGACTATAAAATAGTCTCTCCTCGAATTTGCATAGTCTGGGAGTTTAGTGTCGCTGTTAAGGTAGAAGCATTTAAAGTGGCCGAACTCTCGGAAACTTATTTTTATATTCTATTTATGGTTACTTAAGTTCGACGAAATTTTCGGGAATTGAATTAACTGAACTGCGCCAATTCGAAAACTTTGGAATGGTATTTTATTATTTTTCTCGGTTGGTCGACTCGACAAGTGTTTTTCAAACCGCGAACTTAAAAGTTGATAAATTTTTGGAAAATTATGAAGTCCGTAAAAGGGGAGCGAGTTCTAAATTGAAAAATTTTATAACGATTTTAAAGAAATTTGATTGGCGAAAAAGTTTATTGAAAATTTAGTTTAAAATATTGTAATTTGTATCCCTTTATGAACCTTCATAAATATCCGTAATCCAGGAAGTGTTTTACTGTACTTTGATTCGGCAGCTATACACTTTTGGATGATGGTTTTTCATTCTATAGATTTGATAGCTTAGAAGTGACTCCAATTTCAGTCTTTCGAGTTATCTCTATTTTGAAGTTAGAAGTCATAAGGATCATGAATTTGCAACTACTTAAAAAAATGACTATAAAAGAAATAATATACTATAAAATTTAAATTAGTTACAACCGCTTTTCATACACAATATGGTACCAATAAGAAGATTACAGTTCGATTTAAATTAAATATTTTTGTGTATGTTTACACTGTATAATAAAGCTACTTAAAATTGAGTACCTGGACATACTTGTTTTTCTTTGAGTACAATTTTATCGTAAAGGAGCGATGACGTACTCAAATTTAAGTAATCGTACTTTCTCAAAAATTGGCAGTGTGTTTTATATTGCTAATCTCAAATTCTATTCAAACTATCTTCACAAAACGACCTGACAAACTTAAAATAGGTGTTCAGAAGATGGTTTTCCACATAATTTGTTTTCGATTGGTTAAA
This sequence comes from Troglohyphantes excavatus, assembly GCA_963932185.1. NCBI lineage: Eukaryota > Metazoa > Arthropoda > Arachnida > Araneae > Linyphiidae > Troglohyphantes > Troglohyphantes excavatus. The sequence goes on along the minus strand of OZ010674.1, from coordinate 48,319,580 downwards.
TGGTAACTGAGTTAGTACAACTCATTTATATTAATTAACATTCTTTTGGCACACATTTCTAACATTTGTTTTATCCACCTCAAATAAAGCTGAACCCCCTTTTCTTAATAACTGTTTTCAGTCGCTTTGTTAAGATGGCTTGAACAGAAGCTGAGATTAGCGATATTTAATCGCACTGCTCATACTTTCGAAAGTACGGTTATTTAAATTTGAGTACGTCGTCGCTCATTTACAGTGCAATTGTACGCACAAAGAAAAAAAGAGTAGGTTCTTTAATCATTTTTAAGTTAGCTTTTTTATGTAGTTTAAACAGTTCCAGAAATATTTTTCATTTCCTTCACTACGTGGTTCAAAGATAAAAAGTGGGAGTGGATTAAGATACAGAACATGTCGTCACGTTTTTCTTTTGCAGCAGTTCCACTTCTTCTCCAAGACGCTGGATTGGTTGGTCGGATTAATGACTTAACAAACCAATCCTTCGTCTCAGAAAAAGCGCAACTCTACAGAAGAAAAACGCGAGGACGTTTCATACCTGAAATGGCTAACCTGCTCGACGAGAATCTCCACATGATGGTAGGTCATTTAACCCTACAGACTTATTCCCCTTTAAATTAGTTGGCTTTGAAATATCAATACTTTAATGTCGCGCAAGTTTCGGCAAGACGTTTAACAACATTTCCACGTCGAAACAAATGTCCTAGAAAAGCACCATCCCCCTAAAAATAAGCCACTTTCTGCTCATCAATGGGGTAATCTGAATGCATCCCTTATTTATTTAGTGAGTTATTAAATTTAAGCTAATCTCTTCGCCCTCCACCATTCCTGTGGGGATATTAGCGGTCTCACTCATTAGAGGTTAAATGCCGACGTCTATTCGACGTTATTACCGGCGGAGGTTTACGAGACGTCGTAAAGACTCCGGTAAAACGTCGGGAGAAAAAAAAGGAAATCGAGGCCGGTGCTTTCAAGGAATGGCCGGTGTTGGAGGTTGGCGGCCATCGTCGTAAACATGCCGGCAATAACAATTTTGGCGGGAGATTGTTGCGATGGCACGGGAAGAAAACAGTTCTGTGTTCCGGAATGGGGGATGCAGAGATTGAAAAAGAAATCATAAAAATAACGAACTTAAGTATTCGTGCATGAATAATACTTATAAAGAAATTTTTTAAAAGCAAATTGAATTTGAGAAGTTTACGGTATAAATATGATCATATAAATGCTTTGAAATTGTAAGTTTTCGAAATTTAATAATTCTAAAATACATTTAATAATCCGGTTATTTTTAAGAATACTCACAGGTATAAAAAACAATATAAATATAGTTAGAAATATTTATTGAATTTAATATTTGATAAAAATATCACGTAATGAAAAATAAATGAATATTTCGTAGTGGCTTAAAATTGTTTGCATTTTTTAGAACGCAAGGATTTTTAGATTAAGGTTAATCAAATAAATTATTTGGGTTTTAATAGACTTCTTTGTAGGCACCTGATCACATTGAAATGTTTTTGTTGCTTCAAAAGAATTATATAGTGTTAATGTTAAACAATAATATATTTGACGTTTTAATTTTATTCCTCCTTTTTCTTTCTTTTACTTTCTTTGATTTTCGAAAGTTTCGAAACTGCTTGCATATCTTTTGCGAATATTATGCAAAACCATGAACATAATCGGAATTTATTTAAAACGTTGCCAATAAAAAAATTGAAACATATGATAGTTAAGTATGTGTATTTTATATAAAGTACTAGCTGAAATGCCCGTTCTACGCACGGGAAGGAAATAAGTTACAAAATTGATACAAATACAATATTATAGCGAAATAAATATTTTCTTAATTTCTTACCCATCAAGGGGTACCACAGTGTTAAAAGTTCCAATTTGTAACGAAATTTTATTATCAAGATCCTGCAAGAACTGGAAAGATTGATAACATGGAGAAGTTGACTATACAATAACTTGGATATATGTATACCTTACTCCCGTTGATTAACATCCATATTTTAACCTTTAACTCATATATTGTTAATAATAATTATCTCCAAAAAACTTTTATTAGACACATATGTCAACATTTGTCGTTAAGTTTCAAAAATTGGCGAGAATATAAAAAGAAAAAAAAAAGAAAATTATTTTAAAAGGTTCACCTGCCAAATTCAAGATTTTCATATTTTTTCTATTGAAGGCCTATCAATATGCAGAGGGGGGGGGGGGGGAGCCACAACACTTTTTTTCGGATTTTACCCCCGCACTTTTTTAATATTGAACTTTTTAAAATAAAAAATTTTCAAAATCAAATTTTTATTGCATTGCTAAACTAAATTTTGTTTTAAAAAAAATCGAAACCATATCCTACAGACAATGGACGCAAATTGATTCACCCTCTGACACTTGCACCATGTGGAGGAGGAGTCCACAACAGCAGTTTTCGATTCCGCCCACATAACTCATCGTATAGGCATACCATCATATAAAGAAAGGTAGGCCGCATCGAGCAAGGCAATTATTAACCCATTCCTCCCTCTGACCTTTGTACCCCGCAACGGGAATGTCGCCCTTAACTGCAGACGATTTTGTTCTCGCTACTCCCCGGGGAATCGTGCTATTGGCGATAAATGATCTACCGTCGTGTAGGAAAGTGAATCACGTCGATAAGGTCGTTTGTTAAACCATTTTCCCCTCTGATCTTTATACCGCATTAAGGGAACCCCAATAATTCTACGGGAAATCAGCCTTCGTGGATAAATAACATAACATTGAGTAGAGAAAGGTAGGCCGCGTCAACCAGATTGACCATTTATACACTCTCCCACTGACATTCCTACCACGTGGGGTTCAAAGTATTTATGAACCAATTATTACAGTACAGTGTGGCTTGTACCTATTGTCCACTGCCCGATAGCTTACCCTTTCTATGTCCACTTTGAACGACTGGCCCGCCCGAAGGCATACAGCGAGATGTTTCACAGAAACTGAAGCTTCGACAGCCGTGAAGGCAACCCAGCCCAACAGAGAGGACGCCGGCGATCACCGGGCCCATGAATCCGAACGACCCGTGGTGCGAACTAACATCCAAGGGCGACAACGTGTTTTAAAATTTGAACTCAACTGAAAGATTTGCTACTTTGCCTTTATTAACTTTATTACAGAACTTCACTCACAGGTAGAGTGGTAACATAACTGGCCTCTCGGCAGGTAAACTAATAAATAATGGATAACACAAAACTAACTGAGTGCACGGGGGCTAAATTACAAACTTTTATTTAGCGATGGGCTTCCTGTCTTGAACCTTTATATTATTCATACTGTATACTTCTCTTCAGTTTGATAATATATTTTTCGTATGGCTTGCACTTTTGGTCGTAGCATTTTTCGTTTTGTTTTCTTTTTCACAGTTAAATCCCCCCCGGTGCGACGGGCCGGTTTTTATATTACTTTTACATATATGATCATATTTTAGTTCATTTGGCGATATTTTATTAATTTGGCGAAATGTTTTATTCATTCGGTGAAATTTTAATTTATTTGGCGAAGTTTATTAATTTGGCGACAGTGTTTAGATATTTGGCGACAGTTTTTAGTTATTTGGCGACATTTTGGCGATATTTAGTCATCAGCCAATCAGAATGCTCCTCGTACGTTACATAATATTAAAAATTTCCATTGTTTAAATTTTATATTTTGCATTGTTACATGTTCTCCATGTTAATCCTATGGAGAAGTTTCGAAAAAGGGGTTTTACAACCCCTTAAATCCGTTCGATCGGAACAAAAATAGCTTACTTTTCCTATTTAAGGTATAAGGAACAAATTTGCCAAATTTCATCTTCATAGGTATACGGGAAGTTGGAGAATTAGTGATGAGTGATGAGTGGGTTTTTCGCATTTATATATATAGATAAGCATTCAAAATTTTATTAATCTGTTATGGTGTTGAACCGAACGTAATTTACGCAATATTTTTTTTACCACTAGGTGATCAAATTAATCTGATATAAAATAGGCAAGCAGGCCATGAACTCGTTATTAAAGGATTAAGAGTGTAATTTTTTTTATTTTCTCTGATTATGTTTCAATTTTAAGAAACAGTGTTCCCGGATTTCGGGATAGATTTCGAGCGGGCGCCAATATCCTATTATGTAGCCCTAGTGCGACGTAATTTTCATTTAACCAATTTCGTATAAAAACTAATTAAATTAGAGTAATTGGTAGTTTGTCTGTCAAAATAATTAAATTTCCCTTCGTATGTAATAATATATTGAAAATAACATTTACATATATGAATTTTCTCATGAAAAACTCAATACATTAGTGTAATCTGACATTTTAACTTTTTAAATGATTATTAAATATAAAAATTACGATAATTTAATATTCAGTATATATAAAGAAAATAAAGAACTACATTAAGCATTTAGTTCGTTTTTTCTCTAGGAAACAAAATACAACACTAATTAATTAATTTGTAATTAAAAATTTATTTTCAACATTATTAAGGCCCAGATATGTTTTGTTGTAATACTTTCCGCTACGTTTTCCAAGTTAGAGGAATTTTTTTCGGGAAAGATAAAATCTTCTTGAAGCTATTCCTCCTAAACTAACATTTACTATTTGAAATAAGAACTTTGAACGTATTAATCAAATAGTTACCAGCTAAAAATAAGTATTTCTCTTTCTTCTCTTCGAAATTCAATCTGTGTACAGAAGTAAATGCTTTATTCGCATAAGGGTTGAGAATATATTTAAAAAAAAATAATACTCAAAAGTTTTGTTAGGATTGTTATATATTTTGACTGTATGTTTTATATGTTATACGGGTTTTAACATTGATCATATGTGTATATTCTGTTATTCACTGATCATTCTCTAATTTTCAAGCAAATTTACGAGTAATATAAAAAAAATTCACAATATTTTTCCACCAAAACATTAGTTGTAATACATATTGAAGATTATTGTAATACAACAATGTTAGCGATTATGGTATTAATATTGTGCAAATAAAATATAGTTGAGGAAACCAAGAATTTCTTTAAACAAAACCTATAGACATTCAGCACTAACTAAATCTATAGCCTTCTTTGAAAAAGCTTTTTCAATAAAAGTTTTGTCAATATAAAAAATATGCCTTATCCATGCATAAAAATATATATATATTACGTAGTTAGCTATGAGGATGGGTAAATGATGGATTCTGATTGGCTAATGCGTAAATGTCGCCAATATACCGCCAAAATGTTGCCAAATCAATAAAAATGTCGCCAATTGATCAACAAAAATCACCAAATGAATGAATATATCCCCAACTGGACTAAAATATGGTCATATATGTAAAAAATATCATTCAGTTTTATTAACGAACATTGCCGGTACTTCAGCTAGTAATAAAAAATAAATAACGACGTCCTACTTTTCTTAAAACTTCCTCTTGTTTGCGAAAGTAAAAGACAAAAATGTGTTAAAATAAAAAATATAGTATATTTGCCATTAAATATTAAAAATAAATTTGTTAAAATTAATTAAATAGAAATGTCATTCGAATATAATGTCTGTTATTTTAAAAGACGTTATGGTTAATTCCTCGAAAACAAGCAGAGAATATCCGTTTGTATTAAATTTAATTCATGTTAAAATAATAAAACTATTTAAATTAACTTGCTAGAGTAAACTCTAACAAAAGAATGAAGACGAAAAAATCAATATCAATTAAAACGGTCATCGAATCACCAAATGATAAGATATATACTTAATTTAAGTAATAATTGTTTGATTTCAATGTGTAATGAGAAAATATTTATGGAATGTTTAATTAAATTTTTCTCTTTATACTTGGAGCATTGTTATTTCAGTATTGAAAAGCGTCGGTTCTCTGAATTAAAGAAAACATTGACAAGCAGAAAATCACATACAAAACGAATACATAGGAAAGTTGGGAATGCTTAATAAATTTCCATATTCAATGGTGTTTTTTTAAATATTTAATGTTCAACAAAAACTATTTTTTATTTAACTAATTAATTAAAACTATTTCTTTTCAGGAAAATTCTGTTCTTCTGATTATAAAAAAAACCTATTTATGGTCAAATCTATATTTTTTTTATAAAACCAGATATCATTTTCATTGTTCGAGTATTAAAAAGCGCCATTAATTCTTCTAAAACTTCATGAAAAAAATTTATATCATTAAATAAAAAAGTTTTTGTTCTGTGTGAAATAAAATAAAGCAAAACAATCGAAAATTAAAATAATCAAAATTACTACTGAATAATCATTGTAATAATTTTAATTGCAGATTCATATTAATTTAACAAAAAAAAGCGTTAGAAGCGATTTTTAAAAAATAGAATCTTCTGATTTTTTTATTATATTAGTATTTAGATTTGGTTTTTTTTATCAGAAACTTTTTATATAAACACAAAAAATAATAATAAATAGCCTATAAAAATTCGTTATTTTATTTTACAGTTTTAAGGACTGAAACATAAATGATAATACACCTTATCTTATCGTCTTTAAAAAAAAATTATGGAAAAATGTTGATATATTGAATAAATTAATATTTCTCAAATTAAAATATCAGTAGATTTTCAGAATTCTTTGTACACTGTTGATATGTCTTCTTCTACCAAACAGTTCAAATAATATCTCTTAATAACTATGACTGTAAAAGCAACATCCATCTGATTGAAATATAACAAAAATGTGAAACTCAATCTAATAGTTTTGGAAAGAGAAAATGGGTTCTCTAACAAGAAAAATGTTCGCTAACTGATTACTTGTAATTCGATATTAAGAAACTTTATACATATATACTTTATACTAAAAAATTGGAAATCTATTATAAAAATATGCATTTTATTATTTTGTAATTTCATAATTACGCTGTTTTTCATAAATACGCGGAATTAAAACCATTGAAAATTATGGTTAAATACGAGCTCTAAAATTGTAGATCATATTATTAAAGTACGTAATAATTTGAAAACATAAACATTTTCCTGAAAATTAGTACATAACTGTTATGATGCAATTCTTGTCACCAACCAATAGATGCAAAAAAACTCAGCCAAAAGCACTACATGTCGGCTAATTTTAACATACGAAATATTAAGGTAGCGATGAAAGTGGGGTACAGTTGTTACCCCTTCAATTGGCTTCAAGTCAGCAAAATGTCTTGCCCAATCCAGAAGTTACAGTTAGAGATCTGTGCTTTGTACTCGATGAACAAATTTTATATGTATGTTCTTTTAATATAACAGTTACATCCTATTCCTGTTCTTTTCCCCAATCCATGCCTCGATTTTTGCTTAGATGATACACTAAATACCGAAAGATACTTAAAATGAGTATCTGAACCTACTCGTTGTTCTTTGAGTACAATTGCATCGTAACTGAACGATGACGTACTCAAATTTAAGTAACCGTACTTTCTCAAAAATGAGCCGTCTAGTTTAATATTGCTAATATCAGTTTCTGTTCAAGCCATCTTAACAAAGCGACCTGATACACTTAAAATAGTTTTTCAGGAAATAGTTTTCCACATTATTTGATGTCGATTGCGTGGGGTTCACGTCATCTACCAGATACTCCCGCTTAAGGGAGTGTGATCACGTTGGCCTGACTGGCAGAGTATCGGCGTAGCAAGCCGAAGTTCCTCGGTTCGATGCCGAGCGTAGCCAAGTTGTGCATAGCGTCACACATGGTGACCCGGACGTCAGTTCGACGCGGCATTAACCACTATCACGTGATAACACTTCAGCATCAACCACTGCCACGTGATAACGCTCCACGGCAGCAACTACTGCCCACGTGATAACACTTCATGGGCATCTCAATCATTCGTTCCTCCGTCCGAGTCACTGAGAGGGGGGTACTGTGGGGTTCACTTCATCTACCCGATACTCCCGCTTAGTGGAGTGTGATCACGTTGGCCTGACTGGCAGAGTATCGGCGTAGCAAGCCGAAGTTCCTCGGTTCGATGCCGAGCGTAGCCAAGTTGTGCATAGCGTCACACATGGTGACCCGGACGTCAGTTCGACGCGGGCATTAACCACTATCACGTGATAACACTTCAGCATCAACCACTGCCACGTGATAACGCTCCACGGCAGCAACTACTGCCCACGTGATAACACTTCATGGGCATCTCAATCATTCGTTCCTCCGTCCGAGTCACTGAGAGGGGGGGACTGTGGGGTTCACTTCATCTACCCGATACTCCCGCTTAGTGGAGTGTGATCACGTTGGCCTGACTGGCAGAGTATCGTCGTAGCAAGCCGAAGTTCCTCGGTTAGATGCCGAACGTAGCCAAGTTGTGCATAGCGCCACAATGGCTTAAATGGCAGCTGAGTTATTACAACTCCATTATCTTACTTCCCATTTACAACTTCTTCACGTCGCCCTGGTAGTACAGCGGATAAGACACTGGTCTACGGTGCCTAAGGATGTGAGTTCGATTCCCTGTAAGTCTTGGATGAAATTGTCGGTATTTATTAGTGATAGTGATTTATGAAGGTAGGCTAGCATCTGCTCTTTTTATTCATTGTACTCATTTTTGAGTACATGTCTTTTTCAAAAGTGAAACTTAAGTATTCGGAATCACGATATGCATCGAATGTACTCAAAAACGAGTACATTTTACTTATTTTTGATTTCCTATTTTTAACACTGTACACAAGTGATTTCATATGTTTAAGAGTTAGATAGGGAACAAACAAACGAAAGAAAATCGTTTGTTATATTCAAGAACATGTAGTTCGTTTAGATCGAAGAACAGGTAACAAAATAACAAATCGTTATTTTTATGACTGAAAGTCACATCTCGAGTGGACAGGGTTTCGAGTGGAAATGCTAAAAAATTTCCTCTCATTTTCAATAGGGGTTCTGAACATAGTTAACTTTGCTTTTCATTAAACTCTCGGGAGATGATTAAATTGAAAAAGTTTAGCCAAGGCAGAATTCCAAAAATATACAGCGAATGCATGCACAGCTTTAATTAAGTTCAGCTCAAAGAACGTACGTCACTAGTCGACCAAGAAACGAAAGAAAAACCACAAGAATCCCGAATTTGCTCAGAAGTAATTACGCTGTCACTGAGGATGTATTTAAAAGGAATATTTTCCCATATTCGATGTTTCAAGTGAATCAATGGGAATGACATTCTTCATGAAGACAATCTCAAATTGTTTGTTGTGTTGACACTAATTATATCAACTACGTTTCCTTGAATTATTATCTAGAAATAAAGTGTCGAGTACAGATAAATTCTTAAATCGAATAGAAAGGAAGTTGATTATTTACTTCAGGGTTATATTAGACTATCTGAAACACCCGTTATACGCACAGGAAGGAAATTAAGTAACAAAATAGATGCAAATGCAATATTTATAAGCGAAATAAATAATATTCTTAATTTGCCAGCCATCAGGGGAAATCAACGTATTAAAAGTTACAATTTGTAACGAAATTTTATTAGTAAGGTTCCGTAAGAAGCTGGAAAGATTGGAGGAGAATAATATGGAGAAGTTGGCTGTATAATAATGTGGATATATAATGTATCACAATGTACATCATAATGATCATCATAGGTTACATAATATTAAAATATTCCATTGTTTCAATCTTGAAATATTGCATTGTTACATATTCTCCATTTTAATGCTATGGAAAGTTTTTTTTTAAATCGTTATATTGGGCAATTCCAGTTCGAATTTTTAAAACTCCTTTCTTAATGCACCCCTAGGGCCCAAAATGAATCTGTTCCAAATTTCAGCGCTCGAGGTCTTTTGGGTCTGTAGATTCCCGAACTAACGTTGCTACTAAATTCGAAAAAAGGGTTTTACACCCCCTTAAATACGTTCGATCGTAACAAAAACATCTTACTTTTCCTATTTAAGGTATAAGGAACAACTTTGCCAAATTTCTTCTTCATGGGTATACGAAAAGTTGGAGAATTAGTGATGAGTGACTGAGTGGGTGTTTTCGCATTTATATATATATAGATTTTGGACACGGTACAACGTCAACTATTTTTTTTTATTTTGGACTTTTTAGCCAACACTTTAATCTACATAAGAAAACAGTATTTTTTGCACAAAAATTCTATAATTGATTATACAATATTTTTTTTTTATAAATTTAAACTTTTTCAATTTTTAAAGTTAATTGTATTGCGTTACCTTAAAGTAACAATTGTTTGACAAAACAAGATATTCCAGCAAGCTGGCTACAATTTTTTGTGGCGAGTAGACTAGATGCAATACAAAACATACAAATACGTTAAATTTACGAACATTACACCCTTAACTGTCATCGGAATATTAAAATAACTTCTTATACATATTATACCTTTTCGAAGAGAACCCGTAAGACGTCTTCAAGCGGAATATATTCACTACTTAATGTGCAAAATTTCGGAATAAACAGATATCTCCATTAAAACTAATATGGAAGAAGATGCTAGTTACGATCCAGAGAGATAAACAGCGACGTATCCCCTCTGGGAGAATGTCACTTAGCTCAAAGCTTTCCTTGGGGTAACATGGATATGGTCCCCAAGGACAGTGGACTGTTCGGATAAAGTGGTTTATCAACGACTTTGGGATACAGGTTAAGTAATTGGCAAATAAATGTATGCCGGATAGTAAATGGGTGCGCTAATTGGCAGATCAATATTTGCCAATTGTTTTTAATTAATGAGAGTTTCAGTTTCGGGTAAACTTATGGGTGTTCGTTTTTAAAGTGGCTTCTGATGTTTTTTGTTTATAGTAATCGGAGTTATCAGTTTTGCCGTGTAATTTTAATGTTTGCTTTATGCAAACAGACTCTGTAGGGCGAAGTGGAACGTAACGAAAAAATGTGTAACAAAAAAATGCATAATGAAATATGCGTAACGAAAAAAGGCGTGACGAAAAAAAGCGTTACGAAAATATGCATAAAGAAAACATGCATTACGAAAAAATACATAACAAAAAAGGCGTGACGAACAAATGCATTAAGAAAACATGCATAACAAAAAATACGTAACAAAAAAGCGAATAATGAAAAAATGCGTAACAAAAAACTGCATAACGAAAAAATGCGTAACGAAAAAAGGCGTGAGGAAAAATGCATAACCAAAAATACATAACGCAAGAATGCGTAACAAAAAATGCATAACGAAAAATGTATAACGAAAAAATGTATAACGAAAAACTGTGTAAAAAATAGATAACCCAAAACTGCGTAAGGAAAAAATGCATAACGAAAAAATATGTATAACGAAAGAATGTGTCACGAAAAAATGCACAACAAAAACCCAAGCCGCGGAAAAATTTTGGCTTTATTACATATATCACTGTTAAAAATGCATTCTCATATTTGACGAAACTTTTGTCATATTTGGCAAAACAGACGACGACTGTTATGTGCTATAATGAAATATTTTGTCAAACTGAGGAAAATGATTTGGTCGGGTTTTTTTACGAAATTTATATTGTGAAAAATTAGGATGATTTTAAATAATATAATAATTTGATTTCGACGAGTTGACTTTGACCTCTCGTTTCAGAGTCCAACGCTCTACCCTGTCGACCAAGAAGATTAGATTGAATTCTTACAAAATAAATATAAGACCTAAACATGATTTGATAACCAAAAGGGACTGAAAAGCATTCTAAGTAAAATACTTTCGTTCAAAATTTGAGGATTCTTGTTTCGTCAAAAGTCACGTGATTCAATGACGAAACGATTGTCAAATATAACGAAAGTAGCCTTGACGATCACAGCATTCTCAAAAATGAGAGTTATTTCTCAGAGTGAATGTTCAAAATAAAATGTTCTCGGAATTTTGTATACGTTAAGACTGGATTTTATTTAACAGAAAAAGGAAATTAATTATTTTTCACTCTAATAAACTACTTAGAAATAGAAAAATTAGGAAGTGTTTCAACTTTAAATTCTTTGTGCAATATCCTGTGAAACACATGCAGATTATTTAACAAAAAAGCAGAAAAAGGAAATTCCGTTAGCGCATTCATGTATTGTATTACAAAAGATGAAATTATTATAGAGGTAACGGTTTCATTGAAGGCTTGTGGTTTATTTCAAAAGGCAAAAAAATATTCATTTAATCACATTAATTAAAAATTTCAAATATTTTATAATCATTGTGCAAACAAAATATATTTAAATTTCAAGATCCATTTAAAAGAAAAGTATTTACCGACTTTTTATTTAAAACAAAAAATGTTAATTGCGACAAAAAATTACTTTTAACAAAAAAAAAATACTTCTTTACTTGTTTAATTTTCACTATGTAACATTTGATCAGATAATTAGTTCCGTTAATAAAATGCATGTAATATGTGCTTTTATCACTTATGATAAAAAATTTTACTTTAATCTTTGTAACTTTTTTATAGCTTCTGTGAAAAGATATCTTTAATCTTTGTTCAATGACAAAATTCAATATCCTTAAATAAATAACTTATTGAATTTCATAAAAGGTAATTTAAGAATTTCAATAATAATTAATTAACGCCAATGCATAATTGTGTTAATTAATTTTTTTATCCTTAATTAAAAAGTTAATAAAACTTTTTTTTTTCATTTTATTCCTTTCATATAGTTCATCAAGTTGTTACATCATAGTTGTTACAAAATGAAAATTTATATTAGAATCAGGTGTATTTTACATCTGATTAATTGTTTAGAAAATTACAATCCCATGTAAAATATTAATATTTTTCTTATCGCTATACTAGTCCAACTCTTTTAAAGTACTTTTTGTCCAACTCTTTTAAAGTACTTTTTGTCCAAATCTTTTAAAGTACTTTTTGTCCAACTCTTTTAAAGTACTTTTTGTCCAACTCTTTTAAAGTACTTTTTCTTTAACTTTTTGTAGCAAATACGTGAATGATAATAAATGAGTACATGTGTACCTAAAATTTTAATTATGCACTGTTAAAAATAGGTATTCAAAAATAAGTTAAATGTACTCATTTTTATGCTTATCATAGCTCCGAATACACAATTTTCATGTTTTGAAAAGACATCTACTCAAAAATGAGTAAAAATGAATAAAAAAAGCAGATGCTAGTATGTCTTCATAAATCACTTTCAATAAATAAAAACAATTAGAACCAAGACTTACCGGGAATCGAACCCAGATCTGCAGGAATGAGTCTCATCCGTTAAGCTACCAGGGGGACGTGAAAAAGTCATAAACAGAAGAAATGTTAAAACAGGTGTGCCAAAAGAATATGAAGTAAGATAATTGAGTTGTAATAACTCAGTTTCCATTTAAGCAATCGACATCAAATAATGTGGAAAAACATTTTCTGAACAACTATTTTAAGTTTCTCAGGTCGCTTTGTTAAGATGGCTTGAACAGAAGCTGAGATGAGCAATATTAAATCATTCTACTTATTTTTGCGAAAGTACGGTTGCTTAAATTTGAGTATGTCATCGCTCATTTATGTTCAATTGTTCTCAAAGAAAAACAAGTATGTTCAGGTACTCATTTTTAAGTATTTTTTTTTTACAGTCTAGGTAATTGAATGAAATATATTTCATTAGCATTGAAGGCATTAGCATTTCCTTCGTTTATAATATTACCCATTTTAACTTTGATAACATAACATTTAACGAACAGTCGTTAACATTATCAAAAATCAATTAAAAAACGAAAGTTAAAAAAATAGATTTAGATTTTATGAAACAAGTTTTAAAAATGAAAATATTCAATGTTAATTATATTATAATACTTATTATTATTTTTAAAACTGGAGCGAAAGTTGAAGTAAGATTTTTGTAACTGACGCTATACTTCAAACAATTGTAAAAAGTATAAAATATTCAATATTTACATTTTTTATTGCTTGCTCAAAAACTTTAAATATGCCGCCGATTAATGAAATTATATATGTTTTAGTTTTCGAAATTAGTGATACATTATTTTTACACTAAAAAAGTATTATTTAACTGCGATTCTGGGTTTTTGAAAATTGTCGGATATTGTCTGATAACTGGTCGGAAATTAATATACCTTTTAGCTAACAAATAGAACGAAATCAACCAAAAATAAATAAACAAAGGCATATTTAATTGATATTTCCCACTGCAACAATTGCATGCTGGATAAGCACAAGTTTACTACATTTTATTCTAATAGCTACATATCCTATTATGCAAAAAAAGTTAATGTTGAAATATAGTTCGATTTAAGGATATTTCTTGATAAATTAAAAACTAGATAATCATTATTTAATAACTCAGTAGGACGACCGGACTTTTATACAATTGTTTTCCAAGAACAACCTTCTCTATTGAACAAATTAATTACACAAACATCCTTAACAGTACATACTACTGAACTCTAACTTTAATTTCTGGAAGGCTCAGAATTTGTTTTGCCTATGGGCGCGTGGAAGACAATGTGAAAGCAGCCATACTGTACCCCTAATTTATTTTAAAGTAATTTTGTAGTGTTTTTAATACCATAGCATTGTAGAAATATTAAATGTATATAACTATTATAATTTCTTTTGATAGAATTAATTTTTATATTGACAAACGAATAGATTTTGCTCTTGCTTTTTAACCACCTCGACTTTAATTTGCAAACGATTTTCTATTTTAATAGCAGACTGTATTTAAAATGGGTTTTGAAAGAAAATGGGAGAAAATTCAACAAAAATCAATACATGTCGGCTTATTTTAACGTGAAAAATATTCGAAATATTGAGGTAGTGATGAAAGTGTGGTACAGGTTTTACCCCTTCCATAATTGGCTTCGAGTCAACACAATGTCTTCCCCAATTCAGAACTTACAGTTAAAGTTCAGTAGTACATACAGGTCTAATTTTTGCCTCCTCATTTCGAGCCTCCGTTGTTGCCATTTCTAGGTTGTACAAGACATTTTAACAAAGCTACTTTCAAATTAAACAACAATACATTTATTAAAAAAATATCCTACACCAACAGAAAATTAATATTTATTTACAAACACGTGCATATCTAATTTTTATATTATTATTTCTTCTTTGTTTAACTTTTATGTTACAACCTTTCTTTTAAACTAGGCTTCGGATATACTTGTTTAATATTATTATAGAACTCGTATTGGCATGCGACTTATTTATTCATATGTTACAGTGGAAGTTCATAAGCTGTGTATTCGCAGAGTCACTAGTGAATCTTTAGATACTCTGATTTGTTCAGTAAAAGTACAGAATCATCTACAAAAAATAAAAAATTCCGCACTTTCACTATGTAATCTGCAGATTTACCTATTACAAATCGTGAAAGGGCGAAACACTCTATCTCAAACTTTATTCAACGTACCCACCGCCTACCGAATCTGATGATGTCACTTTGTTTAGTTAATTACGAGACATAGGCCTTTGGAAGCGGTTTCAAATTGAAGGGAAGAAAATAGTTAGAAGTCTATTAAATAAATATTAGTATAAATTTAGGTAAAGCATTTGAACAAAGCAGGCCTGCAAAGCTGCTGGGAGAAGGTTGAATAAGATGATTTATTCCACTACTGTGGTTGAATTTACGTAGCACTAGAGCTGTAACAGTGGGCTATTTGCGACGGTTCGAGGTGTTTCCCGAAGGAAACACCCGGGAGCATTGAATCGAAATTCCGAGCAGTCGGTGTTGACATTTGAGCAGTCGTTTTGAGAATCTAGTACCGTAATAACTGCGCAAAAACTGTTGGTACGCCCTTGAAGCAGTCATTTAGGGATTCTGCCCTCCTCAGAGAAGTCGATATTGACATCTCACCACCAAAAATTACGTGCTATTTAAAAAAAAATATTGATATAATATAGTTTTAGAGGTTAATCAAGTTTTCTGTCTTTTGACGCGAGTGATTTTCTTAAATTTTTAAAAAGTAATATAGAATGAGCGTGCAGCAACCTTTTCGTTGCTCGAGCAACTATCTTATTTGCACTTTCACGAGTGCCCCTCAGTGTATCTCCAGATTCACTAGGGTATCTGCAGATTCACTAGTGCATTTACGAAATCAAACAATTTTCCTCACTTTTACGTATTGGACTAGTGTATCTGCAGAGCCACTAGTAAGCCACTAGAGCCGCTAGAGCCATCTGCAGATATTCCGATTACAGTTATTTTACCGTAATACATATACGAATTAATCAAATCTTATTTGTCATGCAAGTTCCACAATTTTATTTCATTTGTCACTCAATTCAAAATATAAATTATTTTTTGTAATAAAGAATCTGTTGGTAAAAAAAATTATAAGATGCAAAAAATATCGTTGAAATATTGACAGGGAAATAATTTGATTTAGTAGACATATTCATTATGTTTTATATCAACTTTAAGGTACATTCTGAAATTTAAAAAAAATGAGTATTTAATGTATAGAAATCTTGTTAAGGAAAATAAAAATTTATTTTTAAAAAAAAATTTAATGTTTTTATGAACATTACAAGTTGAATGTATATATAAATGTGTATATAACACTTTAAATAAATACGTTACTTATTTTTAAGCTAGTTCGAATTTTTTTTAAAGAATTTCTACGTACATAAATATATTAAAATCAAAGTTCGCCATTTTCAGAGTTTTGAAATCACTCGAACATCATTTGAAATTAAAATAGGGTCTAAAAATAAAACTTAGAAGCATACGTCAAACAAAATCGATATAAAATGTATTATTTTCCAATTTAAGGTTGTGTATAAGCATTTCTTTTTGAAACCTTTTTTATGAACTTCGGAAATTTTTTAAAGATTTAGAATTTGAAGTAGACGTGAAAGGCAGGATTCATTTTGGGGTGTGGAGAAAGGAAGAAAAGTTGAAAGTCAATTTTCAAGTTGACGGATAAGAAATGGAACATGAATTTTCTGTCATATCATATATACTGTTCTGAAGATATCAAAATTTATATCGAACTATTTCAACAGTGGGATATTTTATTTATATATGCGGAAACTATCAAGTACAGGAATTCATGTACTGTTGACAGGGGTTACTTTACGCCTTGCAGGGTTACTTTACTCCAACTGTTGAAAATAGTTTCACATTTGAAAAGAAAGTGGGACATTCAGTAGAAGTCAATAATATTATTTTTTTTTTAGAGTTGGCAACTCTGCTGGTCAACGGTATGTCTGTTTTTTCACTCACTTTCTGTTAGGGAAAGTTACAATTAAAAATGTTGCTGTGTACAGTTAAAAATGTCAATTCAACGATGTGTACCATATTTTGGTGCAAAACAGAGGTCTGCAACAAAGTATTCTTCCGTCCCTCTCTACTTTACTCCACAGTGAATAACATAAAAAATAATAATAGTGGTCCACATTAAGGTGGACTTAAGCCTCAAAATCCGAAAATTTTGTAATTTTTTTTCTTCATAATACGATGCTAAACGTACTTAAGAAAGTGTGTACAAAATTTCAAAACAGTAAAAGAAACAGAACTTATGTTTTTTAGATGTTTATACAGTTATTTTTTTAGATATTTATCATCATTCTACATACTTTTCGTCTGCAACAATCGTCATTTACTCAAAATATTTTTTTAAATTTTTGGTCATGTTTAAAATGCTAAGGCTTTGTAAATAATTAACTTAAAACTAAACTTTTAATAGTTTTTGAAGATTTAATATTTGTTTTATAAATGTATGTATAGTTTTTTTAAATTAAGTTATAAAATACCTTTTTTTACAAATTATTAAACTTAAATATTTGAATATTTTTTGGATTGTGAACTTAAAATAAGTTTTTGAAGACAATTAAAACACAAATCTGCAAAAGTCTTTTCATACGTTTGTAGTACATACCTTGACATTATATAATCAATTAAAAACATTAAAAATTGAAAGAGGAGTAGTATTTTTAAAAAGAGTCTTTTTAAACTTAAAAAACGCAAAAAATAACAAAAATAATTTTTTTTTAAATATATTTTTGTTTTTGATTATTCTTTAGAAAAAGATGTTCTAATAACATAAAAAAAATGGTATTTCGGAAATCATTAATAAACAAATTAGGATTTGGGGCTCGGGTCTCCCTTAAAAAAATTATATATTAACGGAATCTTTAGTTATCACAAAGTATATTGATACCCAGAATAAAATTTTTGCTACACTACATGGTATTCAAGCACGTTACTAAATTTAGGAAATGAAAAATAATGGAATAAAGTAGCCCCCTCTCTCCATGGACGATACTAAAAAAAATGAGGTTATAGGAACAAACATTTTCTTAATTTTTTTTTAACGCTTAAGTTATTGAACCTATCCTGCCTTTAAATTTTCCCATTGTATACTCTTTACAATTCTGCTTTGATGAGGCTAACTCTTTCGTGTTAAGGGGCAAGTTGGAAATTGATTGAAGTTGCCAAAGGGCATTTAAAAGTTCTTGTTGTTTTAGGAAAGTTTACGGCACTTTTTTTGTAATTGGCCTTTGTCTCACTAACTTTTTTTAAGATAAAAGTTTTCGACTTTAAAAGTGATTTATCTATTTTTTTTGTTTATCAGGAATCATGATTTAATAATGAAAAAATAAAAAATAACTAATTGCTTAACTCTCTGGCGGAGCTGAATGATTTAAATCGTCAATGAATATCTATTTTTTTTGTGATAGACATAAACTTTAAATTCATAAAAATATTCGATGTTGAAAAAGGAATTCCAATCTAAAGTGTTGGGATATTTTTGGAAGCTATATCAACTAATATAATACTAATTTATATACATATATAGTTCAGAATCATTAGAAATATAAAAGCAAACAAATTTTTAGACAAAACAATTTTACAATTTTTTCTCTATTTTAACCCCTTACAGGGTTAACATATGAAATTGAACGTTAGAATCTATTCTTCGTTTATTTTTCCCTTTCACTATAATTTTCAATATAAAAATTAAGATGTTAATAAAATTTAAGAACACAGTGAAGATTTAAAAAAATTACCAGAAGTTTCAAATATAACTTTTTAAATCGAGTTATTTCTAAACAGAAAAATAATTATTTTGGTTTAAAAAAAAAACGTCTATTCAAATTATAGAAAAATACTTACTAAAAACACTTTATTATACATAAAAATCTTTTAAACCGAAAATTTAAATTAAAAAGCAATATTTTATTTGCTTTACATGACGTTTTAATAAATATAAAATAATAATGCCCCGAAGTAAATAAAATTCATTTGCAAAGTGGGCACATAGCCAATATTCCATCACACGATTATCTCTAGATTTATACCGTATACAACAACATTATCCACGCGCGAGGACCCAAGTAACTATTCTACGCAACTATTCCAACTATTCCGAGTTTGCTTTAGGTTTACACTAATTGCTTCCGTTGTGACAAATTGAACAAACTGAATTCCATATTATAATACGTATAAAAATATATCTTTAAGTAGGCGGCCTTAGAATAAGTGCAGATCTCTATGTATACAGTATTATTAGCCCACTAGATATTTGGAATTCAACTCTCAAAAGAATGTGGGTTTGTTTATATGTGCGGGGGAGTATACAGAATTCTCATTCTGTTTTAGGGGGCGTTGTACACCTCCACAAACTGAATTAATAATATGCATGTTAAAAAATCTGTTAAGAGTATCGTCATGAACACAGAATCTCAATTGACAATTGAGAACTGAATATGAAAGAACCTTGTATGAATTGTCGGCATGAAGTATACTAACGTATTTAAAGATGTTTTTTTCTAATATTTACTGCCTACTGTTATAAATTTTTAGTAAGTTGCTTTTTTAGTATTCAAGATCAATGAGTTATATATTTTTAAACACTTAAGCAAACGGATAAGGTTCTGAATCAGATTTAAATAAAAACCTTTATTAAATACAGGGTGTTTACAAATTGTTAAATGATGATCTTCGTTTTGGCTGTACCAAATTTAGCATAATAAAACATTATTTTCCCCCAAATACTTCGCTTATATTTCAAACGAGTCAATTAGCTTTATTAGCAACAAAATAAGCATAGTAAAAAGAATGGTTTATTATGTATTGTTAAATAGAAAAACAATAACCATCACCAACAATTTGTGATTACACTGTATTATTGTTAAAATACTTAATCCAATGAAATAAATATTATATCAATAATTGTTTTTGATTTATGAATGTTTTAGAAAAATGTACATGGAATTTTAACGTTAGAAAAAAACACTATTTAAATTATAAAATAACATTAATTTGTTTTCTTGTATGGGTGACTTTACTCATTGTATAGTTAGTTATATAATCATTACATATGCTAATAATAACAAAACTATGTTATATACTTAAGTTATATAATATAAGCTATAATATAAGAGTTAGGTATTAGAATTTCATATACAGTATTTTAAACAATTTATTAAGTTATAGTTTAAAAAATATATTAAATTTCTCTAAATAAATTAAAATTACAATACAAGAAAGTGTTTAGTCTATTACACTTACAAATGTTTAATTCACATGTATAATAAATTTCGTTTCATTATCTTCAGAATTCTTTGAGATTTTGAGAGATCGTGTTTTTAATAGATATTTTTCAATAAAAATATATAAAATTATCAAAAGCATTTAATCAGATTGCAGTTCTCATATAACGACATTTTAAAAATTATTTTAATTTACGTAGAATAAAAAATTGTATTTTGAATTTGAAAGAATTTGGGAATAATACATAATTTCTTAGCGTTCTTTTTTCTTGAAGTCGTTTTAATACTTTATCTCAATGTGCCTGCAGGTGGTGATAATGCTGTTGTGTTATCTATGTCTGCATTTTTTAATAATAACTATTGTTTCATTTCGTGGACGATAATGTTATCCATAAAAGCTCGTTTTCAATTTTTCAAATGTTAAGTACATTTGAATCCACACCTAATCTGTTAATTTATATGCAATCTCTAAAAATTTTTATCATAAACAATTTCTATTCATTCTGACTACTCATATACAAAAGTTGTAAACACAAAAATTTAGAAATAATATAGATATAAATTAAGCCTTTAAAAATGTAAAAGAAATATTAAAGAAAACATGAATGAAATTTTGAAGTTTAAAAAAAACATACATTTGCATAAAGAAAAGTTTGAACAAAAATAGTTTTAAAATAGTAAAGTTGAGGATAATAAATAACTTTTGAAAGCAATAATTAATGGAAATATGTCAAAGTACTTTTTCAAATCCTGCAGCGATTTTTTAAACACTTTTGGCTTAAATTCTTGAAAAATTCGTTAGAGAAGCTAAGTTTTGAAGCGAAATGTTTTTTAAGGATTAACATTTATCATATATTTCACTGCGAATTCTTTTTTAAAAAATCTTAACCAGCGTTTTTTTTTATATGGATTGCAGTGACTTAGCTTATTGATAATCTTGTGCCAAATAATCTTTAAATAAATACTTATTTGGGAAGCGCAATGAATCATGAAAAACCCTAAGAGTATACACTGTTAAAAGCAAGTATTAAAAATAAGTAAATTATACTAATTTTTGAATATAATCGATGCGTATCATGGCTTTGAATACAAAAGTTTCAATTAAAAAAAATGTACTTAAAAATGAGTATAATTAATAAAAATGAGCAAATGCTAGCCTACATAGGCTGCCTACATAAACCACAGTCAATAAATATCGACAATTACAACCAAGACCTATCGGGAATCGGACCCAGGTCCTCAGGGATCACAGCCTAATGCCTTAACCGTTGTACTACAAGAATGTCGTGAAGAACTTGTAAGCAGAAGAAATGTTAAAAAGGTGTGTCAAAAGAATGGGAAGTGAGATAATTGAGTTGTTCAGTTCCCGTTTAAGCAATCAACCTCATATCATGTGGAAAACCATGTGCTGAACAGTTATTTTAAGTTTGTCAGGTCGGTTTGCTAATATGGCGTGAACAGAAGCTGAGATTAGCAATATTAAATCACACTGCTCATTTTTGAGATAGTATGATTTCTTGAATTTGAGTACGCCATCGCTCATTTCTGATGCAATTGTACTCAAAGAAAAACGAGTATGTTAAGGTACTCATTTTTAAGTACCTTTTTTACAATGTAATGTCGGCTAACTTAATTTTAATTTTGAATTTATTTTATTGATAATTTCCTATTCAGAATTTATGAATTTGTTTTAGTTCTGATGCATTTAATGTTTTATGATTTTGATGGAGACGTTTTCATTTGAATGAGGGCCAAATATACACGTTGCAATAGTAGAAATAACTAAATTAGAATAACACATATTCAATAGAAATAGTATTTTAAATCACTATAAAACATTAAAAGTATTCTGACAAATTTTCGTAAACAGTGTTCCACTTGTATATTAAACTGAAAGTATTTCAAATATAGTTTTGAATAGACATAATCCGTATTTCTAAACTAAGGCCTTTGTTATTACCGTCCTTTTCAATTCCAAATGAAAAATTGAAATAAACATATCTTTTAAACAAAAAATATTCGCCAAAGGTTCAAATAACACTGTAAAATATATATAACATACATTTTATCGAATATTTACGTTGATGCTCATGGGTGTGTTTTTATCCAATACCCTAGAGGAGCCACATTTGACGTTGGGAAATATTTCTTTGTGGGATTTATAAAAAAAAATAGGGTTTATGTTACTGCATCCTGTAAATCCATAATAGATGAAAGGACAACTGGCTTTAGGGTTTTGTTTTATCTTTGGGTCAGCCATTAAATGTTTTTTTTTCAGGTTTGAATCAATCAAAAGCAAATTAAAACGATTATTGAGTATTTTTTTTTTAATTTTAAGAAATTTAAAATTATTTTGTTTTTATGTTTGAGGTAGAAAAGAGAGAAATTAAATAAATACTCATGTTTTTCTTACAATACAAATTACATTCTCAGTTCCCTAAAGTTATAATAATCTATAATAAAAAACAAAAGAAACAGGCTGTGTCGTTTGTGGCAAGCAAAACGCATACTTCCACTTATCAGATATGCCTGAAAATGTATCTGTAGATACTATTCAACATCTAATTGTACACCTGAGGCTTGAAATTTTAAAATTCCGTTTAGTTTTCTATTTACAACGGATTTTGAAGTCACTTGTATTAAATGGCTAGTAAAAAATAGTATCTACGTTGTTACAAAATAATAATATCTTGACAACTATGAAATACTTTTAAATAAATTATTATGTATTTATTATTTTAAACAATTGAATATTGCGCGATCAAAAATTGCTTTGGCGAAATAACTCATTCTGACAATTATGCTTCAACAGGAAAAAAACTAACGGAAAAGCTAACATACGGAGATGTAACCAGAGATGTTAAAACAATAAACCCGTTTTTTTGTCTTCGAGAAATTAAAATAGAAGGATGAAAAGGTTATAACGAACAATGGAGTAATATTTTTTGTTAAGCGTGTGAAGGAATCCGCGGGTAACAACTAGTGCTGAGTAAATATATAACACCTATTTAAAAATGATATATTTCAACCATACATTTAATTTAAAGACATTACAAAACACGGATTAGCTGGTAGTATGAATGTACTATTATATCTTTACAATGATTTATTGGCGACGGTTTGGGTTTTACGCAGACCATGGGCATCGGTTTTTTTTAGCCACTGCCTCATCTCACAACAATACTTGAAGTGGCTATCCGATCTCCAGAGTTTCATTCCACGATTATTCTTATTACATTTCAACCATGGCAGCTTTAATATTCTCTACCTACCTCTTAAACTTTAATTATTAGGTAAGGTTTACCGCGAATCAAACTAACGCGGGATCTTCCAATCCCTATCAAGCTTATTCCACCAATTATAAAAAGAACAATACGTAAGAGTTGTAGTTTAAATTTGTATTTACTAAACACCACCGTACTGTTAACGTATATGATAATTTAAAAAAATGAACTATAAAAGCATTTAATCAAATTTCAATCACGATTGATACGAATTATCTACTAGGTTATTATATTACATAATTATACTATGGTTCAATACTATGGTTATATACTATGGTTTAGGAAAATGTTAAAATTGTACAGTTTTTTCTCTGAAAAAATATAGTTTATGTTTCCAATGTATATATGTTTACATTTTTATTATTTTAAGAGATACAACTTCCAAGAAACACCCCAACGCTTCAGATTTAAAAACTTTTTCAACATCGAATATTTTTAAGAATTAAAATGTTTGTATATATTGATAAAAAAACTGATGAGCATCCATAGACGACTTAAGTTGTTAAAATAACAAAACAAACAACAAATATTCGAATCTATTTGATTGAAAAGGTTATGCACCTACGCAAAAAAAAACCGCTAAATTCAAAATAAATAAATCTGATGAGATATATGCATACAGCTATATATATCAATGTGGGCCCCCTTCAATTTTTTTCTGAAAAATGGTTAGTTCACTTACACACCCAGGCCTGCACCAACTCTACCCCACCCTCAAGTGTACAAAGTCTTCAGGAGGGACGGGGTCCAAGTTCAAGGCTCATGAGAATACAGTGCTGGACGGGAAAAAAGGCCCCCTCAGCACTCTGGAAGCCAACCAGTCCCCCCCCCCCCCCCAGCAAAAAAAAGTCAGCATAAAACCTTCATAAATTTTTTGAAATTGAAGGTTTATGCAGGAAAATTGCAGTTTTTTTGAAGATCTATAAAATTAAAGGTTTTTGTTTCAATGTCCTTCATAAAAACTGCAAAAAAACTTCATAAAAACCTGAAAAAAACGTTCAATTTTTAATCATGATAGGAAAAGGCAGATATTTTAAAGACTTTATGCAGGAAAATTAAATACTTAAAAAAAACTGCAGTTTTTTGTTTCAATATTCTTTATAAAACCTTCAAAAAAACTTCAATTTGACAATTTTGATGTAGGTTTCATGCTGACTTTTTTTGCTGGCCCAGCCCCAAGAGCCCGGGAAAGAACCCGACGACTACGCAATGCTGCACGCCTGCACCCCCCAGACAACATTTATTTTTCTTAAAAACAGGTTAGGTACAGAGCCTCCGGGGGTATATATAACACCCTCGGGTATGTGTTAGTAACAAAAACAATGGTTGAACACACAAGTTTCCTGGACAGTAGGGTGGAGTGAAAGTATAGGCAAAAATATTTTTTTTTTAATTTCAACTATTAATTGTGCGGAAAAGTTGTCATTTGGTATCATAATGACAGACCTAAAATAGTTTTATTCTATCTTTTCATCTTGAGGTTCCCCTCTGGCCTTGAATTCTACAAAATTGGGTTTTCTTACAACAATGTGACGTTGATACGTTTTCAATCTACCTTAATTTAATTTATAATACAGCGTGAAAGTTTCCATTTGGTGTCAATAAAACAAAGTTAAAATAGCTTTATTTTACATATTCATTCACTTCGAGGGTTCACTTTGACCTTGGAAGAATTCACTTTTCACTCATATCGCGCGTGCGCGGGTATTTCGTCTCTACCTCACGCTGAATTTGATAAATGAATTCGTCCAAAATGTACAAGACGGTTATTCTTTTCCATATCTTGTATCATTTTAGCGAAGGTAGACAAAGAAACATACATTACTTGAGTGTGTGCCTACGTTTATGTATATTAACTTCGGAATTGTGTATTGTCGAGTCCATGATTAAATTGTGAAAATGACTTCCACTTGCAAAGCAAAAACAAGAACTGGATTAAAGTGCCCTGTGTTTGGGTCACCAAAGGAGTTTAGTAAGATTGTTTTGCACACCTATGAAGACCTGATAAAGTATTATTTATACGTGAGGCACGTTTTAAAGCCAGATGAAACGACGAAAGAACCGACCGTAACTGAAGTCTCAGAGGTAGTTGAATTAGAGGTAGAAGAACTGTGGATCAAAGCTTCAATACCTATAGTATCCCACATGCGAGTTCTTCAACTGATTCGTTCATATCATACTAAATACAAAGTTCTGTTAAAAAATCATGTAAAGGGAAACAAATCAGTGATCATTACCAGGCAAAGTTCAAAGCATTTAGAGAGAAAGCTAAACAAAAATTGTTCGATATTTCGGCCTGTAAATGTGAAATTTTCTCTTGCTGTTGTGAAAAGTATCATAAGGTTCCTGTTGAAGAACAGGCATTTCTTCATGACCAAAGAACTGTCAGAAGAATGGTCATGAGTACTGTTGACCTAACCGCTACACAAGTCTTCCGACGTAAGGCCGAACGAAAAGCACAAAAAAATGCTCGACTTTCTAAAAATGCTAAATGAAATGAAAGTACAGCACTAGTGTTCTCAAGTTCGAGTTCATCAGAAATGGAGACAAACGATGACAGTTTTATGGCTTCTACTTCAAACACATCACCTTTTAGAGCAACAGTTATGAACCATCCTATTCACTAGCAAACCAAGACATAGTTCACAACAAATGCGACTTTCTTTACCAACATTGGGAAGGAAATGTGACAGATACGGTGTGTCCGACAGAGCAGCAGCAGCAATATCAAATGCTGTGGTTCAAGATGTGGGTTTAGTTACGGAACAAGATTCTTCAAACGTGATTGACCGCAGCAAAATCATGCAGAAAAAGAAGAAAAGGAAGAGCATACAGGAGACAGAAAGACCGACAATACTACGCGGATTGTACTTCGATGGCAGAAAGGACAAGACATTAGAACTTGCAAGTTTAGATGGAAAAAAGTACTGCAAAAGATTAGTTGAAGAGCACGTTACACTGATTCAAGAACCTGAATCTAAGTATCTTGGTCATGTGACTCCCTCCAGTACCAAGAGCATAACTGACTATCTAACAGAAAACGAAATTTCTGCTGATAATATTGTAGCCTTCGGATGTGACGGAACCAACGTAAATACTGGAAGAAATGGAGGAGTAATAAGGCTTCTCGAAGTTTATTTTAAAAAAAACTTACAGTGGTTGGTATGTCAGCTTCATTCAAACGAGTTTCCATTACGACATCTACTAGAACACGTAGGGTAAAACTACAGGTCTCCGTGCATTCTCTGGTATTATTGGAAAAGCATTGGCTAATTGTGAAAAATTGCCAGTTGTATTATTTGACACAATTCAAGTTAACCTTCCAGAAATAAGTAGAAAAATGTTAAGTACTGAACAACAGTACTTATTTGATATTTGCCAATTAGTGGCTAGCGGCCAATGTTCAAAAGTTTGCCAAGACGACAACCTGGTGCATTAAACCACTCAAGGAGGTTAACGACTGCAAAAAGAATTTTGCGTTTGTATATCGCAACCGTAAATCCATCACAGAATTTATACACACTAGCAGAATACGGTATAAAAGTTTATGCACCAATGTGGTTTATTATTAGGATTCACCACTCCTGTAAAGATGGTGCCAAACACGTCTTCGAAACAATAATCTCTCAACGTTATCTCTCTTCTGAAATGAAAACTGTGATAGATCCTGTGATTCAACGCAATGGCTTTTTTGGGAGTACAGAAAATTTGCTATTAGCGATGATGACAGATGATCGAAAATTCATCAGGGAGCTTGGTTTCTATAGGATCTTGGCGGCAAGAGCAAGGAAATCCATTGGACTCCATACATTTACAATTCCAGATTTTAACTTCGAAGCTGAAGACTACCATGAACTCATATATTTTCAGAGTTTGGAAACAACTGAACCTCCGTTTACCATGGGAATTTCAGATGAAACTTTGAAAGAAATGGTGCTTTATGATGTACCTGAAGTGTTTGATTTTGCAAACTACCAATGTCATACTCAATTGGTGGAACGATGCGTTAAATTAGTTACAGAAGCATCAATTGCGGTTTGTGGTGCAAGCAAGAGAGATGGATTTATAAGAGTCAGATTGCAGTCTAGACAACTTATGCCACAATTCAACACCAAAGCAGAATATCGTCAATAATCAAGTCAAGTGACCCATTAAACTATGTTCAGTTGTTTGCATTGTGGTTACAGTTTTAGTTCTGAATAACAGAGGAATGTTTTACTAACATCTTTAGATTTAAGTGATACTTGTGTGAACAATTCTAAGCTGGATTCCCAATTTCATACTTACTTCACCTTTGTTCTGTAGTATATGGAAACTTAACATTTGTTGTAAAGTTCGTACTCCGGGCGGAGCCTCAGATTATTTTTAACATTGTAAGAACTTGTTAACTTGTTTATGCTTAAAAAATGACCCTATATTAAAGCTAAAATGTCCACAGTATTAAATTCTAATACATTTTTCTTATCCTATATTACGTTACAAAATTATTCAATTTTTCACTATTATTGTTAAACTTCAAGGCCCGAGGGGAACCTCTAGATATTATTTGCTATCAAAATCCTTTTACATGACAAATAATGTATACGAAAGGCAACTTTTCCGCACTATTACTTTACATTAATCAAATTTTAATTTTTTCGCTCCACCCTACTGGACAGCCACAGGACAGCACAAACGCAAGACAAAATTAAGATAACAACTCTATAAACAGTCAACGAGCCCCAGTTGCTCAGTTGGTAAGGCGTTCAGCTACTAATCAGAGGATTGGTGGTTCGAATCCGTGAAATGGACTTGACATAGAAAAGTAAAAAAGTAGTGATCTTGCAATCGGAGGGTTGCCAGCTTCGCTACAAAAATACTAGAAAGTCGTCCAGAATATCCAACAAATTATACTGGCGTGTATACGGGACTGGTGCACGATAAATCTGATCGGGGTCCAAAGTCAAGACGTCTATTGAAGGCGTTGGGTGCCAGTTCAGGTGTTTCCTCGTCATCTGACCATGGTTCTACAATAACGAGGTGCATGTATGAATGTGTGTGTGAATGTGTATGTGTTCCCGGGTCTTTCCTTCGAGATTGACTCCGAACCGTCGCCAATAGCCCAATATGCAGCTCTAGTGCGACGTTAATTAATAAAAACCAAACCAACTATAAACAGTCAAAAGCAATTGAAATTTTTAAAACACATATAAAATCGAACACCAATTCACAAACATTAAGTTAAATTAGATAGTAGATAATAGATTAGGATTTATGATAACACTCAACAGTCGGTGAGTTTAAAAAGTTTAAGTTTACAATTATAAGAACCCAGTTTTTTTTATTATTAAAGTAACATTAAAACATCTGATTGACTTTGGACTTGGACATTTTTTTTAGTTTATTACTCTTAGTTCATTGCATCAAAACCTATCTAATCTATCTAGTAAAAACAGTCTTCAGGACATATCACGCTTGACTTTGTCCCGCCAAAGATCTAAGAAGCTCTTAGTTACTCTTGGTATTGATATTCTATTTATCCCCGAGCCATAGAAATTGTAGCTTAGTCGGACAAATAACAAAGTCCAATATACCTGTGAACCCATCCATAAGTGTCCATTAAAGCTAAAAGGATAAATATCAGCGGACCCGGGGAAAGAGAAAGTATGACATCACATTGACGATGTGTCCAATCAGCACTTGACTCATAGGATCTCAGAGGGATTTGTATGGGCATCAGAAGAAAAAAAATGCTAAGTAAAAGTTGAAGGAAATGTATTCCTGATTGCAGGTGTAGTCGCTGATAAGGATGGGTGAATTCGCAGAGTATCCAGGTTATAAGTAGTGAATATAGGATTTAAAATGAGAAAATATAATTGTAACTTTTTTTTATTAAAGAGTAATTGTTGAAAATCATTTATCGAAATAAGAAACTTTACAGAATTTATTTTATTATTGAATATTTTTTGGAAACAATAGTTACTAGCATAAACGTGCGATAATTATCACATGAACAACCATCCCTCATATTCGTTATAACCACTTGGTTCAAAGAATTCTACTCATAGTTGGCAGCACTAACAACGGCTCGTTTAAAAACTGCTAGGAAACTAATTATTTTCAAACGCATTTAAAAAAAAAAAAGCTTTAATATTCATGAGACAAAAGTACGATTTGTCAAGACTCTGGAAAATTTCCTTTTTTTTACACCTCACATGTTAAGATCCGCTGTGTGTGAGACCCGAAAAAGGGATCTGAAAAAATATATACTAGCATGCCCATGCGATCGCTTGAAAATCCATCCCCCTCCCCTACACACACATTCTTTGCAACTACTCATAGATGACACTCCGTTCAAATAATTCTACCCATTGATGGTATCACTACCAATGGCTCTTGTAAAACCTGCTTGGAAACAAATAATTTTTAAACGCATTAAAAAAACTCGTTAATAACGAGACAAACATGCGATTTTCATCACTGCTCCGGAAAATTTCCTTTTTCTTACACCTCACATGCTAAGATCCTTTGTTTGTGAGACTCATCTCAGCTTCTGTTCCAGCCATCTTAACAAAGCAACCAGACAAACTTAAAATAATTGATTAGAAGATATTTTTCTACCTCATTTGACATGGATTGCTTAAATGGAAACTGAGTTATTACACTCAATTATCTTAATTCGCATTCTTTTGGCATTCCTTTTTAACAGTTCTTCTGTCTATAACTTCTTCACGTCGCCTTAGTAGTACAACTGATGAGGCACTGGACTGCGGTGCCTATGGATGTGGATTCGATTCCCGCTAAGTATTGAAAGTGATTTACGAAGACAGCCAACGAAGCCAAGCTATTTTTTTTCATTGTACTCATTTTTGACTACATGTCTTTTTCAAAAATGAAAATTATGTATTTGGAGCTGTTATAAGCATCAAATGTACTCTAAAAATGAGTACATGTGACTTATTTTTGAGTGTAGTTATTTTTCACAGTGTACAATTCTAGAATTTTACAAGAATTTTTTGGAATATCCCAAACTATAATTTCAGCAAATAAAAATAATCTTAAATTTTACAATTTTGGGGATACTGCATTTCCTTAATCACAATAGTTCACAAACTTTTTGAAGATATTTCATATGTAAGAAATTCGCAGTATGGAGTTTCAAACGAGCGGAAGACACAGACATAAGGATAATAATAAAAATAAAGTGTTCTCGTTTTATCCTCCATGCTACTCAATAGTAAACGAATAATTTATTTTAAACTTTCGTATTTTTATGGTTTCCTGCGTGCAAGAAAATTTTTGTCTCTTGTCTGCAGGCCCACTCATAACTATTTCCTATTTCCGATGTATTCCTATACGAAAATTTCAAACAACAGCAATATCAACATTTTTTAGGATTAACGTCTTCGCTCTTGCACGATGAATGCCATTACTTTATGCCGATGCACATTTTATGCACAACTATTGCACTCCATATTCTTGCACAAGTCTGACGAAACGAGTCAACAGGATGGGCAAATGTTGAGTCGAGTTTTATGCTCACTTCCTTTCCTTCCCGAGAAAATGTTTCGAAAGTAATACAGATTTATAGCGTTTGTGTTGTTCATTTCCCAGGGCTACACATAAATTTAAGAGAATTGTTAAAGTAAAGATGGAAGAATGAAAATGAATGTCCTGACAGCGCGACTGTCTGATTTTGCAAAGAAAAGGCTTTGTTTACCATTAAAAGTAACTTGATAAACGGCGCTTATAAGTAGGAGAGAGTAAATTTTCTTACACATATATAAATTTGGGGTTTGAACTATCTAAATCGTCAAATAAGCTATCTTTTGTAGTTAAGGTAACTAAAATTCAATTATTTGAAATCTTACTTCATTCGACAGATATTTGTTACTGAATTATGTCATTTATTTTTATATCCCATTCGATGTATAAAATATCGTCGCTTAAGCCGTATTACCACGTAAGTCTAATGTTAATCCAATCGGACTTACACGGTAACACGGCTTAAGCCACGATACGGTACTACATCAATAACATTACAATATCAATAAGACAGCAAGTGATTAAGCAAGATTTTGATAACTGATCAACAACCTTTCATTTCAACTGCGAACGAATTTTTGTAAAACTGAGTCATTGATTCAAATAAAAAATAAATTCGTAATAATATGCAATTTCGGAAGGTTGTCATGTGTTAAAAAAAGGAATTTGGTACGTATTCGATAAATATAAATTTCATATTATTATTTTTAAAAAATATTTTTTCATTTTGGCAATCTCTTTACTCTTTAGTTAGATAATCATCATACATATTATTTCTGAAATAAATATCCCTTTTACGGCCCTTGTATTCAATGGATCTTAACACATAAGGTATCAAAAGAAAGATAATTTTCAGGAGCAGTGACGAGTCGTACGTTCATCTTACAAATATATACGTGTTTTTTTTTAAATGGCTTTTAAATAAATCCTTTAAACGAGATTTTTAAACAAACCGTTGATCATCCTGCTATCTATTAATGAGCAGAAATACTTTTATGTCTGAGGTTATAAAAATACGCTAATATTTTTTAGGTGCTGATTTGGTGAAGGATATTTTAGGTGGGGGGAGGTTTTTTTTAAAGAGTAAAAAAGCATTTACCATTTTATTGTATTGGGTTAGCACTGTACTTCATCATAATGCTGATTGTTCTCATATTTTTGGCTTCATAATTTACCACTAGATACCCCATTTCTAAGCTTTGTTAGAAATCCCAAGTTGTTTTAGCAATCTTAAGTGTAGCACTGACCTCAATCTTGTTGTAGTAAGTACATTTGTCATAAGCACACGTGTCTTATACTTGGATTTTATATCAAAGTGTTTATTTTATATTTTAAAATTATTCAGCTATTTTTAATTGATTCTGTTTATGAACTCAAAAATTAACAGGTGTATTTATTAAAATTTCAGAATCAATTTTTGAATATATCATGAACGAATAAAGTGCTCCAAATAATAACATTTTGTAAATTTGTAGATAGTTGTTTGTGGCTAAGTCAGACTCAAAAAATCTTTAACATAAACTCCCAAAATCTCGACTTTTATTAAAATGATCACACATGCGAAAATTAAAAAATAAAATCTCCGTCATCATAAATGCCACATAATACACAAAACAAAATTGCCCATTTATCGTCACAAACATTACTACAGTCAAACATATCAAAACAGTCACACATTTTATCATCGATATCACTAGGTGAACGACCAACACATGCACGATATAAGGATATGTTAGTGACATGCAGCGATGTTAAGTTCAATAGTATAGGATCATTAAAATCTCAAACTAATTCTTTGTATGTTAACCACTCTTTATTACCTTTACTGAATGAAACATATCGCAATTATACTGTAAAAAAGGCACTTAACAATGAGAACCTGAACATACTCGTTTTTCTTCAAGTATAATTGAATCGTAAATGAACGGTGACGTACGGAAATGCAAATAACCGTATTTTCTCAAATCGTAGCAGTGGTATTAAAAACCGGTAATCTCAGATTCTATGCAAGATATCTTAATGAAACTTGACAGACTTAATATAGAAATTCAGAAAAAGGTTTTTATTTTATTTGATTTCGATTGGTTAAATATAAACGGAGTTATTACAACTCAATTTTCTTACTTCTCATTCTATTACAGTCCTTTTTTTAAACTTTAGTTCTGATTACAAGCGTTGATGGTAGAACTGATAAGGCCCTGGACTGCGATGAGGACTAGGGTTCGATTTCCGATAAGACTTGTTTGTAAACTTGCATGTTTCTTGAAATTTCTTTATGCCTATATTTATTGACATATGTTGTATAATATATCAATGACAAGTTCTTAAAATAAGGTAAAGTAGCCTATGTAAGATGCTTTACTTCACATTACTTATTTATTCTTTGTACTCATTTTTGAGTTCATGTCTTTTTCGAAATTGGAACTTATGTATTCGGAGCCATGATAAGCATCGAATTTAATCAAAAATGAGTACACTTTACCTTTCGAGTACCTATTTTCAACAATGTGCTCGAATGTTTTTGAAAACGTATAAAGGAAAAAAAATAGCTAAAGTTTTTTTATAAATTATTTACAAAATATTTCGTCTTTATTCGCCTTTTTTCTTCTGAGAACCATTAGGAAACAGGTATCTGCAATTCAAAGCGCCCTGATAAAAATTGAATTTCTTAGGAATCTCCTGCGTCAGGAAACCATGTGGTGACAAAGACGTCCAAAAATCTATCATGCAAATTCTCTGAACTGACAAA
This sequence comes from Troglohyphantes excavatus, assembly GCA_963932185.1. Classification (NCBI taxonomy): domain Eukaryota; kingdom Metazoa; phylum Arthropoda; class Arachnida; order Araneae; family Linyphiidae; genus Troglohyphantes; species Troglohyphantes excavatus. Next base: position 48,285,610 of record OZ010674.1, on the reverse strand, counting down.
ATTCGTGGAAAGACGGGAAGAGAATTGTTTTGCTGATATTCTTCTCTGAAGATGTTTGAATTGTGGTATCTTTTTTATATTTCCTCAAGGGTATAGTTAATATTTTTTTAAGCTCATACTTTTTCGTTTTTAAGAAAATTGTTCAGTTTGAAATTGTTTAAAATGTGTACCTTGTTTTCGATCCATACCCCTATAAAAACTTTTTCTATTTTTATTGTTTTCTACCGTTTTGAATATTTTAATTAAAAGAAGGGTTAAACTATTAAAAACAATTCCACATTTTTCCAAATACCGTAAACATCGAACGTTGTTCGGGCAATTTACAGCGTCTGTTGACCCGTCTTAGTGAAACTTGCCAAGCTGAAAATAGTAGTTCGGAAAAATGTTTTCCATTTTACTTTATGTGAATTTATTAAAACGAATGGATTTATTTCCACCCTTTTTTTCCTCTCTTACCAACCTTTGTACACATTTTATACTTGTTCGGATATAATTTTTTACTCTGTCGCTTATTTTATATATGTTGAAATAATAGTGGCCTAACGTAATTTTTGCATAAAAATCCACCTATGTTAAATGAATGTAAATTTGAAAAACCGATATTAATTTGTTCTAGCTGGTGGCCACGCGTTGTTACGAAATCTGTGGTATTACAGATGGGTGACTCCTATTGGTGCACAAGCTATTATTATGAATGCCCGCGCGCTACCGACTACGCTCCAAAATTACATTCTACCTAGATCGTGGAAATATTTTTTTTGAATGATACTTCTTTTTGGAAAAAAAAATTGAAACATATTTATTTTAACAAGCAGTTAATATGTAAGATATGAACGTATGTGCTCCGGAAAATTATCTTTCTTTTGATACCACATTTTTAAGATTCGTAAAAAGGATCTATACTACTCAGATAATATAAACTAGGCGTATGAGCCACGAACTCTCGGGTATTTGTTTAAGGAAATTCGAAACCACAGCCTATTCTTCCGAAGACCCACGCGTATCCAACCAAACTACCAAGGCATACTCTAGCTAGATCTCGGTAGTACTTTTTAAAAAGTTGTTGCTTTATGCGATAATTCGTTTAAATGCATTGTTTAACATTGTTGATATTTAAGAGATGAACCTATGATTTACCACTCCCGAAAAGTGGTATAAAAGAGATCTATACGCTGCTAAAAATGCATTATCATATTTTACGAAAGTTTTATCATTTTTGACGAAATATATGCCTGCTGTATGCTCCGTTTAAATATTTCGTCAGACTTAGGAAATTCATATTGTTGTTTTTTAACGAAATTAATTTCGTCAAAAATGAGGACGATTTTAAACAATATAATGTCGACAAACTGACTCGAATCGCGGACCTATCGTTCCAGAGTACAAAGCTCTACTCACTCGGTTAAAATTGCTCGTTTGAGTTCTGACAATATAAGTATAAAAGCTAAACGTGAGCTTATGACAAAAAAAGGGTCAAAAAGTATCAGGAATTTAATCGGGATTTTGAGCCATACTTGTTTAAACAAACCCTTCTACTAACGTTGTAAGTAAAGTTTCATTGTTTATACCATTTCCTGTTAAAAATACGACTTTATATTTAACGAAACTGTTGTCATTTTTGAGACCCGTTATTATGCTGCGATTAAATATTTCGTCAAAATGAGGAAATTAATTTTGTCGTTTTTTTTTAACAAAATTTATTTTGTCAAAAATGAGGCAATGAACGTATAAGACCCACTTACGACTTAATGTCATGAATAGGGCCGTAACTAAAACTAAGTAAATGAGTAATTAATACCCACGAATATGGCCGTAACTAAAACTGAGTAAATGAGTAATGAATGCCCATGAATAGGGTCATAACTAAAGCTGAGTAAATGAGTAATTAATACCCATGAATAGGGCCGTAACTAAAACTAAGTAAATGAGTAATTAATACCCACGAATAGGGCCGTAACTAAAACTGAGTAAATGAGTAATGAATGCCCATGAATAGGGCCATAACTAAAACTAAGTAAATGAGTAATTAATACCCATGAATAGGGCCGTAACTAAAACTGAGTAAATGAGTAATTAATACCCATGAATAGGGCCGTAACTAAAGCTGAGTAAATGAGTAATTAATACCCATGAATAGGGCCGTAACTAAAACTGAGTAAATGAGTAATAAATGCCCATGAATAGGGCCGTAACTAAAACTAAGTAAATGAGTAATTAATACCCATGAATAGGGCCGTAACTAAAACTGAGTAAATGAGTAATGAATGCCCCTGAATAGCGCCGTAACTAAAACTAAGTAAATGAGTAATTAATACCCATGAATAGGGCAGTAACTAAAACTGAGTAAATGAGTAATTAATGCCCCTGAATAGGGCCGTAACTAAAACTGAGTAAATGATTAATTAATGCCCCTGAATAGGGCCGTAACTAAAACTGAGTAAATGAGTAATTAATGCCCATGAATACGGCCGTAACTTAAACTGAGTAAATGAGTAATTAATGCCCATGAATAGGGCCGTAACTAAAACTGAGTAAATGAGTAATTAATGCCCATGAATAGGGCCGTAACTAAAAATGAGTAAATGATTAATTAATGCCCCTGAATAGGGCCGTAACTAAAACTAAGTAAATGAGTAATTAATGCCCCTGAATAGGGCCGTAACTAAAACTGAGTAAATGATTAATTAATGCCCATGAATAGGGCCGTAACTAAAACTGAGTAAATGATTAATTAATGCCCCTGAATAGGGCCGTAACTAAAACTGAGTAAATGAGTAATTAATGCCCATGAATACGGCCGTAACTTAAACTGAGTAAATGAGTAATTAATGCCCATGAATAGGGCCGTAACTAAAACTGAGTAAATGAGTAATTAATGCCCATGAATAGGGCCGTAACTAAAAATGAGTAAATGATTAATTAATGCCCCTGAATAGGGCCGTAACTAAAACTGAGTAAATGAGTAATTAGTGCCCATGAATAGGGCCGTAACTAAAACTGAGTAAATGAGTAATTAATGCCCATGAATAGGGCCGTAACTAAAAATGAGAAAATGATTAATTAATGCCCCTGAATAGGGCCGTAACTAAAACTGAGTAAATGAGTAATTAGTGCCCATGAATAGGGCCGTAACTAAAACTGAGTAAATGAGTAATTAATGCCCATGAATAGGGCCGTAACTAAACCTGAGTAAATAAGTAATTAATGCCCATAAATAGGGCCGTAACTAAAACTGAATAAATGAGTTTCGTTCAAAATTCGAAGACTCTTGTTTCGTCAAAAGTCCCTTGACTCCATTGACAAAACAATTGTCAAATATAACGAAAGCAGTCCTGGCGATCGCAGAATTCTTAAAAAAGAGAATTATTTATGAGAGTGTGTTATAGAAATAATATAACAATAATTGGATATTTAATAACGGCTCGGCTTGTTTTTCAGGGGGAATCCTTTTAATAAAACTGAGGGATAAACAAATACTGTTACTAGTTATTCAATAAAATGTTACTCAGATAATAAGCAACCACTCTAAAGGCGAGATACCGCTCCCTAAGCGACATTGGATCGATACCATAACCAAATACCACTGATAATGAATCTTGATTTCTTTTGTTACACAACTGTCAGAATGTGACAGCACATAATGCACAATAACTCTGGGTTACGGGGACGTCTTGGGGAAAAATGCTTCTGACGTCAGATACTTTTTCCCTCCAAATACATTTTCGTCTCACGAAAGAGGGATTTGCTTCTATGGCATATTGCGGTGAAGTATGGAATAACAAAAGTGTTGCTTTAGGGTCAAAATTTCGATGTACTTGCAGACGTATGAATGTCCTCTGAGTCCAAAGTGGTGTTTTTTTATAAATTGGTATTAAATCTTAAATCTGTATGTGTGAACATTGAATATTTAGAAAAAAAATGAGTACAAAAACGTACTCGTTTTTCTTTTAGTTCAATTGTATCGTAAATGAACGATGACCCATTCAAATTTAAGTAAACGTACTTTCGCAAAAATGAGCATTGTGATTTAGAATTGTTAATCTCAGCTTCTCTTCCAGCCATCTCAACAACCTGGCCAACTTATAATAGGTGTTCAGAAGAGGGTTTTCCACATTATTTGATGTCGATTGCTTAAATGGAAACTGAGTTATTACAATTTAATTATCTTACTTCCCATTCTTTTAGCACAATTTTTTAACATTATTTATGTTTATAATTTCTTCCCGTGCCCTGGTAGCTTAACGGATACGGCTCTGGACAGCGGTGCCTGTAGATGTGGGTTCGATTTCCGGTAAGTCTTGGTTGTAATTGTCTATATTTATTGAAAGTTATTTATGAAAGCAGCCTATGAAGGCTAGCATCTGCTCTTTTTATTTATTTTTAGCCAATGTACTCATTTTTATGTGTATGTCTTTTTCAAAATATAAACTTATATATTCGTAGCCATGATAATCGTCGAATGTATTCAAAAATGAGAAAATTTTACTTATATTGAATACCTATATTTAACAGTCTGTAAATATCTCACGTTGTTATTGACTTTTAACGCAAACATGTTATATGTTATTTCATCTAATAATTATTGAAATATTCATCATGAATATTTAATGTAAAAGCAAAACAAAAAATGTTGATTTGATAAATATAAAATTTATTAACAAATGTTGAATTTTCATCTATAAATATTTATTTGTATATTTCAAACATTTTTAGTGCAATACTAATTTTTCATAGTAGTAATTTTAAAAATTTATTTCTAAATTTGAATAAATTGACTTGTAATATAACTTTGAATATTACACTTAATTATTATTTTAAGAAAACACAACTAATTTTGAAGTAGATTATAATATGATTGCAATCTTTTGAAGCCAGGGGTGTTGTAGGACCGGTACTGTTTTGCTAGCCGGTACGGCGTGCCGTTACTGTTTGAGAGCCTTTTTGGCGTACAGGTACTTTGTTATCAGCATTATTAATTTTTATTATTTTATAAATCAACTTCTATCTAGGATAAATAAATGTCCTGTATCGTTTGCTACTTCTTATACTGACATATATTTTAAGTTTCGATTATCAGACATCGATTTAACGGCTAGTTGCCTACTTAATTCTTTAGTAAAAAAAAATGTCTTTCATATTACTCGTTTTAGTCATCTAATTTTTGACACCTAATTTTTGATCGAATTTATTGGATCACTCATTTAGAAAATTAAAAGCATGGACCAAGGGAGAAATATTTAACCCTCAGACGCTCATGGCTGTATATATACGTCCAGGGATCCTCCAGTTTTCCATCAATACACTCAATTTTTAAATTCATGAAAATATTCTATTTTTCAATATTTTTTAAATCTAATTTTTTTGGGTATATTTTAAAAACCATCTCATTACAATTAAGTAACATTTTGGTAAAAATATAAAAGTCCACGCTTAGGAAAAGTTATTTTAACTTCCAAACAGCGAAAGCAACTTTACATTTGCCAAAATCGCGTGAGCGTCAGTGAGTTAAAGAGTCCAATTTAAATTTTGAACTCTCAGCCTTAATTAATGCTGAAAATATTTACTTTATTAGCAAACAATTACTTAAATATTGATAGATTTTAACAAAAATCACAATTGCAAAAAAAAATATATTTGCATAATTTTCGATGAGATTGACTCTTAAATGTTTAACAGTTTTTAACAAATTAGCCGAATATTTTTTCTATGCGCTCTACGCTTCCTATTCACACATGTAGTTACCATGGAAACCATTGGGTCTCATCCTACACATTTGTATAGTATATAGGTGGTTTTTGTTTGAGACCACCTTGAGCAAAAGGTTTAACATTGTCTCCTCAAATAAGAGTTTTTTTCTTTCCTCCAACAGTCGTTTCTTGGTATATAAGGGTGTGTGGTGGCATTCTTGCACTTATTTCTGTTTGTCACGTGATCGATAGATGGCCAACGGGGATTAGAGTAGGGGTATAGTGGGGGGCAATACCTTCCATGATCAGAAAGCTCCCGTACTGAGAAGAATTATTTACTACCACAGCCCCGAGCAAGAAAAAACGCATTAAAATCCTATAAAATATAAAACGAACATTTAAAAAAAAAATTCCAAAATTTTGAGTTTCTTCTTTTAAAAAAAATACCCCACACTAAATAAATGGCTGCAAGAAAATTTCTTCTAATGGATATTGCTCGCATATTCATACAGGGGATCAATTTTCTTAAGTACCCATAAGTATCTAACAGTAATGGAGTTCCTTTTGGTAAGTGATCATAATTGATCCTGATAGTGCAACCAGGAGTTTTTTCAGCATTCAATAAATGAGTTGAAGTTTCAATATTCATGCTTAAGTGGCTGTTAGAGCATTTCAAATTTTTAAACAATTGTGAAAGCATATCAGTCTCGTTCGCCATCTAATCTCGCTTATAAAGTGCCTTTATTAAAGTGCTTTATTAATGGATGTCTGTACCATCAAGACTTGAAGAGTAGGTTTTGTTTAAAAGCTTTTATTCAAATTTTGTAAATAGGGAATTTCACAGAATAAATTAGAAACTATTTAAAATTTGCATTTAGTTTTTTTGGGGGATACAATATTGTTGCATTATTTATAAAGAAAATTAGTTAGAATTATTTGACATGTTTAATTTATATAAATTAAATTGTTCAACGTAGTGAAATTTAAAAGAGGGAATTCTACGATCAAACCAGATCAGGAGTATCAGACCAGATCAAATCAGACCAGGGGTTTCAGACCAGATCAGACCAGATGAAATCAGACCAGGGGTTTCAGACAAGATCAGACCAGATGAAATCAGACCAGGGGTTTCAGACAAGATCAGACCAGATGAAATCAGACCAGGGGTTTCAGACAAGATCAGACAATATCAAATCAGACAAGGGATTTCATACCAGATCAGACCAGATCAAATCAGACCAGATCAAATCAGACCAGATCAAATCAGACCAGATCAAATCAAACCAGATCAAATCAGACCAGATCAAATCAGACTAGGGGTTTCAGACCAGATCAAATCAGACCAGAGGTTTCAGACCAGATCAAATCAGACCAGATCTAATCAGACCAGATCAAATAAGAACAGGGGTTTTGCCAGACATACACACTAACTGATGTTGCGTTAAAAATATCATTACTTTAAAAAGAAAGTACACTGTTAAAAATTTAGTACGATCTTGCACAAAATTTGGTACCCATTTTGCTGCAACTATTTTTTGGTGCTTAGTTTCATCATTTTATTGTGCTACCATAGGTACCATGTAGTATGTGAAACGTTGCACCAAAAGTCATATTTTTGCGTCAATATTTTATGGTAAAACGTTGAACCAAAATTTGCGTTTTCGCTACCCCATATTATGATGAAACGCAGATATACTTTGTTGGATGTTCTGGGCGATTTTCTAGTATTTTTGTAGCGAATCTGGCAACCCTCCGATCGCATGATCACTACTTTTTACTTTTTTTGTCAAGTCCACTGCAAGGGTTCGAACTAGCATTCCTCTGATTACCAATTGAACGCTTTTATCCACTGGGCAACTGGGTCCTTAATGCAAGAGGATTGAAGGGATTCCCCAGTTTGCAGATTGAGCCAAGTTTTCGGTTGTAGTTTAGGCGATTGCACCATTTTTTGTTAAAACTGTGCTATTCTCGATCAATGATTTTTGGTTCAACCTAGATTGCTCTATAATATGTTGAAAGTTGTCGTAGAGCACCAAGATATGGTGCAACATTGAACTGAAATTTTTAACAGTGCATAACATCAAGTTAGGTAAATCAAATGCCGTTAAATGTCCGTCTGAAACCACTCTAAAAATTACTTTATTAACTTAACATATATTGCAACATACGATCATGCGTAAGTACTAATGTAATTCCCCAATTTATATATTTTGTAAGATGTATCCATTTAGCACCAAAAATAGAATACGATTTTAGTTATCATATATTAAATGTTTTGCTAACACCACTACCATATTTTCAAATAAATCAATCAATTTGTTTCATTTGTTGATGAAGTTTTTTAAACAAACACTAAAAAGTAAAATTTAATGAACTTTAAAAATACGGGTGTAGTTCCAAATAAAGCCAACGAGTTCGAGGTGCAGCGAGTAATTTGCATACATTTAATACTATATCTTACTTTTAAGAGTTTTTTTTTCAATAAGATGTATGTCTACATTAATTACTTAAAAAAATGTAGTTAGTTTTTTTTGTGTCTTTTTTTTAATTTACTTAGAATTTTTTTTTTCGTAAGAATAGCCTTCTTTAATTAGGAAAAACTCTTAGAATTTAAATTTTTGTCTTCCATGGATTACACCCCTCTTCTGATGAATAAAAGCTTATTTTCTTAAAGTTTAAAAACTAAATTAGTCTGTGTGTCCATCGCAACGTTTTTTTTTAAATATATTATACCCATCTCGGACAGCGCCGAAATCCCCCCTGTCGAGGGTTTAAAGAACTAATTTTTTTATTTACGGAAATCTTCTCCCCCATTTTTTTAATATTCTTAAAAGGAAATTTTCTGTAATTCCATTCATTAGTTTTAATTACATATGCCTCTACACAGGTAAACTTATTTTATGGCCACTCAGTATATTGAAAGTATTGAATGTGTAGCCATTTAGAGTTAAAAATGCATAAAAGTAAGTTTTAACATGTGAGGAGATAGATAGATTGATACATAGACAGACAGATATATAAATAGATAGATAATATGACATCTATTTTTAATAACTTAATTCAGATTAAATCCATCCTTATATTAAAATTTCCGTCGTTTAACTTACACTGTTAAAAATAGTACTCAAACATCAGTAAATTATACTCAATTTTGATTACATTTTATGCTGATCACATCTTCGAATATACGAGTTTCATTTTTGAAACATGTACTCAAAAATGAGTGCAATGAGTAAAAATGAATAAAAAAGAGCAGGGGCTTGTCTACATAGGTTGCCTTCATATATCACTTTAAATAAATATCAATATTTACAACTAATACTTATCAGCAGTCGAACCTACATCCTCAGGCACCGTAGTTCAGTGTCTAATCCGTTGTATTTCCAGAACGACGTGAAGCATTTATAAACAGAATAAATGTCTAAAAGGTGTGCCAAACGAATTTGAAGAAAGATAATTGAGTCCTAATAACCCAGTTTCCATTTAAGCAATCGACATCAAATGATGTGGAAAACCATCTTCTGAACACCTATTTTAAGTTTGTCAGGTCGCTTTGTTTAGATGGCTTGAACAGAAGCTGAGGTGAGCAATATCAAGTCACACTGCTCATTTTTGAGAAAGTACAATTACTTAAATTTGAGTACGGCGTCACTCATTTACGATTCAATGGTACTCAAAGAAAAACGAGTATGTTTAGATACTCATTTTTAAGTACTATTTTTTACAGAGTATTTCTTAATAAATTTAAATAATGTGAGTTTATGAATTTGGGAAGGAATTTAATTTAGATATTTTACATATTTGTTCAATTTTGTTCTTGGTACTCATGTTACAACTTAAAATGTAATGCATTTACAGAATCAATATACTTTATTTTATAAATTTTAAGAACTAAATACACAAAACTCTAAAGTATCATCAAACTAAAGATAATTAAATTCACATTATACATTCAATATTTACTTAGTTTAAAAGATCAACAAGAGATGAATTTTAAATTGGATTTGCAAAAGAAAATTTGAGAAATGATTAAATTGAAAGAGTGTACAATCGTAATTTTTCTAATTTATTATTTTATATGTTCCTTCGTTTCGTAAACTAAATTTTCCAGAAATTGTTTTTTAAAGTAAATTTCTGACATAAAAATATATTTCAAAAGATTAAGCGAAAATTCTGTTATTAAGATCCGCTTCAAAAATGTCGAATAAAACTTAGGGATTTTATTTTGAGTAATATTTGCAAGAACATAAGAATTCCTTTAAAAATTAATCTACTTAGTGTTCACCAATTACAAAAAATAGTCGTCTTATTCATTATTTAAAATATGTTCTAGTTATTATTTTACTAATTTTTAAACTACTTTATACTTATTAATTTTAATGAGGCAAAAGGGATGATAATTTGCAATTTTTTCGTTTTCCTGTGCAATAAGATATTTAAAAGTTCATTTCTTTAAAGTTTTATGTAAATGAATTTGGAAAGGGCATAAAGCTTTTAGTTTAAAACAGTTACTTATGTTCTTAACTTTTTATATGTAAATATTGAACTAATTAATGAAATGTTTTAAATTAAAAACCTTTTTTTAAAGCAAAATGAATAACTAGAAATGTTTTTAACTAATCTTAATGTCTTAGGTTTTATTATTTTTTTTTATTGTTCGAACACTATGACAAAAAAAAATTCTAAAAAATTTGACCACTTTAATATTTTATTTTAAAATGTTTGCTTTAAAAATAAAATTGTGATACATAAGAAATGTGATATTTTAACTTTATGGATATTCGTTACTAACATAAGTGTGCCCAAAGTTGCTCGTGCTTTACCCAGAGTGTTGGCTGATTTCTTCACCGTGGCGTCACCTGACGGTTTTAGTAAGGAGTCATTTCTGCTTTAAGGGGTGGGAAAGAGGGATGGGTTTTTTCTTCGAAATCTCATGTAGACATTGACCTTCCACTTGGTTTAAAGGTCAAGTGTGCAAAATTGCTTCAAGCTCAGAGTAAAAAAGTAGATATCACACACACACACACACACACACACACACACACACACACACACACACACACACACACACACACACACACACACACACACACACACACACACACACACACACACACACACACACACACACACACACACACACACACACACACACACACACACACACACACACACACACACACACACACACACACACACACACACACACACACACACACACACACACACACACACACACACACACACACACACACACACACACACACACACACACACACACACACACACACACACACACACACACACACACACACACACACACACACACACACACACACACACACACACACACACACACACACACACACACACACACACACACACACACACACACACACACACACACACACACACACACACACACACACACACACACACACACACACACACACACACACACACACACACACACACACACACACACACACACACACACACACACACACACACACACACACACACACACACACACACACACACACACACACACACACACACACACACACACACACACACACACACACACACACACACACACACACACACACACACACACACACACACACACACACACACACACACACACACACACACACACACACACACACACACACACACACACACACACACACACACACACACACACACACACACACACACACACACACACACACACACACACACACACACACACACACACACACACACACACACACACACACACACACACACACACACACCACACACACACACACACACACACACACACACACACACACACACACACACACACACACACACACACACACACACACACACACACACACACACACACACACACACACACACACACACACACACACACACACACACACACACACACACACACACACACACACACACACACACACACACACACACACACACACACACACACACACACACACACACACACACACACACACACACACACACACACACACACACACACACACACACACACACACACACACACACACACACACACACACACACACACACACACACACACACACACACACACACACACACACACACACACACACACACACACACACACACACACACACACACACACACACACACACACACACACACACACACACACACACACACACACACACACACACACACACACACACACACACACACACACACACACACACACACACACACACACACACACACACACACACACACACACACACACACACACACACACACACACACACACACACACACACACACACACACACACACACACACACACACACACACACACACACACACACACACACACACACACACACACACACACACACACACACACACACACACACACACACACACACACACACACACACACACACACACACACACACACACACACACACACACACACACACACACACACACACACACACACACACACACACACACACACACACACACACACACACACACACACACACACACACACACACACACACACACACACACACACACACACACACACACACACACACACACACACACACACACACACACACACACACACACACACACACACACACACACACACACACACACACACACACACACACACACACACACACACACACACACACACACACACACACACACACACACACACACACACACACACACACACACACACACACACACACACACACACACACACACACACACACACACACACACACACACACACACACACACACACACACACACACACACACACACACACACACACACACACACACACACACACACACACACACACACACACACACACACACACACACACACACACACACACACACACACACACACACACACACACACACACACACACACACACACACACACACACACACACACACACACACACACACACACACACACACACACACACACACACACACACACACACACACACACACACGCACACACGTCTGTATGTATGTATGTAAGTATGTGTATGTATGTATATATATATAAAGATAGAGAGAGACAGAGATAGATAGAGAGATAGAGAGTAAGGGATAGAGAGAGAGAGAGAGACAGAGAGTCCAATATAATATAAACAAATTTATTATTTTTTTTAAATTTCATTGCAATATAATGAAACAATATTACAATTGCTTGGGCTTTGCTTTTGTTCATGCTTTATGTTTTCCACAATAAATTTTATCCTCTACACTAGGGCATAAGGTTTATTACATGTACAATTCATAAAATAAATATAAAATTAATGAATCAGATTATCATGTTATAACTATATTTTGGAAAAAAATTAAAAAAAATCGTTTAAATAACTTTATACCTTTTTAATGTTAAAGAGTCCCTTAAAAAATTATTTTAATAAAACAAAAATTATACACTAATTTTTATTTAATTTTAATCAACGCAACTTGTCATTTATACACTTGTAGAAACATTAAAGTTTCACAGAAGACAAATTTATTTTGAACTCAACAAATTTTAATATATATGTAATTATATATTTCACGTACGCCGTATTTAATGCAGCAACCAAAAAAAAGTTCTATATTATTGATAAAAATACCTGCTTAATGATTACAGTTACAAATCTTATTTAAAACTGTATTTTTAGGTAGTTCCATTCTCCTTTGTTAGGCACGACCAATATCTATCGTTTATTAAAAAAAAATACTGCTTTTTCGAAAAAAAATCAAAACCCCTTAAGTACAATTATGCTAAAAACATTTATGCTAATGTATAAAAGAAGCATAAACTGTATACAAATTAAAGTTAAAATACAAAATATTTTGAAAACATTTTATAATTTAAATAAAAAAGCACAAAATTAATTAGTTTTTAAAATATTTAGTTTCTATTATTCTATTCTTAATGATCTACAAAGTATCACAACTACATTTTTTTTGCCAAATTTTGCGACAAAAACTTAAAAGAATAGATATTTCTAAAAATTGTTACAAAAATAAAAAAATAAAAAGAATCCGAATGAGACTTTTTTCACAATCTCTAAAAAATATAGAATTGTTTTAAATCTTAACTTGGATGAAACCTTCCAGTATTAAATATCATTAGTTTTTATTAGGAATTTATGTTTTAAAAAAATAAAGCTGAATAAAAATATATGCTTACGTTAGTAAAGTTTAAGAACACATTAAATAATAAAGTTATAATCATAGAAATATAGAGTTTTTATATAATTTTTTTGGTAAATTGTAGCAAGAAAATTATTTTTACATTTAAAAACCATCCCATTCTCAATTATTTATTTCGTATGGAATCAGAAATGCGAAAACTTAATTCGAATTTCAATATATGTTGCAGTCGGTGAATTTCTTTTCTTTAAAAAGAGAATGAATAATCTTAACAAATATTAAAGTTTTTTTCCTTCTATTATTTCGTCTCAGATTTTTCGTAAAATATAATTTATTAAAAACTTAATTGTTTTTAGGATTTTCGTTGTAAAAAGGAATGTTATTTCGACAAAATTCGAAATACGTTTTTTTTCGCAATACTTTCAAATAAAGTTTAAAAAAAATGAAAAAAACATATTAAATTGTTAAATATTTAAAATAAATAATAATGTTTTATAACCTTAAACATTTGTTGTTTCATTTTTACATAATTGAGTCGGTTATGATGGGGAAGAATGGGAATTTATTTTTATATTTAAAAGAAGTTAACACTTATACATTAGACGTATACAAAAAACGTACGTGATTAAATTTAAATAATCATTAAGACATTCCTTATCAATATATTACTGATAACTTTCTAGTGAAAGTAGCTGCACTTCGACTAGCAGCGCAGAAGCAACAAATAGCACGGCAACTTTTAATCGGTTGAGCAACTAAAAAAAATCACACACAAACTTCAAGCGGTTATTTAACTGCGTCCAACTCAGGGCAACCAGGTCTCAGATTTCTAAGATGCCAAAGTGAAGGTGAATAGTCGTCAAACTCGTATTACCACAATCTTTTCAATATTGCCTAATTGGCGATTATTTGCCAACGCTGGCGAGCGAAAGGATATTTTGTGCAATTTAAAGTTGGCTAGTGAGCAGATATATTTTGAGTTTTCCAAATGAAACGTTTATTTCAAAAATCCCATAACTGCCATTGTGTTAACATTGTACTTATGGGATTCCAGAAATAAACGATTTATTTGTGGATGATTAAACAGTTTAGTTGGACGCCCGATAGATGATACGCGGCTAGCTCAACTCAATTCCGAATGCCGTATCTACTTTAAACTGGACATACTTACACAATACGAACGACATTACGATATTTAGTTATAACAATTTTTGAATAATAATATATTAATTTAAATCGTGATTCAATGTTCATTAAAATAATAGAAAGTGGCAGGTTTGTGATGGCTAGATGTAAACTATACAGGAAAAAAGATTTAGAAGAAAAAAATATTAAAATTACTTCAAACTTTTTCAAAAATTAAATTTTTGTTAAATTGTTCGAAGATTTAAGGCATTTTTCAAAATGTTTCTTCTCCTTCAGATTTCATTTTTTTGCATCGAATTTTTTTTATAAAGTGTATTGATTTATGGTTAATAACTTTAGGGATCGGATTTTGTATAAGTGTTTTATTTTAGGAGAAAACAAAATAATTTATGAAAAATCGATCATTTTTTTTCAAAAAAACTCTAATAATTCTTAAACCTTTTAATTATTTAAATAAATTGTTTTTAATATTTTTATAATTCCATCCCTAATTCTAATCAATATACTCTTGTGTACATGTACAAAAAATTTCACGATGATTCATACATATTTGTTTGAGTTTTAGTATTTTAAATAGGTGTATGTTGACACGAAAACAGCAAGCTGAGATAAATGCATTTAAAGATTTCAGTATGGAAAATAATTTATTATAAATGTCCCAATGAACCCAAATATTTTTTCACATAAATAACGTATATATATATCCTACAAATTATGTAAAATTATTGACAAGTAATAATTATTTTAACCTTAAATAACAATGTCAGTTTCAGTATTCAATTCATGTAAAATTTCAAAAAAAAGCAATAAAATGACTCACTGTCAAGCAAATTTTCATTCTTCTAACACATTTTTAGCAAACCACTAACTTCTGAACATTATGAAGTAAAAATTGACTGCTGATATTTATATAATTTGCTTTAATGTTGAATGTAATGCAGGGAAAACTGAAATTTTTTAGTAGCTTTATACATGACACTCACTGTAAAATTAAAGTAACCTGCAGCATAAGTGACTCCTTATTTATTTTTAAATTACTTTTTATCTTTATGCATCGCAATATTTACAAGTTTGAGTGCAAAATCCTTGATAAGGCGGCGTATTGCAAAATAAGAGATTTTGCAGTACGCCGCCTTTTCCTATATTGCCTTTTGCGCAAATCAATCCCCACACAGAGTTTCAGTAAATTAATTTCCCTTCTGATCCTAAAGATTTTGAAGACTTTTTCATAGTATGTATAATTAGTTATTATCACATAGTTGTATTATCAGTTAGCTACTATCACTTAGTTGTATTCAAATACAAAATTTGACAAAAATCATTGCACACGCTTTTTGTTTATTAAGTCAATTTGGGACACCTAAACTAGTTGACGATGTGTACAATTTCGTTGGCGTTTTGTGTTTGACAGGTAATACCATCTTTATAACATTTCTGTAGAAGCAATCTTTTGATACATTGATATTATTTTGCTAAGATGTACCCCATTTTTACTTTTGGTTTATGACTTTGTGGGGTTCAGTTCATCTACCCGATACTCCCGTTTAGGCGAGAGTGATCACTTTGGCCTGAATGGCAGAGTATTGGCGGCGTAGCAGGCCGAAGTTCCTCGGTTCGATACCGAGCATAGCCAAGTAGTGCATAATGCAGCAGTATTAGCATCGCGCTACAGCTTTCTCCATCTGACACATTTGATAAGGAGTGAAGAAAACATTTATAATATGATTAATATTTATTCAATTATTTTTAAATTTTGGGAAAACATGCTAGAAGGTTCCAGCGTTATTTTAAACCAATAAAAAAAATTGACATTTTCATCGATTTTGGGGTACCGAGTCCTCTTAAAGAAAAACGAGTAGATTTAGATAACCATTTTTAAGTACCTTTTTTTACAGTGTACGAAATTGCGCATACTACCCCCGTGAAATCCAGAGGGGGGACACAAAAGGAGAGGGAGGTGCGAGGGTGGCAGAACATCTCCGAAGCAAACAGTTTGGCGCATGCGCCGTTCGGGTATCTTCTTCGGGCTCAGACTCTCCAACAGCACTCGCGAAGTGGGAAAGTGAGCGTAAGGACTCCCTTGCGCGCATCTGCTCGTTGCCTAGGTGAACGCTGTGCACGCTGTTCCTTCCCCCCTTGATTGTGAGTTGGAAAGATTTTGCCTGGTTCTCCTTCCTTGAGAATTTGGAGACTTTAACGCCGGTTTGGGGAGTTGGAATAAAAGTGAGTGGTGTTGTTAAATGAATTCTATTGCGTGTTTGGAGGACCACTTGTTGATATTCACTTGATGATTTTGTGAGATTTTTTTTGTATATTTGTGTCTTATTTTGAATTTTATAAGTTTGTGTTTTGAAAGAAATTTTCCAGACGTATTTTTGGGGGGAAATTTTGTTGTTTCTGTAGCATTTATGTGATTTTGCATAAAGTTATTGTTAATATTTATAATATGTTAATTGCATTATGCGATACATTTATGATGATATTTCAGTGAATCATTAAATATGGTTTCATCGGCGTCAATTGATAAAATAAGTTATTAAATTATTATAATACTTATTAAATTATTATTTAAGCTTATTTAATAGTTCTATATGCAATTTTTTTAATCAATTTTAAAAGTTTGATTCAAACCCGAAAAAACTAAATTAGTTTTTTTTAAGTGCTTTAAGTAAAGTTTGTGATAGTAATTTTTTTATGTAAAAATTCTTTTGAGTAAATATAGTGCTTTAATTTATTTCTCAAATTCGGTGTTCCTTTTAAATGACTTTAATAAAGTATATCAATCCTCTAACTTTTATTTTTATATTATATAATTTTTCTAATAAAATGTTTTTAATTGTTTTTGTTGCGATATTTCAAAGTTTTTGTACAAATAGCATAAAAAATATTTCACCTAAAAATACTTTTTAATATATAATATATTCTTACTGAAGTGTGTGAATTTAAATTTATACCCACTTAATTAAAACTTTTTTAAATATTTATATTTAATAATACAAGTTTGGAATGAAATCATTACTTGAAACGAAACAACATATCTGTCTAATATTTAAATGTTAGATGTGCATTTATATTGTAATAAGTTTAAATGTCGTTCCCCCGATTAAATATATTTTAAAATTTTTATTTGAAATATTTTGATGATTTGATTCGTTGAATATTACTACTGCAATTTTAAATGTGTTATAATATTTCGTAAATTTAACTGAAAGCTGCTAAGAAATTTAATTTCTGACACATTTAACCCTTTTAATATACGCTGTTGGCTATCTGCACACGTACTTTGGAGAAAAAAAATGCAAAAATTAGATGATATGGCTTATGTCAATCAAGTGTCATGATATTTCTACAATATGTGCTTTTGTGTCCGTTCGCTTTTCATGTTAAATCCTGTTTAGAAAACAATAATTCAGTACCATTATTTTTATCAAAGACAGTTTTTATTTACAACCAACTTCTACGATAGACTATTAACATTATCATTTATATTTTATTAATAGTTCTTTTAGACGTATCTCTTTCTTTTTAAAAAAATTTAAATTATTTATGAAAGCTAAATATTTTTTTTAGATAATTAACAATTAGTTCGATAGTTTTTTTGGAAGGATATCTTAAATTATGCACATTCCTATTTCTCAAATTTCTATAGTCAACTTCATGGTTTGGTTAAAAAACGTCGCACTAGAGCTGAACAGTGGGCTATTGGCGACGGTTCGGGGCCTATCTCGAAGGAAAGGCATGAGAACGATGCCTCGTATTTTTGAACCATGGTCAGATGACGAGGACAACACCTGAGCTGGCACCCAATGCCTTCAATAGACGTCGGGACTTTGGACCCCGATCAGATGTATCGTGCACCAGTCCCGTATACACTCCGTTAATTTTTTATGGATGTTCTGGACGACATTCTAGCATTTTGGTAGCGAAGTTGGCAACCCTCCGATCGCAATGTCACTACTTTTTACAATTCTTTAGTCTAGTCCATGGCAAGGTTTTGAACCGGGGACCTTTGGATTCCCAGATGACGCCTTAATCCACTCGGCCACGGAGGCCTCGTCAACTTCATGAAATAATTCATTATAATCTCAATTTTAGGTTTGCTTATTAAGTAATATGTCGTTTTTATAAAAAAAATAATACAATTATTAAAAAAGGAAATACATTCCACATTAAATATCAACAGTCAGAAAAAAACCTTAATTTGTTTTACCGCTCTACTCTAGTAACACCGTAAAACTGGTTTCCTTACACATTGCCTATTTTCGCAGGGGAATTTAAATACGATTGTTTATGCAACTAGCGACATATCTAAGTTATTGGATCGTAGCAAAGCATTTTCGATCTCCCCACATATATATTCATCTTCTCTTTATATATTTCACATGAATATACATCTTTAAGTACATTTTTTAAAGTATTATTACCCTGGTTTATAAATTATTGTTTTTTTATTGTTTTTTAAAATAAAATGCAGCGGTTTTCTTTAAATTCCATTAGAGTTATCTAAAAAATTTAATTTTAATTGTTATTTTTTCTCTTTGATGAACTGATATGGAAGGCAATATAATAAAAAAAATTAAAAGTTGTTAAGCAAAAACAATTTCATTTATAATTAAATTTCTGTAAAAAATGTGAATTCAATTTAAAAAAAAAATTAATTGGTCTTAAATGATTAAAAAGCAAAAACTATTCTAAAAAAATAAAACTTCAACAGTATGATCAATCTAACTATAACTCAAGAACAACAGTAGTTAAAACTAATTTAATTATACCTTTTATTATTAATTACCTCGATTCTTAAAGCAGTATTTCTTTATAAACAGTTTAATTTGAATAAAAAATTAAATTTTTTATGCCAAATTTCATTAAAATTGTCTGAATAATGTTAAAAGGATATTATTAAAATTAAAAAATAAGTGTTCCTATTTTCGAAACTATAAAATTGAAACTCACTGCTAGTTATTTTTTCATTGCATAAATCTAAACAAATAATTAAGAATATTGTGTGTATGGCTCGAAAGTCCGTCAAGTGAAAATATTATAACTTTTCCCTGACAATAGGCAAAATGTTATGGGTGCTCAGATTTCTCATTTCAACTCTAATTTTATGTATTTTTGACAAAAATAATATTTTTTTAAAAATAAATTGTAAATATTTTTATTCGTATGGTTTTGTGAAAAAATATAGTATTGGTAAATAGTTTACATTGAAATTTTATTTTTAAGGTTTTATAAAGGCCTTTTTTTTCATTCTAATGGAACAATCGAAAAATTCCTCTGAAAATTTCATGTTTATAAAAATTTAAATAGCTTGTGGTTAATAAAAATAAGTATTTTTCCAACTTTTTTTAAGTCAAGTCATTAGATCATAAGGTGTTTCCTCGATTCTGAATTGAAAAACCTTTTTTTTGAAAGTTTCTTTGTTCTTTAAGTTAGGAAGCTTAAGTTTCGAATAACATTACATATGTGTTGTTCTGCTCAAAAAGAAAGCATAGTTTCAAAGTAAATCGTAGATGGAAAGCGTTTTTATAAGAATTCTAGAACAGAAAAAAAGAAATAGACTAGACTCTATAAAATACACCCTACAGGATTAATTGGAAGAAACCCTTTTTTCTTATAAAAGGAGGAAACTGTTATTTTCCTAACACGTCCTTTTTTCTATTAAGTCGCTTTTACGATTTTAAACGTTCAATAACATATATACAGAACTTTTTTTTCTCTCTCCCATTTTCGTCTTTTTTCATTTTCTTATTTTATTTCAAACATTGTCAATCTCATATCACATATACGTAAGAAAAGGTTTAATGCCGAATCATGTTACATAGAGACAGTATTTTTTTAAAGAATTTATTCCTCAAAAAGTTTTTATTTGCGCCAATAGTATGTTTCTGAAGATTTTAGATAAAGTAAATGGAAAACTGCACCTAAATTTTGCGTAAATTTATATAATTGAATAAGTGGGTGCAAGAACCAGACAGCTCCAGTTTTCAAAATTGCTCAGAGAGGACGGAAAACACTAAACGTTTCTTGCATCGTATAATACAAAAGTACATATCCTTTTCCTTTATATCTCTATAGACATTGATTAGAGCTGTCTGGTTCTTGCACTAAACGATAGAGCATGTTTTTCTTTATGTGAAAAAGTGTAAATCAGAACTAAATGGAGCTGTCTTGTTCTTGCACCCGCGTCTTGAAATGTAATATTTAAATATAATATATGTATTTCATGTTGAGAGTCATTAAGATGTCAAATTAAAAAATATGTTTTCTAAATTTTTCTAATGAATGTACCAAAGCATATGCCTTCCTCAGCGTTATAAAACTTTGAATGTCCCTCTGTACCTAATAATAACTTCTTAACTCCTAAATATTTTTTTAAAAAATCACTTATTTAAAACTTAGAGTTTCTTTTATATAAAGATTAGTTTAACAATATTGTTGAGAGAAATATATGTATGAAATAAAGAATAATAACATTATTTTATTTAAGTGTATCGGTTATTTTTTATTAAGTCATGTGTTAAGATTTCCGCCCATATACGTTTTAAAAAATCGGATTTTATATAAATTTATAAGTAACCATTATCAAATCTCAAAACCAAATCATTCTACACTAAATATATTTGACATACAAGGTAATTAATATTTAAGAACAGAGTTAAAAAAAAGTCGATCGATTATTAAACAAAGAAAAAAAAGGGGGTGGGTACGTTTCTTTTTATTCTGGCAGTTTAAGAACTGCTCAATAACAACCCTAACTTTGTTCTTTAAATTTGTTAGGGTAAAGGTTTTGTTTTAAAGTGCTCTCGCAATTAGATATAAATGATGTTTTGCATTTAAATTGAAAGCATTAATATTTGAGGCATTTAAGTTCGAAGGGAAACATGTCCACAAAGGATCAAAAGTATATATTCAAATATATATATATATATATATATATATATATATATATATATATATATATATATATATATATATATATATATATATATATATATATATATATATATATATATATTCAATATATATATATATATATATATATATATATATATATATATATATATATATATATATATATATATATATATATATATATATATATATATATATATATATATATATATATATATATATATATATATATATATATATATATATATATATATATATGTATATATATTACAAATCTCAAATGTTTTAAATAGCTACAAAATGTTCTTTTAACATTCTTAATAGTATTTAATAATTTAAATAAAAAGTTTCATGAGTTTTTTTTTTTAAATCGTTACAATAAATTTTCTTGTTTAAATTAGTTACAATCAATTTTTTTTAATATTTTAAATAGTTACAATTAATTTTCTTATATATTTTAAATAGTTAGAATCAATTCTCTTCATTTTTAGGTTGCAATTTGGTGCAACTGTGAATGTTTACCACAAAATCGAATACATCCACCGGAACACGTTTCAAAGATTTGATTTTAATTAAAAACTTATTTTTCTATAATTATCAGTACTAAATTAATGACTTTTAAAATAAATATTTTTACGGAAACCAGAGTAGAATATCTCATTTACGCATTAATCTTATTCATTTGTCTATCTCTCTCCCAAAGTGTATTTAAATCAACAAGTTATATCTATTGACACATACGTATATGCAGTGTTAACGCATAGTGATTATTAATCATTTAGAGCACCAAGCTCTACGAGTTGAACTTGTACATGAATATTAATTTATGAGTTGAACCAGAACATGACTTTGCATATGCATTCAGAGTTTCAAATCGGAACGTATGTGGATTTAAACTATCAATATTTGTACAGGAATCCTGATGTATTTTGGATTAGTACTATCATCGAATTTGCTTAAGGCATTAAGATATGTTTCGATTTTTTTATAAAATATTTATTTAAAATGGAATGCGTTTAGAATTGCACACTGTAAAAAATGTACTTAAAAATGGGTTCCTGAACCTACTTGTTTTTCTTTGAGTACAATTGCATAGGAAATGCATGATGACGTACTCAATTTTAAGCAATCGTACTTTCTCAAAAATGAGCAGTATTATTTAGTATTGATAATCTCAGATTCTGTTGAAGCCATCTTAAAAAAGTGACCTGACAAACTTAAAATAGTCATGCAGAAAATTGTTTTCTAAAACATTTTATGTCTATTGCTTAAATGGAAAATGAGTTATTACAACTCAATTATCTTACTTCCCATTCTTTTGGCATTAAAATATTTATTTAAAATAAAATGCGTTTAGAATAGCACACTGTCAAAAAGGTACTTAAAAATGGGCACTTGTACCTACTCGTTTTTCTTTAAGTACAACTGTATCGGAAATGAGCAATGACGTACTCAACTTTAAACAATCGTACTTTCTCAAAAATGAGCAGTGTGAAAAAAAAGTGTTATATAGTATTGCTAATCTCAGATTCTGTTGAAGCCATCGTAAAAAAGTGACCTGACAAACTTAAAAAAAGTTATGCAGAAGATTGTTTTCTAAAACATTTGATGTCGATTGCTTAAATGGAAACTGA
Source organism: Troglohyphantes excavatus (assembly GCA_963932185.1). NCBI lineage: Eukaryota > Metazoa > Arthropoda > Arachnida > Araneae > Linyphiidae > Troglohyphantes > Troglohyphantes excavatus. The sequence goes on along the minus strand of OZ010674.1, from coordinate 48,262,012 downwards.
GTTATTACTACTCAATTATCTTACTTCCCATTCTTTTGGCACACCTTTTTAACATTTCTTCTCTTTACAATTTCTTCAAGTCTCCCTGGTAGTTTAATGGATAAGAAAACGGACTGCCGTGCTTGAGGATCTTGATTCGATTCCCGGTAAGTCTTGGTTATAATTGCTGATATTTATTGAAAGTGATTTGACATGTAGAAAAGCAACTGCTATTTTTACTAATTGTAATCATTGTTGAGTACATGTCTTTTTTCAAAAATGAAACTTATGCATTCAGAGCCATGATAACCACCAAATGTTTACAAAAATATTTATATTTTCCTTATTTTTGAGTACCTATTTTTAACGTTGCATCTATATGAATTTCATATTAATTCTTTGCGTATTAGCTTTTCAAACAAATATAGTACTTAGCATCCTCGTTCAACGACACAGTTCCGATGAATCCATCGCAACAAGGGAAGTTCCTTTGGAAGTGACAATCCCATCACTTTCCTCTTTTCACGCACAACTAACTTTTTCTTTGTTTTCAACCAATTGACACTGAAGGTTTCCATTCCGATTCGACAAAAACAACATCAACTACGATGTTTTTTACTTTATTCCCGTTCTTTCAGTTGACTCCTAATGATTTCTTTTTTATCCCCGCTGTACTTTTGGTCTTCAATTTGTCCACTCGCGAGGGGGCGATGGTTTCGTCCGATTCGAGGGTTTCCGCTATTCTCGTGTGTTTTCGGTCCTCCCCCCCCCCCCTCCCCAAAGCTCCGGTTTTTCCCCCGTTTCGGGGAAATGTGCAGGCAGTAGAGGAAAGAGAGGGAAAAGTCCAGGAAATGCATGAGATACCCGGAAATGGGGAAGATTCCTGGAAAGGACAAAGTGGCGACGTTTCGAATTGCCCGGGCGTGGACGAAACGTCACATTGCAGGCAGTTTGGTTTAAAAGTTATTGTGTTCTTTTCCTGAAGATGATTATTGAAATGGTACTTGTTATGTGTTAGAAAATTTACAAATATATTGATTGATTTATTTAAAAAAAAATATTTTGGATTATTTGCTCATGCATTTGAATTCTTTTTGGTTTTTTGTTAATTAACGACGCACAAGAGCTGCACAGTGGGGTATTGGCGACGGTTCGGGACCTACCTGGAAGGAAAGACCCGGGAACGATGCCTCGTATTTTTCAAATATGGTCAGATGACGAGGAAGCACTTGAACTGGCACTCAACGCCATCAATAGACGCCGAGTCTTTGGACTCCGATCAGATTTATCGTGCACCAGTCTCTTATACACGCCGATAATTTTTTGTGGATGTTCGGAACAACCTTTCTAGTATTTTGTAGTGAAGCTAGCAACCCTCCGATCGCAAGATCACTACTTTTTTTACTTTTCTTAGACAAGTCCGTCGCACAGGATCGAATCAGGAACCCTCTGATTCCCAGCTGACGCCTTTATCCACTCGGTCACGGAGGCCTTCATGCATTTGATGAAGGAGTGTTCACTTTGAATATTTTTGTAAGTGTGAATTTTTTTTTTGTGAGGTTCTCTAAGAGTCACCATTTTTCGCATGTCCTTATTTTTTCCCCAGCATTACTAATAATTTTTAAATTCCTGAATATAATATGCATCATATTCATCTTATTAAGTTAAACACACAAGTTATTCTAAGGTTAACATTCGCAAAAATCCAATTAACTGGGTTAAAATTGTAAATAAAACAATATTTTTATTAATATTATTATTGTCTTTAAATTTTAAGCATGTATTCGACAATAAAATTTATGTATTTCGAGAAAAATTGTTAGTACACATTTATCTGATATCTAATCTGAATATAATCTACCTTGTGTTATTATGCTCTTTATTTTGTTAATTACTTTGTGGTGTACTTTATAAAAGAAGGTAAAAAGACTTTAAAATATCGGAATTTAAGTTTTTTAAATGTAATGTATTGTATTTAGTTAGTTAGTTACAGTACGTGTAATTTTTCTAATGATTTAAAATTCAAACCAGTTTCATATGTTATTTTATTGAAACGGATAGTGTGGTACATTATTTCAGAGTTGTGTAATTATAAAGTTACCATTCATAATGGCCGAAATGTAAATAGTCAACAAAACGCTATACCATTTTCAATCAAATTAAAAACCGAAATTTAATAATTTTTCATTTTAGTATTGCAGATTTTTATTAATTAATTACTGATTTTTATTAATTAATTGCTGATTTTTGTTAAATTATTGCTGATTTTTATTAATTAATTGAATATTTTTATTAATTAACTGCTGATTTTTATTATTTAATTGCAGATTTGTATTAATTAATTGAAGATTTTTATTAATTAATTGCAGATTTGCATTAATCAATTGCAGATTTTTATTAATTAATTGCAGATTTTTATTAATTAATTGCAGATTTTTATTAATTAATTGCAGATTTTTATTAATTAATTGCAGATTTTTAATTGTAATACAAAACATATTAACTTAAACTCAAATTCCTGTAAAACGTTTTTTTTTTTTTTTTTGTATTTTCGACAGACCACTATGTTTACGTAAAAAGATTAAGCTTTTTACTAAACCAACATCCGAGTCCATTTATTTATGCAATATAATTAATGAATGTAATTTCAAATAAATACATTTCAATTTATTTTATAACTGTCAAATAGCAAGTCTACAATTTAAACAAACTACTTAATATGCATTTAATTGGATATTCAAATTATTAAAATCTCGAATAAAAATATTCTTCAAATTTAAAAGATTTTTCACAAAATTCAACATTTTAGTGCACCTACAATGAACACTTCCCTTAAAAGCCTTCAAATGCAATTTAAAAGTTGTTTATTTATTAAATAAACAATTTCAAAAATTCATAATACATCTTATCCCAGCAGGATAATTTATCTAACATATCCTAAGAGGAAATAAATATTTTAATTTAAAAGCTCTTTCACTCCTAACAAGTTAAATAGTTGTTTCAAACGACTTTTTCTAGATTTATGTACCGCATTTAAATACAATTTCGACAAACTTCTAACTTTTATCCTATTATTGAATTACAGAAATTTGAACGTAGTCAGGTTTTTAAAGTTGGGGTGAGTTCAACAGAGAGCAAACGAAATGAATTTTGCTCAAGTTTATCGTAAAATAGGTCATCATTTATGCTAATATTTACTGAATTCCTCTGAATTGGATCTTTATTGATAAAATTTTATGCGTGCATGATATGAATATGATCTTATGATTGATGGGCAAACATATCCCAATATTTTTCGTGGCTTAATATTCGAATAAAATTTGAAAAATATGAATAAATTCATATAACAGTCAAATTGTTGTATTGTAAACGTTATATTTCCGTGTATTCTAATAAAAGCATAATCGGTTAACCCAATTAAGTGAAAGTTAATTTATTCAAAAATTAAAGCAATCAAGCAAATAATTTTTGTCTAATTGAATAAATGGGCATAATTTGTTTCAAACCACACACGTTGCATATTTTTAATAAACGGAGCGCTTTGAGCCAAACAGCGTAAGTATATTGTTGGCTAAATTCATATAAATAATCGAACTCAATCCGTCCACTTGATATCGCCCGCACCGAAGTCCAGGGCCTTTTCCGTTTTAATACTAGGGCCGTGACCAGAGCGACGAGAAGAAGTTATAAACAGAAGTAATGTTAAAAAAGGCGTGGCAAAAGAATGGGAAGTAAAATTATTGAGTTATAAAAACTCGGTTTCTATTTAAGCAATCGACATCAAATAACGTAGAAAACCATCTTCTGAACAAATATTTTGTTTGTTAGGTCGCTTTGTTAAGATGGCTTGAATAGAAGCTTATGTTAACAATATTAATCACACTGCTTTATTTTTCGAAAGTACGATTATTTAAATTTGAGTACGTCATCGCCTATTTACGACGCAATTATACTCAAAGAAAAACAAGCACGTCCATGTACTAATTTTTAACCAATTTTTTTACAGTGTACGTAAACACAATTTAATTGTCGATTGTTCATTATATTGAACAACATAACGATAGAAGTTTAATCGCTTGCTTTGAAATATAAAACTCGTCAGAAGAAAATAAACACCCCTTATTAATATTTATTTTTTTCTTAACTTTTCTTTATAAGCAACGTCCATTATAACAGGTTCCGTTAATGAGACTCTACTGCACCCAATTTGTTAACTACATTCTTTAAATGTATCTTTATCTTATTACTAAGCGTTGTAGAATGTTCGCAGTTTGGTTTGGTTTTGGTTTTGTTAAATAACGTCGCACTAGAGCTGCACAGTGGGCTATTGGCGACGGTTCGGGGTCAATCTCGAAGGAAAGACCCGGGAACACATTCACATTCACCCACACATTCATACATGCACCTCGTTATTTTAGAACCATGGTCAGATGACGAGGAAACACCTGAACTGGCACCCAACGCCTTCAATAGACGTCGGGACTTTGGATCCCGATCAGATTTATCGTGCACCAGTCCCGTATACACGCCAGTATAATTTTATTGGATATTCTGGACGACTTTCTAGTATTTTTGTAGCGAAGCTGGCAACCCTCCGATCGCAAGATCACTACTTTTTTACTTTTCTATGTCAAGTCCATTTCACGGATTCGAACCACCAATCCTCTGATTAGTAGCTGAACGCCTTATCAACTGAGCAACTGGGGCTCGAATGTTCGCAGTATTAAATGCATATCCCAAAACAAATTCATCTCAACAATGCGGAATTCTAGTACAAAACTCTTTTTCGTTCTTAGTGATGTATGACATCAATAACAGAAGCCCACACCAAAGACATTCTCTAAGTGGTTTTTCTAGGTAATCCCACACGCTGTTCTGGTCGATCTCCGTCGACGGCAGGGTTTATAGCTGTGGAAGAATGCTTTCACCATCATACCCCCTGCTCAGCGGTGCTTAAAGCGAAATTGAGACTAACGTCTAATGTGTATTCAGACGTTTTCGTATTGACTTCTTGTATGCTTTACGTCTGGATGCCTTACTCAGTATGTTGGGGCACGGAACAGTTCACGAATGAAATATTTTCGGGTTAAATTTTCAACAATCTATGCGCGCGAAAAGGATTTGTTCCGAGATAGGGAACGTCTACCCACGATCATGGAAAGTATTGTTCGTATGTTGTATTTGGTTTTAAAAAATATATTTGTATCCATGCACATGGATGCATATTTTACTAGAAAAGTGCGCCTAAAAATAGTGTACGACCATAAAACGAAATAGGATTTATGTTCGGAAGAAATTGGGATTTTGAAATGTTGTAACGCATATTCATGTAAATTCTCTCTATACATTGTTAAAAATAGGTATTCAAAAATAAGTAAAACGTACTCATTTTGGGGTGAATTCGATGCTTATCACAGCTCCGAATACACAAGTTTCGATTTTGAAAAATACATGTACTCAAAAATGAGTGCAATGAGTAAAAATGAATAAAAGAGCAGATTCTAGCCTACATACTCTGCCTTCATAAATCACTTTAAATATCGACAATTACAATCAAGTCTTACTGGGAATCGAATCCAGATCATAAGCACCGCAGACCAGAGCCTTATTCGTTGTACTACCAGGGCCTACGTAGTCCAGCATCTGCTCATTTTATTCAATTTTACCCATTGTACTTATTTTTGAGTACATATCTCTTTCAAAATTGAAACTTATCTATTTGGAGCTATGCTAAGCATCGAATATACTCAAAAATAAGTACATATTACATATTATTAAGTACATATTTTTAACAGTGCATAAGAGAAGTTCAAGGGCTATAGAGATCATATCATGCGAACTGGGTGACCACTTGCAGAATGCTATATCATGAGGATATTGTTCGAGTCACCGAGAAAAGCCACAGAAAACAGTTATAAAATACGAAAATCAAACTTTAATATTAATTAGTTGTTACACGCGGCTACCCACGTTTTAATTTTTTTTATCCCATTCGTACGTTCTACCCGTTTATTTATTCCCTTTTATTTTCTCGAAGGCAAAATAAATGGTATATCGTTCAAAAAACTCCGGGCAGATCTCCGAATGTTACCTTTACAGGTAATTTTCCTGTTGATGCATTATTGTCAGAAAAAGTTATTTCGCCAAAGAAATTTTTGATCGTCAACTTTCAATTGTTTAAAACAATAAATATATATGAATTTACCTTAAAATATTTTATTCTTGTCAAGATCTTATCATTTTATAACACTGTAGGTACTATTTTTTAATGGCCATTAAAAAAAATAGCTTCTAAAACCGTTATAAACAACAAAAAAAGCCGAAATTTTAAAATTTGAAGCCTCAAAGGCTTACTTAGAGGTTGAATAGTATCTATATATAAATAGTCAGACATGTCCGAGAAGTGTAAGATAGGGTTTGCGTGCTACATACTCCAACTGTCTGGGGCTCTGTCTTTCTGTCTTGTCTGTGGTACTGTCTGTGTGGGCGTCTCTTTCTTTTACTATTATAGATTGTGATTTGTTTTTTCTTCCTATCGTTGTTTTTACAATGCAATTGTAGTAGTTTCTAATCAGATAATTATTCTATTCTACAACTATTAAAAAAATCAACTTTTCTGCATCGAATTCTCTATTCTTAATTAAAATAATTAAATAAATAATGAGCATATTTTATTAAAACTCGATCAATATGCTTTTCACATAAATAAAAAACTACATCGAAATAAAATCCAACTCCAAGCACAACCATTCAAATTCCATCACATCCAAATTTAAAATGTACGTATTTTTAAATGAAATTTTCTCTCAATAAAAAAATAAATTTCCAATATACCATCCACTCACAACCTCTCCTCAATCCCATGTCGGTCTCCATTTACGAATTAAGGGAAACACTTCCCCTCTCTGAATCCAAGCAATCGTCTCCTTTAACATTAGACCTAGTCACGACATTACAAACAGAATACGAAGTCTCAGCTAACACGGATTCTCCTCGAAACATCACGGACCTGCGAGTTACATTATTTGGAGATTGGCGACTTGTTTGGCGAAAGAGATATCTTCACACCCTGAAATTCCCGAGCTAACAGAGGACACCAGACGAATCGATTCCTAGAAAGATGTTTCATGGTTGATTGGGATGGGAGAGTTTTAGGAGGGGTTGGGAGTGGAAGGAAGTATAGGGCGAGGGATCGGACAAATAACGTGGAAAAGGTTATTTATCGTTTGCAGGAGAAATATGATCTGGGAGAGAGGTTTTTTTTTTTTTTTTTTTTTTTTTGTGATTTATTGTTGTCGAGTTGAAAAGGAATAAGTACTTGAAGGAGAGTGGAACAGTCATAAGCACTTGTTTGACCGGATGTGTTTTGAACTGTGAGTGCCATTATATTATTAAAAAACTTGAATTTTACGAATTTAATAATTAAATTAACGATTATGCTAATAAAATAAATATATAAAAATTGTTTAATTTTAAAATTATTTAAATTTAAAAAAAAAATCGAAACATAATATAGATGCTTTTTATTGTAAAAAATGCATTCTCATTTTTGACGAAACTTTTCCCAATATTGACGAAACAGACGCTTGCTATATGCTCCAATTAAATATTTCGTCAAGCTGAGAAAATTCATTTTGTTGTTATGGACGAAATTTATTTCGTCAAAAATGAGGAAATTTTTAAATAATATAATAATTTAAACCGACGAACTGATTCAAACCGCGAACCTCTCGTTCCAGTGTCCAACGCTCTATCCACTCGTCAAAGAACGGTCTTTTGTATTGTGACAATATAAGTATATAAATCAAACATGGTCTGAAGACCCAGAAAAAGGCCCTAAAAGAATCTGAATAAATCATTTTCGTTAAAAATTTCAAGATTCTTGTTTCATTAAAAGTCGTGTGATTCGATAAGGAAACAATTGTCAAATATAGCGAAAGTAGCCTTGACGATGGTAGCATTAACAAAAATGAGAATATTATTTCTGAAAGCATTCGTACACAGAAGTGGTAAACGATCATTCACTAATTTTTGTAGATAGTCATTTTCATTTGTAGCGATATTATAAGAAATGCAAACCAAAAAAAACATTAAGAGTTTCTGCCAATTCAAATAAATCTTTTTCATGTATCATTATAAGGTACAGATCGAGAATCGTAAACTCATAAACTCATTAACTCATAAACTCAAATTCACGAAAATTGCATTTAACACTCATCTTTGCACTAAGGCATTAATAAATTTAATCTATATTTACAATTAACTTAATAGTGTATAGTATTTATGTTGTAAAGAAGGGCAGGAAAAGTCATTTATATTAAAAGGCAAGTTACTTAAATCGTCTGAAATCTATCCAAAAATAGAAAGTTTTGATAAATTCTTTAAAACTGTTTTGAACAATACGTTATTTTTTTTACAGCTCTGTTTTATAAATGCACGACTTTGGTGGGACATTGGCTACTACTATATAAAGGTATTAATAACTTGCATATAACAATAGGTTATAATATAGTTATATGATTTATTCGTCCTTAAAATATTTTTTCCCTATTTTTGCTGCTCAGTGTTAATCAAAACTTTATTTTTTATAGTTAAGTTCTTTATATAATATATTTTACTATTTTAATATTTTGCAAATTTCTAAGATTTTGTATTTGCCGGACTCGAAATGTTTTACATAAAATTTTATTTTTAATATAAAATATATTTTGTTTTACATAAAGCAAATTTTTTTACATAAAACCGACCTAACAATTTATTTTAAAAGAAAGCAAAACCTTCACAAACTTATGAAACTTAAGTGACACAAATTATAAATAACGAAGCACACTTTTTGTTATTTATTTTACAAATTAAAAAAGTGACATTTCGTATAATAAAAGCACTATAAATTTTAGTCCCCTCCATCTCACTCTCCATAGGTTTATTTTACTAGTCGGATTAAACCAAGAGGGATAGATTTCAAAGCTAAATTCATTAGAATAAGTTACTCTTGCAGATAATTAAAAGCGCGTTCAAATCCCCTGTCGATTGGATGCAAATTAGAAGGAGTTGGATGCCTTCAAAGCAACATTAAAGGTAGATTGTTCAAGCAGAGTGTAACATGTTGCAAAGTAAGGGTATTTTAAGGGATTTGAAGGAAAGTGGTATTATCTGATACCTCTCTCTTGGGTATTGTGTTATTATGAACTGATAAGTCCAACATATAACGATTAAATTTAGTTATTAAAATAAAGAATTTAGGGAAAATATGAGGTAAATATTTTTATTAGGGAAGGGTGGATCAAGTTGCCATTTAAGGAAAAATATATTTTTCATTAAGGGAAAATGGCAACAAAAAAATTAAATTTCGCCTTAACTTAGTTTCGTAATTAAACTTTATGAAAAAAAAGTTGTCTTTATTTTGATTACTTTAAGACAAAAAAAAAGAAATTCCCCGCAACCGCACTTTGCTCTGTCATGTCGAAAAAATGATAAACTACACTGTAAAAGAAAACGTACTTAAAAATGAGTATCTGAACCTACTCGTTTTTATTTGAGTACAATTGCGGAGTAAATGAGCGATGACGTACTAAAATATAATAACTGTACTTTCTCAAAAATGAGCAGTGTGATTTAATATTGCTAATTTCAGGTTCTGTTCAAGCCATTTTAACAAAGAGACTTGATAAACTTAAAATAGTTGTTCAGAAGATGGTTTTCCACATTATTTGATGTCGATTGCTTGAATGGAGACCGAGTTATTACAACTTAATTATCTAACTTCCCAGTCTTTTGCCACACCTTTTTAACATTTCTTCTGTTTATAACTTCCACTTTGACCTCTTTGACGCCATTACATAAATGCAGGCTAAACAACGAACTCTAGTGTTGACTTCAACACATACATTTGAAAGTTAGTTTTAAGAGTTTTCAGAGGTAACTGATAATCGTATATATTAGAAATGTAGTATTAGACGTAGAAAGTATGTATTAGATCGTAGTGTATTAAGTTATAATAATTATTGCAATACTTTTATCTTATATCACCATGCAGAAAAACACGAAAATCTTGAATAATTTGCAAGCAAATCAGAACAGCTCCATACTTAAGTACGACAATGATAGCAAACTAACAGGGTAGTTGATGCGATTTCCCCTTAATGATAGCACCACAAGGTGAGTAAATACCCAGTGGCCACTTTGTGCGCCCCTAAATATTAGTACATATTAGTGTTTTACAAATTTGTGCGCCCTACATATTAGTGTTTTACAAATCTAGACAAAAGATGACAATTTTATTGTATGAATAGCCTTTGAAAGTTTACCATAACAAAGTTATATATATATATTTCTCTTTTCTTTTTTAATTAGTTTAGCTTTTCTTATTTTATTTGAAGGGAAAATCTTTAAAATCAGCTAGGGAATAAGGATATAAAAATGTTAAATTCTAAGGGGGATTCATTTAAAACTTTAACCCCCTTACAAATAGCACGATTGGTATAAACGGGGTCTCTTTCGATAGTAAATTAGGTTCCAATGCGTGTAAAATCTTGAAATAAAATAAAGTATATACGGAATATGGTTGGGGGACCACGTCGTCAAACTGAACACAGCTTGTTTATCTTCCTTCTTCTATTGTCAAGGTTTTTCTTGGAGACTAATGTGTACTTCTATATCCTTCTGAAATGGATTTTCACGTACAAAATGTTGGCCGAAATTTAAATCATCTATGAAAATTATTAATTGAAATATAAAGGTAAAATAAACGATTACCCAAATGAATTTACCGAATACTACACGAAAAAAATTTTCAGTATATAATGATCAAAAAATCGTTTTATAAGAATTTTTAAAAAAATGGAGTAAAGGTTTTTTGTGTTTAAAATAATTTAAATTAATGCAAACATCATATTTAAAAAATTATTTTTTTATGTAATTCTGAATTTTAGTTTCATGAATGTTACATAATATATTGTTTATTTATTGTTATCCAAAATTTAAATCATCTATAAAAATTGCTAATTGAAGTATAAAGGTAAAAAAAAAGAATTTGAAATTCGTCCAATACTATAAATTAAAAGATATTTCAGTATAAAACGACCAAATAATCGTTTTATAAGAATTTTTAAAAAATGGAGAAAAGATTTTTAGTATTTAAAATATTTTAAATTAATGCTAAACATCATATTTAAAAAATACTTTTTTTATGTAATTCTGAATTTTAGTTTCATGAATGTTATGCAATTTTAGTTTCAAGAATGTTATGCAATTTTTATTTCATGAATGTTACATAATATATTTTTTATTTACTGTTAGCCGTAATTTAAATCATCTATAAAAATTGTTAATTGAAGTATAAACGTAAAAAAAAGGATTTAAATTCACCCAATACTATATAAAATTATATTTCAGTGTAAAATGACCAAAAAATGGTTTTATAAGAATTAAAAATATGGAGTAAAGATTTTTAGTATTTAAAATAATTAAAATTAATGCTAAACTGCATATTTTTTAAAAAAATACAATACTTTTTTTATGCAATTCTGAATTTTAGTTTCATGAATGTTATGCAATTTAAGTTTCATGAATGTTATGCAATTTAAGTTTCATGAATGTTATGCAATTTAAGTTTCATGAATGGTATGCGATTTTAGTTTCATGAATTTTACATAATATATTTTTTATTTACTGTTTTCTGTAATTTAAATCATCTATAAAAATTGTTAATTGAAGTATAATGGTTAAAAAAAAGGATTACCCAAATGAATTCACCGAATACTATACAAAAAAATATATTTCAGTATAAAATGACAAAAAGGTCATTTTATAAGAATAAAAAAGGTGGAGTAAAGATTTTTAGTATTTAAAATAATTAAAATTAATGCTAAACATCATATTTAAAAAAAATACTTTTTTTAATGAAATTCTGAAACTAGTTTCAAATGAATGATATATCATTAATTCTAATGACGAAAAATATCTTCAACATTCAAAAATTAAAATAAATTCCAGGCATGAATGAGAGCAGAATACTTCTTAGGAAATCCCCCTCACCCCCCCATTAAAGCAGGGTTTATTTCATTCATACCAGAGCAGACATCCAGTTCTGTTTGATGGATATTATTAAGGAACCTATCTCAGCACGCACAAGAGATGTGTATGGAAGATATGAAAGAGGGTGGACACTCAGGAAAATTTATAATTCCAGTTTTTGGAAGTAATCGTGTTACGTGATTCTCTCTGACGGATAATGATATATAAGTTCTCGAGATAGAGAGCCCCTTCGAAATATTATCCTGTTCGCTGATTGAAGTTCCTGAATCATTCATTATTAAAGGGAGCTTTGTTCAAATACTTAAATTATGGGTTTAAAAGTTTGTGTAGCCTGTTTTATAATATCGACTGATAACGAATTTGATGTATATTTACTAATTAAACACTGTAGGTGGCATTATTCAGATTATTAGCCCCAATTTGTAGGGCCATGCGTTAAATAAAAGAATAAAAGTTTGTGCAGCATAATATCAAATGATAAAGATTTTGATATACACTCAAACATGTTTTTATGCGGGAGACCGCATAAAAAAATCGCACAATACTTCATGAGTAGCTATAAAAAATAGTTTTCGCAACACCCAATATATTGTTACCAACACCAATTAAAAAATATTTTTTATGCGGTGGATAGGGACCGCATAAAAAAGTCTCACATAGAAAACAACTCAAAACCTTACGAAATAACTAGGAATTGCTTTTTTAAACGAAATCAAGACACGAGGCTTGACAGCTACTTGGAATCTCGCCAAACCTTTTGGAATGTGATTTAGAAAATACACATGCGAACATTTTTAAATATTTTATTTACATATTTACTTTTTTTACACATCCAAAATTTTTCAAAACGTATAACTATTATCCTTCTTAGTCTGACGATTCGCGAACTTGGTTCAAAATCGCTTTCGTCACTTGAAGATACTACCTCGCCCTCGTTTAGAATTGACCTTTTTTCAGTTGTCATGTAGTCAGTGATCAGTTTTTGCGACGACTGTTGTTTCACTAGACCCTTGTATATCTTTCGGTAACCAGATAATCAATTATGTTCCAATTTGATTAAATTTTTCATATACCGCACAAAAAAAAAATCGCACAAAAACAGACCGCACAAAAACAGGTTTGAGTGTATATTTACGAATTAAAAATTGTAAGTGGTATGTTTTAGAATATTAACCCTAATTTAGATATCTAAGCGTTTAATAAATGTTTATTCAGCATATTTTATAATATTAATTGATAACGAATTTGATATATATTTGCTAATTAAACATTTTAAGTTTTATTTTTCATATTGTCAACCCTAATTTGGATGGCTATGCGTAAAATTAAGGGTTGTGCAGTAAATTGTATAATAGCAACCGATACAGAATTGATTTTATATACATTTACTAATTAAACATTTAAGTGCCATTTTTCATATTATTAGCCTTAATTGGGATGATTATGCCGTTAAATAAAAGTTTGTGCAGCATATTTTATAATATCAACTGTTAACGAATTTTATATATATTTACTAATAAACGTTTTAAATGGTATGTTTCAGATTATTAACCATTATTTGAAGTATATAATTATTTAGATTTTTCCTATTTGAAGTATAAATATATTAATAATATACTTCTACACTTATCCAAATTACACACAGCGTAATTGTATAACATTTTAAAGTTTACAAATTAATAAGCAGAAATATTTGTTAACATTTTGTTTCGAAAATTGTCGTAATTTCTTCATTGTTATTCAGATGACAATGTTATTGATGATTTTTCGATAAAATATTTTAAATTAGGTTGATATATTTTTAAATTAATTTTATTATTTTTATGCATTGTTCAGACAAAAGTAAAGACGTCGAATCGTGTAGTTTTCTACTATTATTACTTTGAATTTAATCTGTGACAGTTGTACGATGGAAATATATTTATTATCGCAATTTTACCAATTGTCTTATTCATTTGGTAATTTTACTACAATAATTAAAAAAAGTATATTTACATTAAATCCCATTTAATGCAAAATATTTTCATAAGCCTTTAAACCGAATTATAAAAATAATAGTTAATCTTCATTTGTATAGATAATAAAATAATATCAGCAGTATTTAAACACTAAATCGTTTAATGCTATTTGAAAAAATTTCGAAAATCATTGACAAATTAAGTTACTGCAGTTCATGTCACATCATGTATAATGCACAAATTAAATTACTACAGTTTAAATGACATTAATATTATTAATTTTTAATTAACTCTCACATGAAACGCACATTGTTCAACATAAAAGTTTTTCTGGCGTAAAAATATAAAAGAATTAGTTAACATTTTTACAATAAATTTGTTTACCTTTAAAAAAAATCAATGCATAAATAACTGAATATATATGCTATCGTATGAGTGTGAAAGCACTGTATCTGCAGATTCACTAGTGAATCTGCAAATACACTAATTTATTCAGTGTAAGTGCGGAATCATCTACAAAATAAGAGTTTTCCTCACTTACTCTAGGAAATCTGCATATTCACGTATTCCTAATCGTGAAAGTGCAAAACGCTCTATCCCACACTTTATTCAACTTAACCACCGCTCTCTAAATAGAGAAGGCGGTTTAAAATTAAAGGAGGGGGAGGGGATATTTAAAAGCCTACTACATAAATATTTGTATAAATTTAGGTTTACCACAAAGCTGATTCGCCGCAAAGCTGTAGTGAGAAGCGTGGGTGTATAATGATATATTCCAATAGGGTTGATTGAAATCACGTCGCACTAAGAGCTGCACATTGGACTATTCCCGACGGTTCGAAGTCTATCACCGAAAAAGGGATATAATATAAATTTAAGGCGATCGAGTAGTATATCCATAGACGTGCATCATTTAAATTTTTTTGAAAAGTTATAAACTTAATGAGGGCAGTTTACTGTTAGTGTATCTGCAGATTCACTAATGAATCTGCAAATTCACTAGTACCTGTGCGAAACCAAACAATTTTCCGCAATTATACGTATCGGTTCGAAGGTCTAGTGTATCTGCAGTCACTAGTTAATCTGCAGATTCACTGATTTTCACACTTTTACGGAATCATATATATCGCACTTTAATTAAAAACATGCAACTATTCATTTAAACATTTTGAAATGTTATTATGATTGCTATGTTCATGACAATTATAAAACTTTATTTTAATATCATATTAAAATACTAATTTATAATAACTTTAAAAAACTACTATACAGCTAATTTAAATGAAGTTAACATTAAAAGTTAATATTGCTAAGTTTAATATCACAGATCCTTAAAAACACAACATCGATTTACTAAAAAAATATTTACTCAAAACTTCGCACCACATTTTCTTAAACATCTCTAGCGCTATAGACAAGAACTGTTGTTAAGAACTCTGCATCGCCTTAAAGTTGTTCATTGAATAAACAAACAAAAAATACACCATCACCTCCTAAAAGTCCCCAGACTTCCAACAGAGAAATCAACCAAAATTAATCGAACCAAAACAAACAAAAAAAACCTTCTGTCCGGTCGTAAATCAATTTCTTTTTCCAAACAGGGGGGAAGTGCCAATCAATACACTATTTTCCGAGGGGTGGGGCATTAATTTCCTATCCCCACCCCTCGCCCAGGGTGGAGTTTCCTTTCTTATTATTATCTTATTTCTATCGCCTGCAGGAATAGAATCTATCTGATCGGAAAATTGCTAAGCAACCCTCGAGATGTGAAAATCAACGCTGAAGATATTATAAGCAGGGCTAGGGAGGGAGTATGTTGAAAAGATATTTATATTAGGGTAGGGTGTTAAGTTATAGGGGTGTGCAAGACAGATTGGACGTTCGGGGGGGAAGTTTCCAGACAATTATGTTTGCATCAAGGTTTTTTATATCCATTTCCCCTTCTCTGGCATTTCGTTAGTGGTTGGAGTGGAATTCTAAGGAACGGAGATTTGTTACATACATTAATATCGGAAAGGGGTTGTATAATCAACGGTTTGAAAGAGGGAGGTTTGCTATTGTATGTGAATAGTGATTGTATATTTGTATGGGAGATAGCGGGAAGTTTCAAATAACAGCCTGACATTGAGTCATATAATCTATATATATAATTATGATAGAAAAACACTGTTTTTCTCTTCGCAGAATGGCAACATTAGTTTGTTTACAAAAATATGTTGTCTCCGCATTTGTATTTTCCATTATTAAGCCATTTTGGCGAATAACCCCTTCTATTCATTGGTGAATAATTATTTTGATTATTTCAGCTTAAATTAGGAAGAATATAAGCCACATTATATTTTTAAAAAAAATTGAAAAACATACCTTAACTGCAAACGAATGGAAAATTGAGGTGGTTCCATCTGTTGGCAGTTTTGCAAACTACATTCCCATAAACTTCATCTGTATGACGTCATTACTGAGTAAATTAAACATTTCTGGAAGGCAAGATTGGTAAACTTAAGGTCAAGTATAACCAAACTAAAATACAAATAATATTTGAAATTGAGCTAAAACGCAGGAAAAGCAGAAAAATTATGTGTAAAATAATAAAAAAATGGTAGACATGTGAGTGGTACCATTGTTTTACATTTGTAGTTTAAAACAAATTTAGTTTAAATGTTTTTATAATAATTTACCTGGCGAAAAAATGTATTGAAACCAAGATGACTTATAATTATAATTTAAATGTTAGTTTCAGAAATATAATTAAAAAAGTAATGTTACTAGGACACATTGTTGTTGTGTCCTACCTTAGAGTGAGCGAAGCGAGAATTGGTTTACGAAGCAAACCAGGAGTATTGCGTAGCAACCTTCTAGGGATTGGCGGAGCGTCAGCGGAGAAGACGGTAGAGCTTTCTAGTATAAAGTAATAAGTACCAGGGGACCGAGCCCAGCTCGCTTTCATATTTAATTTCTTAATAATATTTCTAATGAATCGAATTAAATGCAAATGCTTTGAAATGTTACGGTTAGACGATTCATGATATTTTTTATCGTCTAATAATGTATTTTTATCGAAATATCTTTAAGTTCTTAGAAATTTGCTCATACAACTGATTATACGCGTCAAGGTTGAAACGATACCGGATTAATTCTGTAAAAGTAACTTAAATTAATGTTATTAGTGATTCTGAGCGACTAATACAACCATTGGCACAATTGTAGTACAAACTTTTCGTTTGCAAGATTAAACGCGACAATATTCTTGTTGTTCAGTATTTTAGTAACCATTTGCAATGATGTTTGCTTCAGTCTAACTCTGGAGTAACTGAATGGACTTTTAAATACTATGCAAAGTAGCTTTGCTATTAGGAAGATTATGATAATGGAGATCAAATTATTTTTTGCTACTACAAATTTATTTCTTCAATTTATTTTCTTCAACCTGCATACACAAATAATAATGAACGAAAACTTTTATATTCTTATTAAACATTTAATCAATAACAAAGATTTTCACTTATTTCGAATAATTTTATGTGTAATTCGGAATTAATCGTAGTGGCGAAAACAAAGTTTTATATTTAATTCAGTGGAAAATAATATAATTTGAACTAAGTGGCTATTCATTATAACGGCAACGAAAATCAACCTTCTATAAAATTAAACATTTTCTATAATCTAAATATAAGAGCTTGTATTATATAATAGTAGTTACGATTAAATATTAATCATTTTTTTTTGTTAAACACATTTTTTTAATGCTGAAGCTGCCGTTCCCTACTTTTCAATATACATTTATTATTTTATTTAGCCTAATGTTTGAAAATTACACATTTGTAAGTTGCGACAGTTGTTGGGAGTAGTTCATAATTTTGTTCCTAAGAAAAGATTACATAATATAAAATATGAGTAGGTAGCTTGCAGTCTGGGTCTTGAAAAAAATATAGTTTGAACACATTTTTATTAACAAAATACCAAGTAACATGATAAAAATATTTAAAACCACATTTACGGTAAATGTAATAAATATGTGTAAATAAAATGTATTTATTTTTCAAAATGGTTTTAAATTTGCTGAAATTAATTTCCCTGTGTGTATGTGAAAACTTTTTTCTTCAAGCGTTTAAATTACTATGTACGTTTCAATTAAGAACTTTTAAAATCTTTTTCCTTTGTTATATTGTATAAAGTCTCGCTACCTATCTAATTATCTGCTTGAATCTAAACATACTAACGTAATACGAGAACAGAATTTAGTATTTTGTTATTACTATCTAATGCAATTTAATATCGACAATAATTTCATATGTAATTAAGCAGGTGCAAGGTTATTTCGGACAAACCTTTAAATAAAGAAGAAACTTATTTGAAGTCACAAAGTAAATAAATTTTAAAACATGTTTAATAAATGATGTAAAATTTATACTTACAAATTATTTTAAATTTGTTAATGAAAAAATTTAATTCCTTTTCCGTTGTTCTATTGTAAAAGCTCATTACTCATTTTCGATCACTCTCTGTTTGAAACTAAACT
The DNA here is from genome assembly GCA_963932185.1 of Troglohyphantes excavatus. NCBI lineage: Eukaryota > Metazoa > Arthropoda > Arachnida > Araneae > Linyphiidae > Troglohyphantes > Troglohyphantes excavatus. The sequence continues at coordinate 48,243,520 of OZ010674.1, read as the reverse complement.
TAGTTACGTAATTTGAGAAACAGTTCATTATTTAATTGTACAAAATCTCATAGGAATGTTGCTTTTACATTCAGAACGTCATGTGACAAATTTACTGGTATCAGTTTTCCAGAAAAAAATAGCATTTTAAACTATTTAACGTTTTTATTAATTATTTACTCATTAGAATGTGGAATTAATACCAAACCATTTTTATAGACACTATGCATGACATGGTCTCGAGATTAAAATTTTGACGGAATAACAAAAACGCATGGTCGATTAGCCTCTGTGATTGGTGAATAACAAACCATTTGGTAACCATCAACCAATAAAAAGTGCGCGTGAAGTCGCTTATATCTTGAAATGACGTCATGTAATTTCCACACAAAGAAGTACAAAGTGTCCATGGTAAACAAATGCGAACTTTTGGAAACACTTCCTTTTTTCACAATTTCCAAAACATATCTTGAAAACTGGAAAACTTAGAATTTTTCTCTGTTTCTTGTTTAATACTATCAGAAATAAGTGTATTTATAAACAATTGGTCAAATGAAAGCTATAATAGAACAAAATAGTTTTTTAAATGTATATATATATATATATATATATATATATATATTTTACCTTTATAAAAATTGCTTAAAATTAATTAAAAAAACCTTTTTTTAATTAATTCCATTAGCATATAAATTCTAAAAAACATATTTATAAACAATTGCTAAAATAAAACTTATCAAACTAAAATGTATAACAAAGTTTAATTTGAAATGTAAATAAAAATATATTTTATAAAGAGCTCGTAACATTAATTTAATAAAACCTTATTCAATTGATTTCATTGGAACATAAATGCTTAGCAAAACAAACGAAATTGCTTCTAATTTTTGTTTTGAAAATTCTGTGTTCTATTTGTGGAAACTATAATGAAAATATCTCATCAACATATTTTACACGTTTTAAATTAAAATAACATATGGCGAATTAAATAACATTTAACTGCTATTGCCATATAACCTATTAACTCATACGCGATGAATAATTTGTAATGGAAAGAATGAAATCGAACTTTTAATCTGCTTATTTCACCCTTTAAATGAAATTTTTCGAAGATGAAATTTATCCCAATCGAATGTTTACCCCAAAAACTGGTAATACATCAATTTTCGTGAAAATCGTTAGAGCGGATATCGAGATTGTGCAAACAAACAAACAAATAAATAAATATAGTGACATTGCTCGTTTAATATTATTAGATATTTATTTCTTCCTTTCAGAGTTTAATGTATATAAAAAGTGTTAATATTTATGCCGAATGAGTAAATAAGTATAATAAAATAAACCTGAATGCCCAAAATATTTTGACTTCTGAACTGGTGTGCGGCTATCACATCCCATACACTGAAGTGTACAGCAAATAGTGCTTTCATAGATGCTTTGAAAGGATTTTTGATTGATCACTAATTTGCTGCGCTGTTACTCCTTGCAAACCTAGAACTTTTATTTTCTCTGGATAATTCAGTAGCCTCTGACGAGATACACCTTAAACACTGGGGCCGCCTCGAAAAACACAACATACCTAATTTTTTTAAAATAAATATTTAATCCAACCTAATCTCTCCAAATCAACGAGTCCGCCATTACTGTTTCCAACCGAACTTCAATCATAACTAAATTTTGACCCAAACCCTTTATCCAAGCTCGAAAAAGATAACACCTTTGTTTCACTTACAATGGGATCTCAAGATAACCCTCCTCAACCGCCTAAAGTGCCGGAAACAACGGGCACTTTACCGAGAAGGAGATGGACACACAGATCGAAACGGAGTCGAGTGTGCCTTATACCCCAGGGCTAACGTCTCGGAAAGCAATATACGACTGACACGTCTGTGAACAGAATGGCAGTTTGGGAACTGCCGTAGTGGCCGTGATCCAAGAAATCCGGTTTACAAAACGCTACTTTTAAGAGACCCCTTGATAAGATAGAGCTGCTCGTTTTAGGAAACGGGCCCGTCGCTTAGAATGTAGGGTTGGATGAGTTTCACAGGTTATGTGGTCTTCTCCGTTTTGGTTTGAGTATTTGTTAAGAGAAAATTAAATTGGTGTGGTGGTGTGGTTATTCATTATAAAATCAGGGTATAAGATTATTTTTAAATATATGGCGTGCTTGATCGTGTATAATCTAAGCGTAAATAACAAACTGTTAAAAATAGATAATTAAAAATAAGTCAAATGTACTCATTTTTCAGTACATTCGATGCTTACCATGGCTCCGAATACATAAGTTTAAATTTTGACAAAGACAAGTACTCAAACAGGAGGACGATGAGTAAAAAGAGAGCAGATTCTAGCTTACATAGGCTGACTTCGTAAATCACTTTCAATAAATATCTACAATTACAACCAAAACTTACCGGGAATCAAACCAGTTCCTCAGGTACCGCAGTTCAGATCCCTATCCGTTAAACTGCCAGGGACCCTTTAAGATGTTATAAACAGAAGAAATTTTAAAATTTCTGCCAAAGAATAAAAAGTAAGATAATTGAGTTATAATAACTCAGTTTCCATTTAAGCCTTTGACATAAAATAATGTGGAAAACCAACTTCTGAACACCAATTTTAAGTTTGTCAGGTCGCTTTGTTAAGATGACTTGAACAGAAGTTGAGATTAGCAATATTAAATCACACTACTCATTTTTGAGAAAATACATTTACTTAAATTTAAGTACGTCATCGCTCATTTACGTTGCAATTGTACTCAAAGAAAACAAGTAGGTTCCGTTATTCATTTTAATTACTTTTTTTTACAATGTATATTTCTTTCTGATTTCATTTCTAGAAAAAAAAAATTTCATTCTAAATTTTAAGGGTTTTGTCTAAAACCATTATGTAAATTTCCCCCCAAATTAAATTGTTTGGTGTTTGTAGTGTTAAAATATTCCACAAAGATTCTTTACCCCTTGCGCGGAATGATACCTATTTAAATTTCAAGAGAGTGGCCGAGGAAACAATATGGGCAAGACGTGCCGAAGATGTTTGCGTGATAATGGGTATTTAATTTAATAATCTGTTATATATGTTGGTAGTTATTAAGTTGTGTTTTGTCTTAGCAGTGTGTGGTTGTACAATAGTTTAATAAACATATGTCTTTAGGAATAATGTTTGTTGAATATCCCATAGAATTACGAACCAAAGATTTTACAGTGTTTCCATGGTTTTTAATGGGACAATGATAGTTAATTTCCAAAATAACTTGAGAAAGGTACATGAGTTTTTTTCCAACTTTTTATTGCCTTGGTCTATATGTATTCATATTTATCTGATATATTTGAAGAGCAGTTAAAAACACGTTGTTAATTTTAAAATAAATTTAAAAAGCCGTTTTCGAATAATTCTTAAAGAACCAATTTCAAAAAAGGATGGATAGGAATTTTAGGAATTTTAAGTTATATTTTATTCTGAGAACATAAAATATATATGGTGATATATCAAGACTATTATTTAAATTATTTGCAAATCAGCATAACCATGCTATAATTATCGCATGAATAACCTTTCCTCCCCTCCCCCCCACACACACATTCGTAGTAACTACTCATAGATGGCACTCTAGCTCACAATATTTTACCCTTAGGTGAAAGCACTACCAACGGCTTGGAATCTAATTATTTTTAAACGCATTTAAAAAAACGTTGATATTCATTTGACAAAAGTATGAATCGTCACTACTCCAGGAAATTCCTTTTTTTTATGCCTCACATGATCAGATCCGTCGTATGTGAGACCCGCAAATGGGATCTTTACTATACTGAAATAATATATACTAGCATGTACTTGGCGATAATCATCGCATGAACACCATCCCCTTTCCCCCCAAAAAGTATTAACGAATTTTTGATAGCCAAAATATATAACAAAAAGTGTCACGATTTAAAGTCTACTGATAGATGGAAGCACTGACAAAGGCTCATTTAAAAACTGTTTGGATATTAATTATTTTTAAACGCATTTTTAAAAAAAATCGTTAATATTCACGAGACAAAAGTACGATTCGTCACTGCTCTGAGAAATTCTCTTTCTTTTGATACCTTTCTTGTTAGGATTCTTCGTGTACAAGATCCGCAAAAGAGATATTTACCACTAATATAATATATATGACGATAATCAAATTTTAAAAATTCAAAACTGAATGTCCTATTTTCAACTTAATTATGAATTTTATATTAGGTTTCATTCTTTGATCATAAAAGATATATATGATGATAATATAAAAATGTTATTGAAAATATTTACAAAGAATCAAATAACATGTTTTTCAAACATACAAACAAGGAAACGAAATTCTTCAAAGAATATTGAACAGCTTAGTGCGAATAAGATGGCAATAAAAAACATAACGTTATATACAATCTTATATAAAGAAAAGTTAAAAACCATATTAAATAAAAACTACTTGGATCCCCCGATAACATGAACCCTTCTCAAGAGTTCATCATTCTCCTCAAAGATTTAACATGCTCTAGCATTAATGCACACCATTTTCCATAAGATCTCCATAAAGGAGCTGTAAACAAAGCACTTTAAAACAATAGAGCACAATATATTGTCAAGTGAGAACTATGATTACGGACGTTATGGTGCGTTATTAAGAGACAAAGGAGTCTGAAATTGCCAAAGACATTTTCTCCAACTTTATTTTTGCCGGCGGCCAGCGCATCATAAATTCTCTTGATATCTTGACACAGGAGAGTTTGGCAGAGTTGTTTCAGAAAACGTCTAAGAGTTTTTACTCGAGCAGGCAAGTTCTGAATTTTCAAAGAGGTTTTATTTTCCTTTTTAGGAGATAGGATAGTCTTTCTTTTGGGGAATTATTTGAATTTCGTAATTTCCGATGCTGATGTCACGTTTTCTTTTGTGGTGGATTTCTACTTTTATAAGATCATTTTGAGTTGTGACTATGGGTTACTGATGCAAAGGAATATAATGAACTCGTTTGATGTTATGTTTATTTTGAAATTTGTCGTGTATTATTATCTGGAAATAATAATTGATATTTAAAATATTACATTTTTCATTCCAAGACATATATTTTATGATAGATTTTACATATTATTTCTTTAAATAATTTAGAACTATAAATCATTAACAACCTTCTAGCATGGATACTTCATAGTAGAGAAATCATAATGTTAAAATCCCACTAACATCAAATTGAGGCCAACATGTATGGCCTCAGACACGTGGTTAATTACGTTAATCCATTCATAAATTTTCACGGTTACACATTTCCCAATTCATCAGCCAATCGTGAGTATTTTTTAATTCATAATTTTGAAAAGAAGTCACGTGTCTGAGGCCATTTGGTCTGAGATGTTGGTTTCACGATTATGACGTCATATTCGCTCTACTACAGTCCATTCATGCTCGAAGTTACCAACAAACATAAAATTGGTTCAATTAATTTATATCTTTAGATTGAAAAAAGTATTTACAAGTCGTAACGTTAATTTTTTTTTTTGTAAATCTTATAAAATCGATATTATTTCGACAATTTAGAAAACAAAACATGCGTTTTACATATTTTTTGTCTGTTAACATGTATAATATATTTTTTTAATTTTATTGTTTAAATGTAATTTAAAAATATATGTTTTTCTTATTATGATTACAGATTTATATATTTGATATTAAAAAAAATCTAACCATACATTTATACTTCTAAATTATTAAAAAAATAATCTATAAAATTTATTCTCAAATATATGTAGGGAAATTTTATTCAGATATCATGTTAAACCTTATTGTACAGGACATTAGTTATTCATAAACAAAATCATCTTAAACTTGATGTATTGTTATATTAAACTGACTTATGATTTGACTACTTTAAACCTTTGATAGATGTTAAGCATGTTGTAAAGCATAAACCGGGTCCTTATAACACGCATAACATGAAATATTACCTAAGTGAGGAATTAAAGTTATAATTTTTGTTATTACTTAATCTTGTCTTTGAGAGCATTACATATTCATTTCGTCATTCGCAAGGCTTAGAGACGTATTTACATTTTCATAGTAAATTTTCAGTTTTCGTTTGGACAATTCTATTTCTCCAGCGCTAAAATACCTTAAATTTTTAATTATGGTTAAAGAGATAAATATGAAACTTTGCCACATTTATGGTAATCGTGGATAGAAATTTGGAAATGCTCAAAACACTGTTAAAAATGGATTCTCATGTTTAACAAAACTTTTGTTAATTTTGATGAAACAGACATCTGTAATATTTTGCCAAACTGAGGAAATTCATTGTCGTTTTTTTAACGAAATTTATTTCGTCAAAAAATGAGGACCATTTTAAATAATATGATAATTGATTATCAAAGAGCTAACTCGAACCGCGGACCCCTCGTACCAGAATCCAATACTCTATCCACTCAGCCAGGAAAGCTTGTTTGAATTCTGACAATATAAGTATAAGAACCAAACATGAGCGAATGACCCAGAAAAGGGCCGACAATGAATTCGTTCAAAATCAGATTTTTGTTTCGTCAAAAGTCACATGATTCAATAACGAAACGAATGTCAAATATAACGAAAATAGCTTTGACGATCGCAGAATTCTTAAAAATGATAGTGTTATTTTTGAGAGTGTGCAGCTATTTTTTAATTATGTTCAACGGCGATATGTTTTTCTATAATTTCTAATTCAATTTTCTTTCAATTTTGTAACTACAGTAGGCTCTCGATAACTCGAATTTTTAGATATCTCGAAAAAAATCGATTTCCCTGCACCTTCATTACTTATTTAATGTAATTTTATCTCGTTAATTCGAAGGTTTTCTTCCTTAGTTTCGATAACTCGAAGTTTCCACACAACGCAATTCCCTTAAAACCTGAAGAACCAGACGACACTCGACCCCTTCTCGCTTTTGCTTAGGCTTTCGTGTTGTGTTGATTTGCCGCATCGAATAATGCGAAAACAAAACGAAAATGTAATATACTCTCTATAGCAGCTTTTGATGAGAGATCTCTCTCGGAAAAAGATAAAGAATACGGACCTCCTCTAAAGATAACTTTGAAAGAGGCTCTATCTTCCATAAAAACTATGCGTGCATTCATTGAATCGTGGCCGGAAATAAAAACAGCGACATTTCAAGCAATCATGCATTTGGAAAATATAATTGATTCCGAAATAAATAGAAATACTCAAATAATAATTTTGGATAGATATTTTAAATAAAGTAGGGTAAGTATACTTGTATTTATTTTTACCAAAACAGCTTTTTTATAGGATTTTCGATAACTCGAATTTTCGATATCTCGAATTTTTATACACTTCCCTTCGAGTTCCGGATAGCGAGAGTTGCCTGTATATAAAACAATGAAACTGCATTGAAATTTTAATTAAAACCCCTCAAAACAACTCATTCAATTTATCTTTCACCCCATAATCCCCCCTCCCCCCCAAACACTGAATACCTCCATTTCCAATTAATCCAAATTTCACACGTTCCCCAGTCTACACCCACTTAGTTAACACTCTTCCCGAAAAGATTCTCCATTTGCAACGTTTCCCTGCGGTGTATCAACTCCCTACCTTATTCCTACACCCCCGCTAAATAAACACAGTACATGAACGCCACTGGGATCCGATTATATACGCCCCTGGAGCTGACAGATTGCCTTCACTGTCCAGCGCGCCCATTTAGAGTGAGCGGACAGCTGCGTTGGTCATTTCGACATCGAGACAGGTCGCGAAATAATTACTTCGTTTTCTAAGAAGGCGAGATGAGGTTCCACACAAAACGCATTCTGTGTGTGGGGTGTAATTGGAATTATTTATTGCAGCGTGTGCGTTTGTGGCGGATTGAACTTAGTCATTATAGTATAGACATTAAAGTACAGTTGTCTTAGAGTACATTTAATACTAATACAGTCAAACCTGTTTTTGTGCGGTCTTTTTTTGTGCGATTTTTTTTGTGCGGTATATGGAAATTTCAATCAAATTGGAACATAATTGATTATCAGGCTACCGAGACATATGCAAGCGTCTAGTGAAACAACAGTCGTCGCAAAAACTGATCACTGGCGTCATGGTAACTGAAAAAAAGTCAACTCTAAACGAGTGCGAGGTAATATCTTCAAGTGACGAAAGCGATTTTGAACCAAGTTCGCGTATTGTCAGACTACGAAGGATAATGGTTATACGTTTTGTATGTGTAAAATAAGTACATATGTAAATAAAATATTTAAAATTATTCGCATGTGTATTTTTTAAATCAGATTCCAAAAGGTTCGGCGACATTCCAAGTAGCTGTCAAGCCTCGTGTCTTGATTTCGTTTAAAAAAGCAATTCCTAATTATTTTGTAAGGTTTTGAGTTATTTTTTTATGTGAGACTTTTTTTATGCGGTCCCTATCCACCGCATAAAAAAATTAATTGTGTTGCGAAAACTACTTTTTATAGCTACTCGTGAAGTTTTGTGTGAAATTTTTTTATGCGGTCCCTATCCACCGCATAAAAACAGGTTTGAGTGTACTTGAGTTTTGCTATATTTCAATAGAATAGATAGATTGGAAAAGGCATTTGTGAATTGCAATTGTTTTGTTGCAACACATACTAAACCGTTATTGAAATTATTATAGAACTTTAGAATGGGATTGTAATACAGGCAGGTCACAAATTATTGGACGATGATTATTGTTTGGTTGTTTAACTACACATGATAAATTATTATTTTTGCTCTGCTTAAAATACATTGTTTGTTGCTACTAAATCTAAGCGACTTGTTTTTTTGTTTGTTTTTTAAATATAAGGAAATTAGTATGAATAAAAATAATATTTTATTATATACTGTTAAATGAGGTACAGCTAAAAAATGATCATCGCCCAAACATTTTTAAACCTCCCTATTGTAAGATTTATTGGGGAACTTGAAATGTACCATTGCAACTTATAAGCGGATTGAAATTTTTTATTGCAACACATACTAGTAACGAATTGAAATTATTGTCCGAACTTTCAAATGGATTTGTTTATTGTAATATTAATATTGTAAAATATTAATTAAAATAATATTAATATTGTAAAATGTTAATTAAAATATTATTAATACTGTAAAATGTTAATTAAAATAATATTAATATTGTAAAATGTTAATTTAAATATTAATATTGTAAAATGTTATTTAAAATATTAATATTGTAAAATGTTAATTAAAATAATATTAATATTGTAAAATGTTAATTAAAATATTAATATTGTAAAATGTTAATTAAAATATTAATATTGTAAAATGTTAATTAAAATATTAATATTGTAAAATGTTAATTAAAATAATATTAATATTGTAAATTGTTAATTAAAATAACATTAATTTTGTAAAATGTTAATTAAAATAATATTAATTTTGTAAAATGTTAATTAAAATAATATTAATATTGTAAATTGTTAATTAAAATAATATTAATATTGTAAAATGTTAATTAAAATAATATTAATATTGTATATCTGTAAATTTGAACAAGAAGGAGCAATGTATAAATTTAACCGATGCAACAATTTATTTTGGTAGAAGAAAAAATTGTTAGAAGTTCATTTTGGTAGAAGGGGAAATTGTAAGAATTTCATTTTGGTGGAGGGGAAAATTGTTAGAAATTCATTTTGGTACAGGGGGAAATTGTTAGAAATTCATTTTGGTGGAGGGAGAAATTGTTAGAGATTTATTGATATCGATATAATAATAAACAGAAGTGGTCTAGGGAAAAAAATTGGAAATTCTCTTCTTAATAGTATTAAACCCAGATTAGTTTTAACTATTACTTATTATAATAGTTTATCGGCATTTTTATTCCCAAACTGCGTATGAACAATTTTTTTTAATTACTGTGAAAACGAAAAGCAAATGACAAAAGGTATATTCTCTCCAATGCATGGGTAACTAAAAGAAATTATTCAAATATTTCCAAGGTACCTAAAATATATTCCGGAAATACACTAATGCGCTAAAGTACTAAATACCAATAAAAAAAGTCCAAGCCCATTCAAATTTAAACGTAAATAAAACTAAGAGAAGAAACGAATTGAATATCAATGCATCTCAAATATTTTCAAAACACTTTTTTTAAATTTTCAAATCCAAGAAATTTATCAATACAATGAGTTAATCAATATAAGGAATTGATCAATCCACGGAATTAATCATTCCAAAGAATTAATCCATCCAAGGAATTTTCCGCAGCAGACTTTAAAGGTCCTGTAATCCCGCAGATGTCTGGAAATGCAGATATAGACACAAATGTCTTCCTCTCTCTCTCTCTGTCCCACACTGCAGAAATGAGAGGAATGCAATCTCAGGCATAGGAATTCATTTCCAGATATTTTATGACTGGAATCCAAATCGAGAAAAAACCTGGATGGAATCCGGAGAGGAGTGTCAACATTGGAGATGAGCCTACATGCCGAGTGGGGGTGCTTTCGGTACGGGAGATCTTATTTGATTTTGGGTGATATGACGTCGAAGAATTTAAACGTTTGAATTCGTCTATCGTAAAAAGTACTTTTTATGTTGTGTTTTTGTCTCAATAATGACATTCTTCCTGAAAGATATGACATACCTTTTCGACCGTATGGAGTTTTAATTCATTTTTAAAAATAGGTACTCAAAAATCAATAAAAGGTACTCATTTTTGAGTATATTCGATGTTTATCTCGGCTTCAAATACATAAGTTTCATTTTTAAAAAAGTCGTTTACTCAAAAATGAGTACTATGAGTAAAAAGGAATAAAACCATCAGTTGCATCAACAATTACAACCAAGACTTACCAGGAATCGAACCCCGATTCTGAGACACCGCTTTCCAGTGCCTTATCTGTTACCAGGGCTTCTTGAAGAAGTTATAAGCAGAATAAATGCTAAAAAGTTGTGCCAAAAGAATAGGAAGTCAGCTAATTGAGTTGTAATAACTCAGTTTCCATTTAAGCAATCGATATAGAATAATGTAGAAAACCATCTTCAGAACCGGTATTTTAAGTGTGTCAGGTCGCTTTGTTAAGATGGTTTAAACAGAAGCTGATATAAACAATATTAAATCACGCTGCTCATTTTGTAGTAAATTATGATTACTTAAATTTGAATCCGTCATCTGTCATTTACGACACAGTTGTACTAAAAAAAAACCGAATAGGTTCATAGGTACTTATTTTTAAGTACTATTTTTTGGCCGGAAGTACCATCATAAAATTCTGAGTTGGAGCAAAACAAAAACTGTTTCAAAATCCCAGTTGTAACAATTGTTACGAGAATTTCAAAATTCGATGTCGCCAATAGCCCACTGTTCAGCTCTAGTGCGACGTTGATTAACCAAAACCAAACCAAAAAACAATACTCGGAAGTTCGCTACTTAACAAAAGTAAACAGAGCATGCAAAACCCACTTTGTGTGCGTCGGCACTGGTGATTCCGATTTCGAACACTTCACTTTTTAATACATGATTGTAAGTTCCAAATGATTTCAAAATGGACGTCCTGCAAACAAAACGCTGTGATTGGTGAGAGGTCATGTGCAAAAGTGCTTCCTAAACGTCTTTCTGGGAGTACTTGTGTCATTAATACATTGTGTCATTAATACATGAATATTCCATAATGTTGTGAATAGGTTTGCTTGTCTTTAAGTTTAATGCTTTTAACCAATAAAGAACCTTTACAATCGAAATCTTTATCATGAGATGAATTTTGGATCGTTTGTTACTAATAAAAATGAGTATGCATTAAGTCCTATTTTGGAATTAGTTAGGAATTTGTATTTTATTACGGATGATATTTTTTAATTTCACATTTTTGATTTTTGCCACAAATAGTTATTTTATGTATTATAAATTAATGTGCATTATGTCTGAATTATATATATGTTAATCAATTACAATGAATTTTATTTGAAACGATATAAAATAGTTTAATTACAAACACGCCATGCTTATATAAAAAAAATATTTTATATATTTTCAAACTTTTCTAGTAAAAAAAATTAAATTATACTTTTGGTGATATTTAATATTATAATTATTTGAAATATTATCAGAAAATTATATAATTTATTGTTATAAAATAAATCAATATTAAAATTAAAAATGAGTTTGTATACACTATAATTCGATTTTACATAGATAATAATTAAACAAAATATTTTTTTTAATTAATATTTGAAAATATTCAGCAATATTTGTAAACGACATACACTAAGAAAATTAGCTAACAAAATAGTAAGGATAGTCAAACTAATAATAAGAATTGCATGTCAAACAACTTCTTCTGCAATGGAAAGAATTTGGAATTTTCATTTTGGGAAAAAGTACTTCACTATTTCCCAAAGAAAACACTTTCGGCATTTCTCTCATTGGATAGATGAAAACTTTACAGCAAAAGTTTAACTTTAGAAAAGTACAGAAAAGTCGGGAAAAGCTTTTGTTATAACATTTTCTATTGCGAAAGCGAAATCCGTAAAGAAAGTAACCCACGAAGAACAAGATTATCTAAGGCGTTTTACTTGACATTATTTTATTCAAAATTTTAATTTTAAATAATTTTAAATTTAATAAATTTACAAACAATTAAAAATTGAAATAAAAATATAAATAATATAATGTATTTTATAGTTTATATAAATATATTCATAATTTATTATATCAACTGTGTTTAAAACTTCAAGATATTTTTGAATTTCTAAAGAAGTTATTCATTATAATTTCAAAAATAGTTTCATTTAAAGTTTTCCGCATAAAAATTGTATAAATCAATAATATGTGGTGAACTGGGTAATACAAAGTTGATAAAACACTTAAAATCATGTAATATATTAACATAATATTTATTAAATTTAACTTCAATAAAAGACTATTTTAAAGTTTATCGTTACTTAAATATAAACATTAATTTTTTTAAAAATTAAACAAATTAAAACTCTTGACCTTTTTTTGGTTTATATTACAATACAATTCTTCCGTAGTTTTTAAAATACAGAAATAGAGATTACCATTAAAGAAATATTGAATTACACTTTTTAAGAATGCAAAATACATTTTTTTCTTACTTCAATTTTTAACAATGAAAAACATATTTTTTTTTGCATTTAAGTCGTTGATTGCAGGCATATTTCAATTTTGTAAAATCTATTGCAAAGACCTGCTTGCACTGTAAAATATAAAAGTAATTTAATTATTTAAATAGTGATAGAAAACAGTGTTTACATAAAACCGACAACTTACGCCCCCCCCCCCCCCCTAAAAAAACGCAAAACAAGACGTGAGCCAATTTCCTTTTAATCACAACCTGTATAAAAGACTCGCTTTCTCTAAAACAGCGAAAAAAGGAAATTTTGCACGTCGGAAGCAATCCTTTTTACCATCACATATACTCCTTTTACTCTCAGTAAAGTGATGCTCAAAATAATCCTTTTTCGTTTATCAAAGTTTATCCTTTGTGAACAAAGGATAATTATGGGATTATAAACCTTATGAACATTCTCTTTTTTTTTTCGCATAAGTGTTGAACAAGCTCCCTTTGGATTACATTAAGTGGATTTTCAAAATTCCTTTGTAATTCATGTAAAATTTTCTAAAAATTAAACAAAATAATGTCAATAGGGTGTTTTTAATCTTATTAAAGCTTTAAATAAACATGTCTTCATTAAAGGGGGCTAACATCCAAAAGTGATTTTGGAGTTTTATTTTAAATGTATTTTTAAGAGATCGAATATAAAGTTTGCTTCAATAATATTTTTAAAAAAGACAAGCACTCTTTGGAATTAATTGCTTATTAATAAACTCGCTTTAAATTAATATTTTTTTGCGATATTTTTTCTCTAATTATAATCTGTATAATTTTCATTTAATGCATTTTAGATCAACCATTTCTTGAAAATTTCAAATCAACGGTTGTAAATGTAGCCCACTATAAATATCAAATCAACGCATTATAGAGGGCTATATACATTATGGTAAGTCATCAAATAAAATTATTTAAATATTAATTTAAATTATAACGAATATGATACTGATTACTGAATCATATAAATCCAGCATTGCAATTTAGCGTGAGAAAAACTCAAAAGTATCTAAATCGGCAAAATGTATATACATTTTTAAGTAATAAAATATAACAATAGTAATAAGTTATTATATATTTATAAAATATTTCAAAATAAATTTACTTTATTGACAATTTTTTTTTATCCGTTTTAACAAAAATTATTTTTCAACTAAATATATATATGTGAAGAAGAATGTTAATTTATACAAATCTACAGTTTTATTCCGAAATTGATGAAATTTTGTACACTTGGCCTTCCAAACAATAGAAAGGTCACTGTCTAGATGAGATTTCGAAAACCATCCCCATTTCCCTTTCCACCTTTTAAAGCAGAAATTACTTTATACTAAAACCGTCAGATGGCGCCACTGTGAAGAAAACACAATGCGCAAAGAAGCCCGAGCTACACCGCGTACTTCAGCTAGTTTATAATATTAAAAAGCAAGACAAACACATACGAATTTATTCGATGAAGTGACTCATTTATTTGTGAAAAGAAGACTTAAATTTAATAGGTTTAGAACAATAACGCATTAGTCTTCACACTTTAAATACAAGGAATTAATTTATCCCCTAGCGACATCTGATTAATTTTCATTCCAAATGACAGAATTTGAAACACCGAATTAATTGAAAATGCAGTTGGAGGTGAATAAGTCGCTTCTGCGTAGATTAAGTGTTAAGTGCAATTACGTCACTGTGCTTGTAACTGTAAGGAGAAGGAGGTAAATAAATTATTTTAAATTAAGTGTTTGTAATTAATGTAAACGAATTTATTTATAATATTGAGTTACAACAACACACAGATTGCGAAAAGGGTACTTATATTTTTATTCTATTGTTGAAATTCAAAATATGTACGCGTTCTCAATTATTTTTAAAAACTTTTTAACAGTTTTATTTAAAATCAGTTTTGAAAAATATTAAGAATACTCTCATCTTAATATAACAGCAAAAATATGATATTTTATTTATATTTTGTACATCTTATTTCATAAAACCCTAAAAATACTGATTTAATTATTTTATAAATGAAGAATATCAATTGAACAATTGCGTTTAAAGGGGTTCTCACCTTACTTCCCTTCCTTTTGGCGCACCTTTGTAACATTTATTCGGTTTATAACTCCTTCCTGGTAGTACAACGGATAAATCACTAGACTGCGGTGCCTAAGGATATGGGTTCGATTCCCAGTAAGTCTTGGTTTAAATTGTTTATATTTATTGAAAATTATTTATGGAGACAGTCTATGTTGGCAAACAACTGCTTTTTTAATTAATTTTACTAATTTTTGAGTACATGTATTTTTTAAAAATGAAACTTATGTATTCGGAGCTGTGATAAGCGTCGATTGAACTAAAAATATATATATATTTCATTTATTTTTGAGTACCTATTTTTAAAATGTAGTTTTAGTTTTTTTAATAGCTCTTAGTTTTAAATATTTTTAAAAAATGGTCGGTAACTAGTACGTGATCGGTAACAGGTGCATTTATCCTACTCTAGTACCTTTTTTATATTTACAGTGTAGAACAATGTTTTTTTCATTTAAAACAAAGGGGAATTAACAGTTAAATATATATCACTGTACATACAAGTCCCCAACTCATGCATACATATAAACGACACGCCTAATCAACTCAAACCCTCATACATCACGTCCGGTTCATAATGGGAACAGAACCCAAACACTCCAGTCCCTCCTACCCACCATAGTCCATTATCCCGGGGACAAATCTGTCATCATCCCCCCGATGAAACAATCGCTATCTGATGACGAGAATAATCCCCCGAGCGACGAAACAATCACGGACACGGAATTCCGACTATAATGATCTTCAACCCCCTTCTAAACGAAGACGATACTCTGAAGAATGCTCTTCAAGAAGGAGAAATTGAAAGTTTCTCTGAAGAAAAAAAGTACTTTTGAGTTTTAAGAGATGAAGGATTAATGGTGAAGTGATGGAGATGAAGGCTTAGAGGGTCTTTCTGAGGGGTTTATGTGGGTTTGTGAGTGGGGATCACTCGTTTCTAGAATTGGGAATCAATTTCACGTATGGGATTCTTGAAAGATGGATCAATTTCGGATTTTAGTTTTCAGGGAGTAGATTTTGGAAGTATAATGGATGGGGATGTGTAGTATATGTTTCCGATTCTTGTTTAGGTGTTAGGGTGTATAAACAAAATTAGTAAATGAAGCATACACTTAAAAATAGGTACTCAGAAATAAGCAAAATGTACTCATTTTGACTACATTTGATGCTTATCATAGCATTAGTTTCATTTTTGAAAACGACATATATTCAAAAATAAGAACAATGAATACAATGAGTAAAAATGAATAAAAAGAGCAGTTGCTTACTTACGTAGGCTGCCTTCATGAATCACTTTCAATAAATATCAACAATTACAACCAAGACTTACCGGGAATCGAACCCATATCCTCAGACACCGCAGTTCAGTGCCTTATCCATTAGTCCAGGCCTTATAACAGGCCATTGTACTACCAAGCCTTATAAAAGGCCATTGTACTGCCAGGCCTTAGGCAAGTTACTTGCCTGTATTTAGTTTCAGTATAACTACTGTGCTTCAAATTCTTATAAAAGGCCACGGAGTTTCTTTTGAGCACATAAACGGATAAGGTTGCACTGTTAAAAATAGGTACTCAAAAATAAGTAAAATGTACTTATGTTTGAGTACATTCGATGCTTTCCGAACACATAAGTTTCATTTTTGAAAAAGATATGTACTCAAAGTTGAGTACCATGAGTAAAAATGAATAAAAATAGCAGTTGTTTGCCAACGTAGGCTGCCTTCATAAATAGCTTCCAGTGAATATCAACATTTACAACCAAGAACAAGAATTACAAAGAAGACCCATATCCTAAGGCATTATAGTCCAGTGATCCGTTGTACTACCAGGGCTACGTGAAGAAGCTATAAACCGTAGAAATGTTTAAAAGGTGTGCCAAAAGAATGGGAAGTAAGATAATTGAGTTATAATAACTCCATCTCGGCTCACTTCCAGCATCTGTTCTTTTTATTCTTTTTTACGCATTGTACTCATTTTTAAGTAATTTTTTTTAATTAAAACTTATTATTCGGAGCCATGATAAGCATCAAAGGAATTCAAAAATGATTACATTTTACTTCTTTTTGAATGCCTATTTTAAACAGTGTCTAGATCCCAAGATGATCATATGTACCAAATTTCAGCTCTCCAGGTGTTTTGGATCTGGAGATTTCGTGATCAGTGAGTGATATCTGGATTTTATATATAGATAACTAACTATACCGTTTTTAAAACTCATTAAAATTGCTGCTCTATCGCATGGTTAAACCGTTATCATCATAAAAAAATACCAATTTCAGATACATATGTTTTTTACTATTTTTAATCTTACTATATTTCATCGCACTAATCATTTCGTGCATTAACCCATTAAACAGTGCGGTTTCTTTGCAACGGACTTCAAACTTTCCAATTAACAAACCTTTAATGTGGGTTCATGGAGAGGAAAAAAAAACTATCAAATACAGAAAACTAATTATGCTGTTAATGAGCTCAACCATGATCAATCGAAATCTCCATTCACAATCAGAATCCCTGGCGTTCGATGCAGAAAAGATTCGATTAACGGCGCTTCCCTTTGAAGTTTTCCCTCCTCGATAATTGAATTTCGTTCTGGAAGTCGCGATACCTCTCCCCCCCGCGACACTTTCGAAAACGTTCTTTTTCTTCTTAATCTGCCGTCGAAATTTAAATAAAGTGGAACGTCCATTCTTTCCAGCGTGCAACTTCTGGGAGCCCACCACAATAACGAGCTCGAAACAGTTAAACAATAAACAGTTTCCGAACAACGCTTTGAGATGTCATCGTGCTGGTGTTTTAGAAGCCATAATTTCCGAGGGTTTTAATTATTGGGGAATGTGGAAGTAATGAAAGTTTTCGGGTGTAATTAAGTTTGGGATTTTATGTATTGGGCAAGGTAATAACTTGTAAAATAGCTATTAGGATTTATTATTTATTGGTTTTATAGAACAATTATTGGTAAAGACTTGCGTGCGACAGCGGATTTGGCTGTGATTTAAAGTAGTCGCCAAACGACCAGATGCGTTACGCATGCGTCTGTTTTTCGGATCTTTATGGTCACTAACGGAGTAAAGAAAAAGGTGGAGATGATTTGGCGAGATTTCATGAGACGTAAGTTAGCAACCGCAAACTAGGAACAAACAAACCTAGTTTGCAGTAGTTTTCCTACGAGGGAAAAATAAATTATCGCCAAGTACTGGTACAAAGTAGTGCTTTGGAATAGCGCCAAACACTTCGCCAGTTCCTACTTTTTAAGCGATTGCTTACTTCACATTGCAAACCGATTTTAGACTTGTTCGCACTTCCACCTTCTTCTTTACTCCGTAATGGTCACTTCCGTTTAAACACACAATTACAGTTAACAACTCAGGCATTGCGTCTTATTTTCGAACCACATTCGGATGACAAGTTGATTAGTTGATTGACGGTGACGGTTCAAATTTCCTTTCGAAGGATTTCTATTAGATCTGCTGTCGACGTCTATTGAAGGCTTTGGGTGCCAGTTCAAGTGTTTCCTCGTCATCTGACCATGGTTCTAAAATAACGAGGTCATGTGTGAATGTGTGTGTGAATGTGTATATGTTCCCGGGTATTTCCTTCGAGATAGACCCCGAACCGCCGCCAATTGCCCACTGTGCAGCTCTAGTGCGACGTTAATTTAAACCAAACCAAACAAAACCAAACCTATTAGGTCTGCACGATTGGATGAAATAATGTCGCACTTCAGTTCCACAATGGGCTAATGGCGACGGTTTAGAATTCATCCCGAAGGTTTCCTTTCGTTAATTAACTTCGTAGTAGAGCTGCACATTGGGCTATTGGTGAAATCTCGAAGAGAATGCCTCATATTTTTTAACCATGAGCAGATGGCAAGGACATCACCTGAGCTGGCACCCGACACAACTTAAATGGTGTCAGGCATTGATTCGCGAATAGTTTGGTTTGGTTTTGTTAATTAACGACGCACTAGAGCTGCACAGTGGGCTATTGGCGACGGTTCGGGGTCAATCTCGAATTAAAGACCCGGGAACACATTCACATACACATTCATACATGCACCTCGTTATTTCAGAACCATGGTCAGATGACAAGGAAACACCTGAACTGGCACCCAACGCCTTCAATAGACGTCGGGACTTTGGACCCCGATCAGATTTATCTGCACCAGTCCCGTATACACGCCAGTATAATTTGTTGGATATTCTGGATGGTTGGTTGGTTGGTTTGTTAATTAACGTCGCACTAGAGCTGCACAGTGGGCTATTGGCGACGGTTCGGGGTCAATCTCGAAGGAAAGACCTGGGAACACATACACATTCGCATACACATTCATACACACATTCATACATGCACCTCGTTATTTTAAAACCATGGTCAGATGACGAGGAAACACCTGAACTGGCACCCAACGCCTTCAATAGACGTCGGGACTTTGGACCCCGATCAGATTTATCGTGCACCAGTCCCGTATACACGCCAGTATAATTTGTTGGACATTCTGGACGACTTTCTAGTATTTTTGTAGTAGTTACTTTTCTATGTCAAGTCCATTTCACGGATTCGAACCACCAATCAGTCAGTAGCTGATCAGATTAGTAGCTTGTTAATTAACGTCGCACTAGAGCTGCACAGTGGGCTATTGGCGACGGTTCGGGGTCAATCTCGAAGGAAAGACCTGGGAACTGAGCAACTGGGGCTCGGTTCGCGATTAGATTACACCGGCAATGGCACATTACTTTAAAAAAACAGCTCCGGGCAATCGATCATGGTGCTTACAGGCAATCCTTCGGGCAGTTGTTTGGGGAATAATTTGATTAATTCGAACTAGAGTTACAGATATCAAATTTCGACAACACTCTTTTCAATAATGAGACTTACGTATTCGGAGCTATGATAAGCATCGAATGTACTCAAAACTGAGTACAACCTACTTAATTTTGAGTACCTGTTTTTAAAAAACTGAATACAAATTTCGAATCCCAATTGAATTGATTTTTTCCTTATATGAATCGACATATTTTATGTTTTAAGGGTTACGAGAATAAAAGAGGTATATAACAAAGAAAATATGTTTTGAAATATTTGGTTTGGTTTGGTTTGGTTGGTTGATTTTTAATGGCACAAGGGCCAGTTTTGGCCATACTGCGCCAAACACAAGACTCAAGCTCTAAATTCTAATGTTACCATTAATAAAAGTTACGACTTATTTGTTGCGATGTTTCTAATTTGACCATTTTAAAAAGTAAAAACGTTGTAAAGGATAAAAATATATTTTAAATGCAACTGTAAAGGTTGATATATTTTAAAAAGCTAAAAAGATCTGGATGAATATGATTTCCTAAAAGCGATGAAAGGTTAAAATCTGATGAAAAGAACATTTTCCGAAAAAATGTCATGGCAGTACAATCCATAAGAATGTGCTTCACGGATAACATAGATGTACAATAGGGACAAGCAGGACAAGGTTCATTGCAAACAAGGTAAACATGGGTTAACCGTGTATGCCCTAAGCGCAACCTAGTGACAACGACTTCTTGTCTGCGACTGCACAAAGGATAATCTTTAAAGCCATCAACCAAAGGTTGAAATGAATTTGAAATATTTGAATTTAAAGTTTTTTTATTTCGTATTTAGTTGTATTTTGTATCTTGTATTTGGTCGCATTTTCATATTTTGTATTTGGTCACATACCTCTTGCATAACACTAGTATCTCTGTTAATAAAGTTTCTACTGTTCTGTTGTCAGTGTAAAAACACAGGCAAACACATACCTTCTTTATCCATGACAATAAATCTATTTTTTTTAATTACATATATCCTTCATCCACTTACCCATTCATTTGTATCACCCTCTCAGTTACTTTTGCAGGTTTAAAAGACATGTTTAAATACATCTCCCAGTTGTCATTTGAACCGATCACATAAGCAATATTTACAGCACCTGTTGATGCAGTTCCACTTGTACCAGGTTCTGAATGAATGTATCTTCAATATGGCCTGCAACATTTTCTGTTGTTCCTCACGGAACTGCTCCATCCCGTAAAACTTGTTGTGTCCGTAATTGTTCATCTCTTTGAATCAACTTCTGTAATAATTGCGTATTGGCTGTCAACATCGGCTTCCGAGAATTATACTATGTTGCTTAGTTGGCACGCACGTTTTTTGCAGCATGGCTATTTTGCGTATTTTAGAATCATACCAAAAACGCTTGTGTATTTAGAATCAATATTTAAAGGCAATATAACAGCGCCAAGCAAAGTGTGATTTTTTTTATTATCAAAAAGCCCCAGAGTAAGACATGTTTTTATATTTATGTTATTGCTGTTGCCACACATAACTAAATATAAACTAAACTAAATACAGTTAGGTTTTGGTTTTTGGTTTAGTTTTGGTTAATTAACGTCACACTAGAGCTGCACAGTGGGCTATTGGCGACGGTTCGGGGTCTATCTCAAAGGAAAGACAAGGGAACACATTCACACACACATTCATTCATACCTGCTCCTCGTTATTTTAGAACCATGGTCAGATGACGACTAAATACAGTTAGAACAAACCGTGATGGTGAAGATGGTCGGTGTCGTAACAATGCAGATGGTCGGTGTCGTAATAATACAGATGGTCGGTGGTTTGGTTTGTTTGTTTGGTTTGTTTAATTAACGTCGCACTAGAGCTGTACAGTGGGCTATTGTCGACGGTTCGGGGCCTATCTCGAAGGAAAGACCCGGGAACGATGCCTCGTATTTTTGAACCATGGTCAGATGACTAGGACAACACCTGAGCTAATGGTCGGTGGTGATGACACAGATGGTAGATGATTTGATAATGCGGATAGTCGGTGTCGTGATAATGCAGATGGTCGGTGTCGTGATATTACATATAGATTTGGTAACAAAAAAGATACATTATACTTAACGAAATCGAGTATACAGGGTGCCCGATAATTATATTTAACACATTACAAACTTATAGACGTATCTATAATTTAAGCAAATTATGAGCACTCTCTGGACTTTTAGTATATATATGTTCTAGTCTCCTAACTTTTGTATAGTATAAGACATTTGATTAACACACAAAAAATGGAATCAAATGTGGATGTGACATGAAATTTAATGACTATGATTCTTCTACAATGGATGATAGTGCTATTGTCAAACTGTGACAAGTGTTTTGATATCACAGTGTTCATAAATTTCATGCAGTGTTTAACCTATACGGAACTGTTCTGTAACATGCAGTTAAACCTATAAGACATTGCAATGTTACGTAAAACAGGCATCGAGTTGGTAAAGTTAATTTCTGAGATACAAATATTGACGACTAACAACAGGCTCAAGATCCAACAAGGTTGGTCCAATCAAGCATATCTCCCAACTATTCTCCAATGAATATCTAACTTAAACTTACTCCTGAAGAATTATAAATATTCACTGAAAAGTTGTTCAATTTGTCATATTTCCATATTACGAAAATAGCGCTTCCCCCTTTCCTGATTTAAACGTGATTTGTTCAATTAAAAGCGATGACATCTCGTTCTGTCACTCATAATTAAAATCCAAATCCTTCGACATCCCCATGCTTAATGAATTTGAGCAGTTGAATCAAATCTCCCCTAACCCTTGTCTCCTCAAAAGTATACATATTCAAATTTATTAAAATATCTCCATAATTCACAATGATGTAGTTATATCGACTAATATGTATAAATTTGATATTCACTTAAATACCTTTTTGGTTGTTACAGAAATAATTTTAATAAACCATTCATGAAAATATGATATTTTTAACCGACTGAATAGCGCACCAACCAAAACTCCAAAATAAAACAGCCTGAAACTTTAAAATAAAACCACCAAATCACGCCGTGGAGAGAGGTTTTCAATTCGACTGTTATGTATTTTTATTATTATTATTTTTATGTATGTTCGCGCAAGATTTTGTTCTAATTCAGAAATTTGGACAATTTTTTTTTGTTGGATAGGGGATGTTTAATTGGTTATCTGGTATTTAACTATCCGGAATTCTCAATTACCGGACCGTTTGAAAAAAATATGGTCCGATTTCGTAAATTCTTTTTTTGTTTGATAGAGAAAAATCCACTAATATTTTATGAAAATAATTTTTGTTTAAAATTAATGCAAATTTTATTAATACCAATTAGGTTTTTTGGGTTTGAGATACATAAATAAATTGTTTCTTAATATAAACCATAAAACTATACATATTACTCGAAGTATTTTCTATATTATTTGGAGTGACGTCTTGGATTTATGGCCTTACCCCCAGTGACTACTGTTACAGTTGCTGCTACTTTTTTTTCACATACTATATATTTTATAAATGATTGAAAAATACAACTATTAATATTGTTAAATATTACTTCTTTAATTTGAATAAAATAAATTTTAATATGATTTGATTTTATGCCAAATACATTAAAAAAATAGTGTATTGATTAAATATTTAAAAAAGCATTGTAATGTTTTAAAAATATTTTCATTAAATATAAAATCATATTTCCTGTAAAATATAAATATAATTTTTTTAAATGTATGTTCTTCGTTAAAGATATCAAACTATAAAAAAAATACTTGCTCTGGAAGAATTTATTAACGTTGGACATATTTCCTAGACGTTATATTCACTCTAGTTTTAGTAGTCTTCTCAAATTGTCATATTTCATAAAATGATTGAATAAGACAGCTGTAAATAGACTTACTTAAATATGGCATCTTGACTTTATGAACATTGCATAAAAAATGCTGAAACGAAAAAAGAATCACCCAAAACCCTAAATGAAATCTGAAACTAGAAAATATGACTCTTGGAAAACTTCCAAATGAAGTCTCGTATTCGACAGAAAACTACAGTTACAAAATATTCGAGTAGTATAAAAATAGAAATATTTTACTTTAAATGTGCTATTCCCTAGGCACACACTTTTTTCAATTTTAACGTAGTTTTATTAAAACTTTTTTTTAAATTCGAATCACACTTTCACATGATTCCATGCCAAACATTATATTGATTAAATATGTTTTTAAAAAAATTACTAAATTTAATAAAAATCTAATTTAAATAAAATTTATATATTTTTTTCACAGAAAAATTAAATTTCTATTTTCAGAAAATATTATATATATATATATATATATATATATATATATATATATATATATATATATATATATATATATATATATATATATATATATATATATATATATATATATATATATATATATATATATATATACACAAGCTTTGAAATATTTTATTAATGTTAGAAACGTTTTCCTCCTAGACATTATAACCTAATGTGTCTAAACTTCTCAAATGATTATAATATAATAATTTATTTAAATGAAAACAAATGAGAGAGAATAATTTTTTAATAACAATAACTACAATGTGCATATTCTTGTATGGATTGTACCAATAAACTTATGGATAAAATTTATTTAAAAATATTTTACCGATAAACTTTTATGAATAAAAGTTAATCGGTAAACATGTTAATCAAATGAAAAAAAAACATTAGTCACTTCACACAAGGTTATTTGATATTCCTCTAAGAATAACATATTTAAAACATTTTATTGCTTAATTATAAGATTTAAAAAAAAAAATTTTATTATAAATGAGTTCGACTCTAATTTTAAGTATTTCAAAAACTAACGGCATCACAGTTGTATTTCTACGTTAAATACAATTTATTATTATTTGTGAACCAATACGAAGCTTTGATACAAAATAGCTTGAATATATAACTTTGAGCTCATATTGTTCAGTGATAATTATCATAATTGATCAAGTTTAAATTGCTAAGTTCATATTTATTCTAAGAAAGTGCTCAATATTTTCTACAGTGTAATTTCAAACACATTTCTTTAATTTGTCCACATGAATTATTATTATATAGATTCGATTTTTTAGATTTTTTTAAAATTGTTTAACTATTAAATTAATACTTTTTCAATAATTTTTCAAACAATTACTTTACAAATAACAAACAACTGTAAAAATAGTTTTTTGGACATATGCTTTTATCAATAAAAATGCAAAATTATAGTGTTTTATACTATATTTTCTTAACTTATATAAAAAATAAAAAAGGTCCCGTTTTTGTAAATTGTATTAAAATATATAAAAATATGCTTTGCACACGTATATAAAAAACAAATTATAATAATATCTGTAAAAATAAAAAAAAAATTTAAAAAATGTCCAATACCCCGCTTAAAAATACGTTCTTAAAAATTACAATTACAACTTTTATTCTAAACAGAAAATTTTTACACGTTGCTGGACTGTGGTGAATAAAATCTTCAAAAAGTTTACTTGTGAAAAATGCCAACTTAAGGAGCTTTTTATAACGTATCTTCCTTTAAGGCAATGGCTTGTAAAAGAAATAAGTAATTGATGATTCCATAGTGACAAATAACCTGGATGAGTAGTATATGGTAAACCCCCCAAAAAAAGAAAGATTTAAAAAAACATTCCTTCTCTCTCAAATACCCTCGGGGAAAGTTTTCCATTTAAATCAATCCATATTATTATGTTTCCGCATCTTCGAATCAGAAAGACAAATTCGTTGTGAAAGAATGGAACTTAATATTTGTTTCCTATAGGAAAGAAATGCAAATTTATATTTATATTTTCTTAAAAGATTCCGTTTCTCTTGTGAAATAAATGTTAGGGCTCCCCGCATTCCCAAGTATTATGATTTTTTTTTTTTAAAACACCGAGTAAATCCTTTCGTGTATTTTAGTTTTCTGCGAAATAGGTATGCAAGTAAAAGATTTGTTTTTGAGTGATTCTTTAGGGTTTGCTTCAACAAAAGCTCGGAAGAAGCCGCGAATATAACGTCGTTATAGATAGTGGGAATTTACATTTGACAAAGATTTATTGTGTCGGGAGTTTTCTTGATTTATTTCTATTTTGGAGGATTTTAGATTAAACAATATTGGATGTATTTGATACGGTAAATGCGTTACTTTCTTCTGTCAAAACAAAATATCTCTCTCTTTGAAATATAATAATTTTGAGAGTAAATGTTTTTTATTAAAATACAAATACAACGTTAAAATACGCAATAAAAATCCGTATAATCCGGACATGTTTCGGGAGATACATCACCCTTCATCAGCGGAAAATGTAAAGTATGTGTGTAATAAAATATAAATAAACCCAGAAATTTAAAGTGTTGCCAAAGAACAAAAAACTAAAAAAAAACTATTTCAATCGGTTGGAGTTAACTATTGTGTGCCAACAAACGGGAAATGCTGGGACCGCAAACGTTTCAATGACAATCGAGTCAATATTGCTAAAAATATGAAACGCCTCCAGGAAGTCAAGTTCAACTGGAGATTTAGGTTTGCAAATTAAATGTGAGTTAGAAAAATTAAATATATGACTATGTTCCCAAGAGTGCTTGGCAATGGAGGATTTCTTTATTTCTTGTTTAACAGTATGTGCTTGGTGCTCCTTAATACGAAATCTTAATGCTCTCTTTGTTTAACCAATATGTGACATGCCACATCGACATGAAATACTGTATATGGCCCAGTTTTCCAATCAAGATCTTTTATGCCCAGCCAAAAACTGTCCGAAGTTTCTTTTTTTAGAAAATTGTCGCTTAACAATACATCATTTGAAGTGATCGAAAAGTACTTAACAACACACTGTAAAAAAAGTAATTAAAAAAGAGTACATGGACATACTCGTTTATCTTGGAATACAATTGCATCGTAAATGAGCGATAACGTACTCAAATTTAAGTAATCGTACTTTCTTAAAAATGTGCAGTGTGATTTAATATTGCTAATAGCTTCTGTTCAAGCTATCTTAACAAAGTGACCTGAGAAACTTAAAATAGTTGTTCAGAATATGGTTTGATTGAAAAAAGACGATTGCTTAAATGGAAACTGAGTTATTACGACTCAATTATCTTACTTTCCATTTTTTTGGCACAACTTGTTAACATTTCTTCTGATTATAACTTTTTCAAGTCTCCCTTGTAGTACAACGGATAAGGCAGTGGACTATAGTGCCTTAGGATGGGTCTTGGTTGTAATTTTTGGTCTTTGTTGTAATTGTTGATATGCACTGAAAGTGATTTATGAAGACAGCCTACGTAGGCAAACAACTGTTCTTTTTATTCATTTTTACTCATTGTACTCATTTTTGAGTACATGTCTCTTTCAAAAATGAAACTTATGTGTTCGGAAAGCATCGAATGTACTCAAAAATGAGTACATTTTACTTATTTTTGAGTACCTATTTTTAACAGTGCAATCTTATCCGTTTATGTACTTAAAAGAAACTCGGTGGCCTTTTATAAGAATTTGATGCACAGTAGTTATACTGAAACTCAAAGAGGCAAGTAGCTTAAACTTGTCATTAAGGGTCATGTTAATGACACACTTTGTACGTATATTTATCACTTAATTGTTAGGAAATCATCCGATAAATCGTATGTGGCTATAACAGTTCATGGTGAGTAGGGCTGAAAACATTGAAAAAACCCTTCAACAATTTATTTAAATACGAAACATTTTCGAACGGAAGGAAGATAAAAAATAAATCAGGGCCATCCTTCGTCCGCTCTCCGTACATGCATAACTTTTTTTTTAAGATTTTACACACATTGGTGTCTAATTTTGTATCAAATTAGACCAAATTAATAACAATTTAGTTATTTGTCATGAAGATATAGTTTGAGAATGAATCACACTGAGAACGTAATATGATTTTTCTAACCTTCGAACTGCCCTTTGTAGTAGATTGTACAGACGTTTTACTTAAAAAAACGTACAGCAATTTTAAATTAAAAATATTATTAAACTCAATATTGAAAAAGTGAATTTTTACGCCAATTTATTTAAATAAAATACTTCTATCAAAGTTCCACCGATCGATCTCACGCATGTAATCACTTATAAAAACCTTCATATAGATTATTTTTCTTGATCCTCCGCTCAATCTTCGACTGCTCCCTTGAGTCAGGTAGGATTGTATGGCGAAAGTCAATAATCACTGTTTTTGTGTACCTGCCTATCAACAACCGTCTGCCCTGTTTACCTTGCTTGGCTTCGACTCCCTCTCCTCCCCCACTCTTCTCAACTCAACTTCGATAAAAGTGATGGCAGATTTGGCGAAAAATTGCTATTTTGGTGAAAATTAAAAATGAGTGTTTAAGGAGATTTTTTTTATGATTAATATATCTGAAATTTTATTAGTTATTGTTAAATTTAAAATCTAAATTTGCAAAAGCGAGCGTGGATGATTCGGATCGTAGGTTGAAACTGCTTTATCTTAAACGTCATTACAGCAGATTACATAAATAGGAATTGGATTTGCAAAAAAAAGGAAGGTGTGCCCCTATCCACGCCCGGTACATGCTTTGCTATATTTAAAGGTTTTATATACATTGGTGTCTAATTTCATATCGATCGAACATTTATGTCAATTGAGCTATTTCTCACGGAGTTATAGTATCTGAATAAATAACTTTAAACTTTAGAAAGCGGTTGTTTGATTTTAATATGGGATTCTGGTCGAAATATCGGCCACCCACCCTGTAAAGATTAAGCTTAACGTAGTTATCATATCCTGGGACATTATATAGCTATTTTTTTATAAACCTTTTTCGCCAAATTATGTGAAAATGTACAGCATTTTAAACATTATTGAACGAACGTCAACAAGGTCTCTATTTTTAATCGATTCATCAGAATTACATATGTTTGCGTGTTAATTTGTTTCTTAAACATTGGTTACATAAAAGGTTATTCAATGTTCTTCAAATTTGACACGAATGTTGCTTGAAGTCATTAAAATCGACGCATGCATACATACATCTCATAACAACCATGAAACATACAGAATAAATCACACATACTCCTGTAAAGTTCTTAAAGCTGCAATAACACTACTACGATTAATTTACTACTTATTTAGTTAAATAAATAAAAGTGAAAAGTTCATCCAACCTTCAGAAACTTTTTACTCACAACACAGGTCGGTAGAGGACACACACACACACACACACACACACACACACACACACACACACACACACACACACACACACACACACACACACACAATAATTTAACATCAATAAATGTAGAATTTCATTAAATTTTCCACCATATGCAAAACGTTTGGGGAATATTTAGAAATTTAACGAAATCTCTCCTCTATTTCGTCGCCATCAAAATTCCTCAAATGGCAACCCTACTCGATAATCCGATCTCTCTTCCTTCGGGCTTTCCTGCAATAAACTGTAATCGCCCTATCTCAAGTGGCGCCCCTAGCGGCTGTAATGCCCAACTAATCTTCCTCTCTTCCATCTTTGTTCTCCACTTTCCACATCACGTCTTTTTTTCTTTGTTTATGTATTTCATCCTTTCAGAATCTCTTGTCTTGGAGCGAGCTGACAATTTAATCGCTTCAACAAGTTCGGATTCTCAATAATTTGAGTTCTTTTTTTATAGTGTGATTTATTCATCCACTAGTTAAGGTAATTAATCCGTTTTTCTTCAGGGCTTAGCTGGAGATACAAAAAAAGTTACATTATGTAATCTTCGGAGTTCGCTCTGAGTGATTATCTGTGGCTTATTATTCTCTATTATAGTCAATTTCACATGTCAATCAACAGATTTGATATTTTTTATGGAAGTTTACTTACTGCAATTACATCTACTTATCTGCCCTCTCTCTCTCTATATATATATATTGAGAGAGAAAGACAGAGCAGATAAATAGATGTAATCGCAATAAGAAAACACTTCCCTCTAACTCTCAATATTTATATATTTATATTAACAATTTAATTGTTAAAAATAAATTAAAATTTTAACTAATATTATATAAATTTATCTAATTAAAATTTTAATTAATATTATTATAATTTATCTAATTAAAATTTTAATTAATATTATTATAATTTATCTAATTAAAATTTTAATTAATATTATTATAATTTAACTAATTTAAATTTTAATTAATATTATATTAATTTATATAATTAAAATTTTAATTAATATTATATTAATTTATCTAATTACAAATTTAATTAATACTATATCAATTTATTTAATTAAAATTTTAATTAATATTATATTAATTTATTTAAATAAAATTTTAATTAATATTATATTAATTTATATAATTATAATTTTAATTAATACTATATCAATTTATCTAATTAAAATTTTAATTAATATTATTATAATTTATCTAATTAAAATTTTAATTAATATTATTATAATTTATCTAATTAAAATGTTAATTAATATTACATTAATTTATATAATTACAATTTTAATTAATACTATATCAATTTATTTAATTAAAATTTTAATTAATATTATATTAATTTATTTAATTAAAATTTTAATTAATATTATATTAATTTATATAATTATAATTTTAATTAATACTATATCAATTTATCTAATTAAAATTTTAATTAATATTATTATAATTTATCTAATTAAAATTTTAATTAATAATACATTAATTTATATAATTACAATTTTAATAAATAATATATCAATTTATTTAATTAAAATTTTAATTAATATTATATTAATTCATATAATTAAAATTTTAATTAATATTATACTATAATTACTCATTATTCTCATCAGTATCCTCTATGCAATCAAAATTATATTAAATGGATAAATATCCAGTTAAAAATTGAAATAAGATACAATTCAATGAACGATAGAATTCCCACAATAAAATGACTTTCGACAATCCCTTTAATTAAACTGTTTCATCAATACAAACACAAACGTCTATTCAATTATCTTGTGAATAGATTTCAATAATCACAATTTCGGCATCCGTGTATGTGTGCCATTTCAATTTCAGTTATCCTCTGAGATTTAACGAGTGTTCGACAAAAATACGCGGAGAATAGGGTGTAGTAGAGAATGTGCAATTTAAGGGTATTCTTATAGCTTTTAATTGAATTTTTGAAATTCTTTAGGGTAGTATTCAAACCGTCTTAGAAATTGGTATATATAAAGAAGAGAAGATATATGAGAATCTATATATATATATAAAGAAGAGTGCATGTTTCTATGTTTATTTTTTTATATAAATCTGCAGTTTTATTCCATTCTTGATGCAATTTTGTACAGTTGGACTTTCAACACAAGAGGTCAACCCCATTTTTATTGTTTAATAAAACCTAATTGTAATTACGCAATACTGTGACAATGCAACATATTTATGTTAAGTAAGCTATGAGGATAGATGAACAATGCATTATGAGGAAATATCGCCAATATACCGCCAAATGTTTCCAAGTGAATAAAATGACGGCAAATGGTTAAAAATATCGTCAAATGAATACAAATATTATCATATAAATTTTTAAAATGTTGTCAAATGAATACAATAAGTGTCATATAAATTTTTAAAATGTTGCCAAATGAATACAAATATCGCCAAATGGATAAATACATCGCCAATAAACTAAAATATGGTCATATATGTAAAACTAACATCAAAATGGCAAAATTTTTGTCGAAATAACATCAAAATGGCAACGTTATTGTCAGAATTATCAAAATTAATTCCATTTTGCACACTTGACTTTCAAAACAAGAGGAAGGTCACTACATGAGATTTGAGACATGATTACATGAGATTTTTAAAATCCACTTTCATCCCTTCCGTCTCCTTAAAACAGAAATGATTTCTTACTAAAACCTCCAAATGATATGGCGCCATTGTGTAGGAATCGGCCAAAACTATGCGTAAAGTTTTATACATAGAAGAATGTCAGTGGGTTTGTATTTTTATACAAATCTACATTTTCATTTCGAAGCAACAGTTATTCCCCAGGCAACACTGGCACTCCAGATAGTAAATTATAAAAATTAAGAGATGCACAAAGAAAGAAATGAAAATATTTTATGAATCGCTTATCTTGAAGTAACAAAGTTTGACGAAATATTGCAATAATAATATTCGAATTTTAAAATTTTAAAATTAGCGTGGATATATATAATATCTTTTTAAGGCAAATAAAATTTTGAATATATGTTTTAGTTTTTAATAAA
The DNA here is from genome assembly GCA_963932185.1 of Troglohyphantes excavatus. Taxonomy (NCBI): domain Eukaryota; kingdom Metazoa; phylum Arthropoda; class Arachnida; order Araneae; family Linyphiidae; genus Troglohyphantes; species Troglohyphantes excavatus. Next base: position 48,211,269 of record OZ010674.1, on the reverse strand, counting down.
TTGTGTTTTTATGTTTCACAGTGTGCCTTTGTAAATTTTGCCTAACAGTGAAAGTAATACTGTTACAATTTAAACTATCTAACTTTTATCAACTAGTATTTGTTTATTATCAATTTATTTATATTTTCGGCTAAAAGGAAATTTATTTTAATGTGTTACTAAGTTAGTAGATAATCTTAATCAAATCCCAATATATGTACCTCAGAGCCAGACGGGCATCAATTTGGCGATTTCCCTCTTATTGCAGATTGTGTCTTAAAATGTTGTTTTCTTTCAAAGCATACCATTCAAATTGACTCAAAAATTATTTTTAAATCTATAGCAAAAGATATAAAAGCTAAACTCCAATGAAATGAGAGTAGGATAAAGTTTTTTCCCTCTTTTGTAAAATTGTCGAAATGTGAGTTTTGTCCGTCTGGCTCTGAGATACAGATATTAGAGAGTATTTATCTTACCTCAAAACTTCCAAATAAAATAAAGAAGATCTGGTTAAAGATAACGACCAACAAATACAGATATTTAATGTTTCCTAGACGACAACAAGCTTAAGTTTATTCTTAAATTATTAATTGTTTGCATAGAATTTCGAATAGGCTTTGTCAGATACCCAAAGAAAAAGTCATTCCAAATACGCAATTTAAACTTTAAAAACAAACTGAGTATAAGGTTAATTTAAAATTATTATAATCGAAGTTTAAAAGACTCGTTAAACCTTAGTTGATAATGGTTTTTCCAAACTTTATCACTGATGTTATAAAAAAATCTAATTAACGAAATCACAATTATAACTTTCAAAAATTAATAAATTAAAATAATAACTTCTTAATAGAATTAGACATTTTAGGTACATAATAAACATTCTTCTGTACAGATAATTACCTAAATAAAAATATATAATAATTTCTTCATAAATGTTTTATAGCTGCGTGTTATTTCATTCCTTATCTCAAATGTTAATAACAATCTCCATCTGCCTTAATTAAAATGTGTTATTATGTTACTTCACTATATTTAGTTTACGAGGATCTTTAAATAACTATTATATAGGAAACATTACAGAATACAATATCACATCTTTAAGTTATACTGGTTTTCATTCCTTTTTGATATTAACTTTTATGAGACGTTTTATAATAATCCTTCCACGGCCGTCTCATTAGTTTCGTTTTTTTTTTATAAAAACAAAATGGCGAAGCCCGTAAGAAGTTATTTGCTAAAGTTTGTTATGAAGAAATTCCAGTCATGATGAAACAAAATATAAGTTTTGATTAAGGTTACTTTTTTTTTGGTCTGAAATAATCCTTGGAAATAAATAGTTTCGAAAAAGATATATCAAAAAAATAAATACAAATTTTGGGAGTTTTCTTGTAGCAAAAGATTAGGGGTAGATTATAATAAAGAATAATTGGTCGAGTGTATTTTTAAAACAAAGGTTTATTTATTACAACCATAGACTCATTAATACGACTCTATAAAATCCAAAATCAATAAAAAGTCGCATTTACGTATATATAGCAAATAATTGTTACTAAAGATAAATAAGAAATGAACTTCTAAGGAAGGGTACAACTTCCTCATTTCTTCCTCGATAATTTATAATCAACTGTTTTATATTTAGTTGCTGTCTACTGACTACTTATTTTTGATTTAAATTATTAAAAAAGTATTTTAAAAATAAAATTGCAAATAATGATGCTCAAGAAATTATAACATAGGTATTCTTAAAATAATTTATAAACTCTTAGTATGCCATTCGTGTTGGTAAAAACTTAAATTTGGAATTTCATTGTTCTTAGAAAATGTTATCTGTATTTTAATACATTGCCAATATCCCTTATTTTTGTAGTTGCTTATAGGATTATTACTACACTCTAAAGTTATCTTTAATATTTAAATTTTTATTCGTTAAAATTTCTATTAAAAACTTTAACGCTATTTTTTGTTTAAAATGCATTTAAAAATTCATTTTCCTTTTGTATTGACTGCTTCGTGGTCTGAAAAATAATTAAATTGTGATGTTTATATTTTTTTTATAAGAAGGTTTGAATTATATTTGTAAATTATTAATTATTTTTTTTAAAGCATGTATATTTAGGAAATAAAATAGTAGCTTGATAAAAAAGGTTTGGAAAAAAATATAGTACCAATAATTTTAATAATTTAAGAATGGTGTTTGTTGATGAAATACTAACGATTCCATTACAATCACGCGAACATGAATAAAAAACATACATAACAGTCGAATTGATAATTTTTCTTTTTTTGGCGCGTTTTGGCGATTTTGGTTGGCGCACTTTTCAGTATGTAAAAAAGGTTCTGAATTTGGGGGAGTTTAATATTTTATTAATTCCAGTCTCCACGCTACAGTTTAAACACTATCTTGAGCATAACATTCATCTCTCCAATTCCTCCCACGCAAACATTTATTCGGAAATTTAGAATTCCTCGAGCGTCAATTCAACTTCCCCCTTCCCCCACCCCACGCCCAAGTTTAAACTTTCTGGAACACTTCCAATGTTTACCCCCAACGAAAAACAAGAATATTTCCACGAAATAACCCTTCCCCTTAAACTCGGCTGCTGTAAAACCACACAAAAGTTCACACAGCTTGGAAGAAGGACATCAAATATACTAAATCGTAGAAAAATGCGAAAAAGACTGTAGGAAAATCCACTGTTCAACTCGAATTCGAGATCCAACGGAAATGAAAATTTGATTTCTCACATTTCGGTTATCCGTTTACTTTTTAGGCTCTTTTTACCACATATGTTAACCGGGAATGTTGTGGTTATCTGTTTGTGACAGATGTCGTCTTGTTGTTGTTGGAATCTGATGCCACGCCTTTAGAATCGATGAAGAATGTTTTCGCAAAGTAAGAAACGTATTCGAATGTTTCGATTTTAGTAGTAGTGTAAGTAGATTTAAATGGATTTTTACTTATCTTTTGGGATCTAGGGTGGTTGTTGTATGTGTACAAAATATTCTTTAGCAGATTAATTGTTTAGTAGGTTATTTATAATTTTCGGAGTATTAAAAGCGCTGCATTATATTTTATAGTTTAAACTGACATAGAAAGTGCGAAGAATGATACAAAAATCTACGAATAAAAGACGTAAAATATTTTCCTGAGCGGCTAGGCAGTTCAACTTTTTTACTTAGTAAAAAAAATGCTGTTTCAAATATATATGGAAATCATAACTTCGACTTTCGAATAATAGACATATTTTACCATATATTTATGCTATTACACAACATTTTTATCATACTTATAAATCTGAATTGTCGAATTAGGTGTCCAAGTCTTAAGTGAATAAATTATATTTTAGTAAAATAATAAATATTTATTTAGCGAATGAAATAAATTATTTACAGAAAGAAAAACTTGGTGAATTAACTAAACTTTAAAGTTAAGTGAAATTTTCTTTTTTTAATATAATATTATGTGAATATTTCCGAAAATATACGGTTTAATTCATGTATTTTTGGGGAAGTTTTTATCTGTTTTGTGGATATTTTTTCAAACAATTTTTTTAATCGATTTAAAATTCCAATTATTCGTTTTTAATCATATTTTATTTACAGTTTTATAATTAAAGATATTTTATTCTGTAATGCATAAAAAAAATTTACATTTAAAATAATTTATTTCCCAAACTTCAAACAGAACTAAAATAAATATATTTAATTATTTACTGTAATCTTTTTTATTTAATGAATAGTTCAAAGGACAAAGCACATAAATATTTTTTAATGTTTACGATATTTATAGATAACTTTTAATTTTGTTTTATTATACGTAAATCTGTAGTTTATTAAGTTGGAAAAGAATAAAACTAAGAAAGAAAAGAAACTATTGAATTTCCAGTCAAATTCTTTTAACATTTTATTAGAACATTCCATAAAAAATAGTTACAAAAAATTTTTAGCACCATAATTTCTTTTTAAATTAAAAATATAATGCAATTTGATCTAGAATTTTTTTTTCGGGTAACAATTATTGATCTGGAAATATTCTAATTATTGAATTTTTTTAAATGGGATTATTTAAGAACATTTAATGGAATTTTTAGATCTGTATACACTATTTTATTTATTTTAATTTATTTCTAAGGTAGCATGTTATGTTTTGAGAAGTAATGCAGCAAACTATATGCAATAACATACTGTTTAAAAAAAATCATAAGTGTTTGAAAGATAAGTAAACACAATATCTGTAGTAAATAAGCTTTAACCAAACACAATTTCATAGTGCAATGTATTCTAAGCGTTAAAATCTATTTCGTGAGTTATATAAAAAAAAATATTTTTACATGTGTGAAAATAACTTTTTTATGCTGAGTTTTTGAAAAAAACTGTCATTCCTGAGTTAAAAAAAATCATAATTGTATTTAAACGACAGCATAAGATAAAAATAAACGCCTTTTTTGGTAGAATATGTAACAGTTAATACTTTTATTGCTCTTAAAAAATTTAAATATAAAAATAGAATAGTTTTTTACATTTCATAAAATACATATCGAAGTATTTAATTACAAATTATTTAACAGTTATTTAATTAAAACTACTTTGCCAGTGCGTTTTTTGTTGATTCGTATTTCTTTCATTTTTAAATATTTACTGCATTTTTTTCTGAGGCAACATATCTTTTATTAAACACTAAAAATGAATGGTCTAAACAAATACAGGATAATTTTTTTTATTTGTTTTATTTTAAAATATATTAAAAATTAAATATTTGTAAATGTATTTGCGGTTTGAAGTTATTATTAATATTTCATTACTAATAATTCGATTAAAACAATAAATTTAATTTATTAAAAATGGGTTTAAATGTGAATTCAATAAATTTCAAAACAAATCTTTAAATAAAAATCAATTTTGAACCAAGTGTGCAGTGATGAGAAGTAATTTTAACTTTTAAATTATCGACATTTTTGCTTAAAAAAACTTTTTTTAAATGTTTAAAAGTTTTTTTTAGCTATTTTATTTAATTATTTTGGTTTTTTTAACTTTTAAAATTAAACAACGGTAGTTTAACTTAAATAATTTTAAAATACATATTCTAACGTTTTAATAAAAGTCTATTGTAAGAAAAATTAGCTTCTTACTTTATTAGTCATTATTAATAACAGTTATTAATATATTACAAAAATAATATATTACATATCATATAGTGTTGAATTAAAACTAGGAAGTGTGTAATACTAATATTCCCAGATATATATTTCAGTTCGATAAAAATTAACTAAAATTTATATTAATATATAAATATCATCATCACACATATTCAAATTAATCATAATTATTTCGGACAAAATTAAAAATATGATAATAACTAACTACAAAATTTCGTGAACAAGTTAATCAATCATCAATCTCTAATCAATCACCTAAAACTGACATTATAAAAATAGATTACTTCCGATGAAAATGCACACGTGTCAACGTTTTTTTAAGTACTCTTAAAAATGAGTACATGAATATACTTATTCTTTTAAGTACAATTATATTGTAAATGAGCTGTGACGTACTCATATTTAAATAATCGTACTTTCGCGAAAATGAGTAGTGTGATTTAATATTGCTATTCTCAGTTTCTGTTCAAGCCATCTTAACAAAGCGACCTGACACACTTAAATAGTTGTTCAGAAAATGGTTTTCCGCGTTATTTGATGTCGATTGCTTAAATAGAAACTGAGTTATTACAATTCAATTATCTTACTTCCCATTCTTTTGGCACACCTTTTTAACATTACTTCTGTTTATAAATTATTTGTGTCGCCTTGATTGTTTAACGGATAAGACTGTGAACAGTGGTGCTGCAGACTTGGCATGGGTTCGATTCCTGGTAAGTCTAAGTTGTAATTATCGATATTTATTGAAATTGATTTATGAAAGCAGCCTATGTAGGCTAGGCAAGCTACTGCTCTTTTCATTCATTTTAACTCATTTTTGAGATGTCTTTTTCAAAAATGAAACTTATTTATTCGGAGCTATGATAAGCATCGAATGTAACCAAAAATGAGTACATTTTACTTCTTTTTGAATATCTATTTTTAACAGTGTGATTACTATAAGTGAAACCTGCGTAGGAAGGGCCTAAGGGGAATAAAAATGTTACTAAAATATTCCATTTTTTTATGAGCTACTTTAGGGAATTTATCGAAAATCCACCACATTAAAAATTATTACCCCCCAAAAAAAATTTACACACGATAAATAGATTAAACACAAACAAATAATTTAATTACATAATTTTAAACAAATCGACTCATTGGTGTTGTAAATAACCACAAGCAGTTGAAGTGTAAACTGGTTCTTAAAATTAAATCACCAAAACAACACACTCAATTTATTTCCAATGCATTCTCAAAAATTAGCCAAATTTGAATAAACTACACCAAAATACAATCACAATTGGATTCAAAAAGAAAGTCCCATTCATTAAAATGAAAAGTTATATTTATTTCCGAATAAATTCCATTTAAAGAAATATTGTTTTAGATATTTATATGAATGAAAAATTAGTTTTAATGCTTTAAACAGACGTCTGAAAATAATTAATTTCATAATAAACACATGCATATTCTTTCCACTGAGCTAGAATAATATAACTATAAGAACTGGAGCGAGGCCTCCCGTTGAACGACAATGTACTTTATCGTTCCGCGCGGATGCATACAATTCGGAAGATACCTTAAGAAAACATTCATCGTTGGATATGCGGGAGTCTTATATGACGTCACGTAAATGTTTTAAAAAAAATTTCGGTGCATTTTATCTTTTTTTCCCTTGTAGGTAAGTATTAAAAAACCTTAAGTGTGTAACATTTACATTTCTTTCTGAAAGCCAGAAATAAATCTTCGCAAAACCTATGCGAAAGGACTATTTTTTCTACCTTCTCCCAAAAAGTAGTAAAGGGGTCGGAAGCGCTTAGTCTTCGCTCCACTGCTTATAGTTATATTATATTCTAGCTCAGAGATTTTCTCATGACAATATTTTAGGAAAATGTTCGCTGCTTTATTTCTACATATTACATCAGCTTATCACGTAACAAATTAAAAAGCAAGATTCAAAATGAATGGTTATTTGACTAAATATTAGAGAAAATATGCAATTTCAATGTATTTAAATGAAATACTTCGAAAGCTAATAGATCTCATAAAGAAAACATACAAAATAGAACACATTTAATTCCGCTTTATTTTCATAGCAATGGAACTTGGCTTACTCGGTGTTTATTTTATAATATTAAAACTTATAATAGTTGAAAGAATGGTTTGTCGCTTAATTTATTTGAAACAATAGGATATAGTATATAATATTTTAAGTAGCGCTATTTTATTTACTAAAACATGTCCCAATATTTATTATAAACGCCATAATAGAAAATTTATAATAAATATCATGTAATAAATGTTAGAATAAAATACAATCCAATCACAAGTGAAAATAGTAATTTAATAATTTCGTTACTTAGGTACACTCAAGTATACCTTCGTTATATTCGACAATCGTTTCGTCATTGAATCACGTGACTTTTGACGACACAAAAAACGAAAATAATTTACTCATATTCCTTTTCGGCCCTTTTCTGTGTCATAAGCTTATGTTTCGTTCTTATACTTATGTTGTCCTACTTTAATCGAGTCATCTTGACCGAGCCGATATCAAAATATTGCATTATTTAAAATCGTCAGAATTTTTGAGGAAACAAATTTCTTTAAAAAACTACAAAATGATTTCTCAGTTTGACGAAATGTTTAATTGAAGCAGACAGCAGGCGTCAGTTTCGGCATATATGACAAAAGTTTCATTAAGTATAATAAAGCAGTTTAAACAGTACGTTTCCCAACAAAGTATTTTAGTTTAATAAATCGTAATTATTACTTTATATTGCGTTTTCATAATTATAAATTTATATTTCACTAATGATCATATTAGAAAAGTACTTTTATAAAAAAAATAATTTTAATTGTTCGTTCTTTAAATAGAGGTTACGAAATATTTCCTTGGCTTTTGCCTCCTGAAAATATTTTTCCTAATTATGCACAAATTTTTACTGCATATTTTAATTGGAGTTTTAAAAAGTTCTTATTTTCATTAAAAATTCTATTTTTGTTTGTTATTTCAGTAAACTTTTGTTTAGTTTTAATTTCCATCAAACAGTCTTAAAATGGTATTTTTTACAAGACTACCAATTTTAGAAAACGATAAATCTCCAGCAATATAAATTGCTAAAATTGTTATAGCATTTTTTTTTATTTTACTTTTGTATAAACCTAAATTCAAATTGTGTTTTTCTTGATATTTTCCCTTTACTAATTACAAGAAAATAACAGTGAATTTATGAAATATAATTTTAATAGTTAATTTTTAATTAGAGTTTACTCAGTATTTCCTTAGCTTCGGCATTCTGAAAAATGTACTGTTTTTTCAATTCTAATTTAAAAAAAGTTCTTATTTCATTACAACATCTAATGTGTCTGTTATTTTAGTGGAGTTATCATTTCAATTAATTTTAATTTCCATCTAATAATTTTAAAATTGCATTTTTTTGCTAGACCACCATATTTAAAAAATGATAAGAATTCCCGCTTTATAAATTTCTAAATTTGTCACTGCATATTTTTTTTGTTTTATTTGTGTTTATACTTAAATTTAAATTGTATTTTCTTGATATTCAGTCAGCATATTTTTTAAGGGCAGTTTTTGATTTTTTTTTATAACAATTCATGTACATTTTATAACACACACCAGAAAATGAAGCCTGGGATCATGTATTTTTAATCTGTCCAATTTACGATGCATTCAGATGAAAATAATTATCATCAATTGAATCCAGTAGCATGTCAATCATCCTCAAAATTTTCAAACAAGAATATTTTAATATTTTTGTTGTTATAATTAAGCAATCTCTGTTTTAAAATTCCGGGGGGACTTGAACAGCAAACTTGTGACTGAATAACAGATAAAAACCCTAATTCTAATTGGCCATGTAATTTATTTTTTGTCTTTTTTGTATATTTGTTCACAATGTTTTTTAATTTTTTTAATTGTCTTTTTAATCTTGTATTTTGTGTTGTTTATCTAATTTTGTATCCGCTTTTGCTAAATTATGTTGCCAACCTTTGTAAATGGGCTACGGCCCACTACAGTAAACTTATCTATCTATCTATTTTCTTACTATTTTTCCTTTACTAATTATGTACTTTATTATTTATATTATGTTTAAAAAATGAAAAAATTGCAGTTGATTTTTTTTTATAGTTTATAACTATAAATATAACGATCAATCTTCCTTTCATATTATCAATAGATATAATAACATACATCCGCATAAACCTAAACCAAACCTTATTCGTGATCTATCTCGAAAACTACATTCAGAAAACTTATTTTGATTACAAAAGAATCCTTTATTCTTTCCCGAAAAATTCTTTTCAGCCAAACTCAAGAAATAACTCTCCTCAAAAATTTTCTAAAAACGCGGCGCTTTTTTTCGTGAATATTTTGAATAATACAAATATTTTCCATATTGCGGCATACAATATTTGCCATTCTTAAATTATATTTTTCGGTTACATGTGCACTACAAACGCCCAAGACATCGATGACGTCACTCACCATCATTCCGAACGTTTTAGAGTTTTCATGAAAGTTTTAGAGTTTTCATACAATGGAGTACAGAACTATTCAAATAAAAATGAATTCTATAGCTTTCTTAAACCTAGTAGGGTGAATTTCCTTAAAAATAGGAACTATGCATTCTTGTATGTTCATGCTATTTTAAATAAATGTAAGGAAAATATAATAAATTCTTAAATTTAAAGAAATATTCTTAATAAAATTTAAACTAGTTTTACTGAATTTATGGTCTGTATAGGAAAACTTTTTCATATAAACTATCTTTTTTATATTTGTTATACTACATTAAAGAAAATGGTTTTCTAAATTTAAACACAGATATCATGTCCTCTTTTGTCCTTTCACTTTTTGTAAAATGATTTTGTTTTTAATTTTTCCTTACAGTTATGGTTACAGTTGTAGTAAAATATGCCTAACATGACATAAAATTACTATTATGATGAAGTAACTTCTGTCACTGTTTTGTAACTTCTGTTACTGTTTCGTAACCTCTGTTACTTGTAAAGGGTAGAACAGGTTACAAGTAACGTAGGTTACATTCAGTACGTAATTTATTTTTCAGAAACTATTTTTCGAATTATGTTTTTTGTCCCATTGCCTGATAGTGATATCAAATCCAAGCAAAAAAAGATTTGCTAAATTATGTACATAAAAAAAATCTGCATCCAAAATATGAACACAAAGGTAATGAAAAATTGGTAACAAAGGTTACATATACTAAAAACACTCGCCTGTAAAATAGTCTTTTAATCCAATTGTTTCTGTTTTACACAACATATACTCCAAACTGTTATCGTTTGCTCACTCTTATACTTCACTTCTGGCCATTGCTGTAATAAAAAAAAGCCATTATAAAAATATGCACAACTGGTAACAAAGGTTACATCACAAAAATTTAAAACACCTTGGACAACAGTTTTTCAGCTACAACACTATATAGGCAATACATTTCAAGAATTAATTTATGAAATAACATGCTCACCATAGTATCAGCAATTGCAATAAAATGTTTACAAATAAGAATCGAATTGTTATATTACAAAATAAATGATTTTTTTTACATTTCTAAAGCATCTTCAACTGGGACATTTAAAATAAGTAGTTATATGGAATAATGGAATATATATAAATATATATATATATATATATATACATACCTCCTATTTCAAATTTTAATTAACTAATCAAAAACATCATAAACCATCAATGTATATTTTTATTTATACTTACTTCGTAGCTGCTTGAATGAGGATTTTTATTTATCATTAATTAACCATCTGAGGAATAAATAATATTTCGAACCTGCAATTTTGGTTTCACAGCTAGAAAGTTATAAGTAAATAAGTTTAATTTATAATTTCAAAACATTTTTCAAAATTAAATTTATTTATTACATTTTTTAATTAGTATATTAGAGAAGTAACTTAAAAGTTCCCCCAAGGCTTTAAATTAGAAATAAAACTTTAAGTAGATTTTTATTAGGAAGTTAATGCAATTTGACGACACGCGATGGTTTTTAAGAAAGTTTAATTTTCATATTTGTTAACTCTTTGTAATTAAATGTTTCTCTATGCTACTTATGGTTTGGTTTGGTCATTTAACCGTTGCACAAGAGCTGCACATTGGGGAATTGGCAATGGTTTGGGAAAGACCTGGGATGAATGCTTTGCATTTTTGAACCGTGGTCGGATGACAAGGGGAATATCTGAGCTGGCACTCGACACACGCTCAATAGGCGTCAGGAACATTGGACCCCGATCGGATTTAACTTGCACTAATCCCGTACACACGCCGTAGAAATTGGATGTTAAGTTCGGGATAGGAGGATAATTGTTACTTCGCAACGAATATGGCAACCATCCGATCAGAAGATCACTGCATTTTCATATTCTGTCAAGTCTCTTGGTATAGGGCTTCCAGTTGCACAATGGATAAAAGCGTACAGCTGATAATCAGAGGATTGCTAGTTCGATCCCGTGCGATGGAATTGACGAAGAAAAGTAAAAAAAGTAGTGATCTTACGATCGGTGGGTTTGGAATTTCGCTAAAACAAATACTAGAAATTCGTCCAGAACATCCAGATAAATATACTGGCGTGTATACGGTACTAATGCCCGATAAAACTGATCGGGGTCCAATGTCCTGACGCCTATTTAGGTTGCGCCGGGTGCCAGCTCAGGTATTGTCCTAGCCATCTAACAACGGTTCAAAAATACGAGGCATCGTTCCCGGGTCTTTTATTCGTCGCCGATAGTCCATTGTACAGCTATAGTGCGACGTTATTTAACCAAACCAATCTCTTGGTATCAGCCGTATTCAAATTCTCAACCATCAGGTTGCTAGCCGACGACAGATCCTCGAGGCTACGGACCCAATATTTCGCTAATCAATATTTAGCTAAATATAATAAAGCAATCAATATTTAGCTAAATATAATAAAGCAATCAATATTTAGCTAAATATAATAAAGCAATTAAAATTTAGCTAAATATAATAAAGCAATCAAAATTTAGCTAAATATAATAAAGCAATCAATATTTAGCCAAATATAATAAAGCAATCAATATTTAGCTAAATATAATAAAGCAATCAATATTTAGCTAAATATAATAAAGCAATCAATATTTAGCTAAATATAATAAAGCAATCAATATTTAGCTAAATATAATAAAGCAATCGATATTTAGCTAAATATAATAAAGCAATCAAAATTTAGCTAAATATAATAAAGCAATCAAAATTTAGCTAAATATAATAAAACAATCAAAATTTAGCTAAATATAATAAAGCAATCAATATTTAGCTAAATATAATAAAGCAATCAATATTTAGCTAAATATAATAAAGCAATTAAAATTTAGCTAAATATAATAAAGCAATCAAAATTTAGCTAAATATAATAAAGCAATCAATATTTAGCCAAATATAATAAAGCAATCAATATTTAGCTAAATATAATAAAGCAATCAATATTTAGCTAAATATAATAAAGCAATCAATATTTAGCTAAATATAATAAAGCAATCAATATTTAGCTAAATATAATAAAGCAATCGATATTTAGCTAAATATAATAAAGCAATCAAAATTTAGCTAAATATAATAAAGCAATCAAAATTTAGCTAAATATAATAAAACAATCAAAATTTAGCTAAATATAATAAAGCAATCAATATTTATCCAAATATAATAAAGCAATCAATATTTAGCTAAATATAATAAAGCAATCAAAATTTAGCTAAATATAATAAAGCAATCAATATTTAGCCAAATATAATAAAGCAATCAATATTTAGCTAAATATAATAAAGCAATCAATATTTAGCTAAATATAATAAAGCAATCAATATTTAGCTAAATATAATAAACAATCAATATTTAGCTTAATATAATAAAGCAATCAAAATTTAGCTAAATATAATAAAGCAATCAAAATTTAGCTAAATATAATAAAGCAATCAAAATTTAGATAAATATAATAAAGCAATCAAAATTTAGCTAAATATAATAAAGCAATCAAAATTTAGCTAAATATAATAAAGCAATCAATATTTAGCCAAATATAATAAAGCAATCAAAATTTAGCTAAATATAATAAAGCAATCAATATTTAGCCAAATATAATAAAGCAATCAATATTTAGCTAAATATAATAAAGCAATCAATATTTAGCTAAATATAATAAAGCAATCAATATTTAGCTAAATATAATAAACAATCAATATTTAGCTAAATATAATAAAGCAATCAAAATTTAGCTAAATATAATAAAGCAATCAAAATTTAGCTAAATATAATAAAGCAATCAAAATTTAGTTAAATATAATAAAGCAATCAAAATTTAGCTAAATATAATAAAGCAATCAATATTTAGCCAAATATAATAAAGCAATCAATATTTAGCTAAATATAATAAAGCAATCAATATTTAGCTAAATATAATAAAGCAATCAATATTTAGCTAAATATAATAAAGCAATCAAAATTTAGCTAAATATAATAAAGCAATCAAAATTTAGCTAAATATAATAAAGCAATCAATATTTAGCTAAATATAATAAAGCAATTAAAATTTAGCTAAATATAATAAAGCAATCAAAATGTAGCTAAATATAATAAAGCAATCAAAATTTAGCTAAATATAATAAAGCAATCAATATTTATCCAAATATAATAAAGCAATCAATATTTAGCTAAATATAATAAAGCAATCAAAATTTAGCTAAATATAATAAAGCAATCAATATTTAGCCAAATATAATAAAGCAATCAAAATTTAGCTAAATATAATAAAGCAATCAATATTTAGCTAAATATTGATTGGAAGTTCAATTATATTTACAACACGCGGTGTGATGTAAATATATAACATTGATTTCAGTTTTTGCAAATGTATAATTCTGAAAATATGTTGATACTTCATTTATCATACATTATTTTATTGCCGAAACGTACTACACCTTCTACTAATTCGTGTTTTTATTGCAACTTCCCTATTAAGGTTTCCCATACTTGAAATACGGAATAAATATTTTCATCGCAGAAAGTTGTCTCTCTTAAATACTTTCCCTTCTTTGAGTATTTGCTTGAGGCAAATATTATTTTATTAAATATGAATTTATTCTTGTAACTATTTTTTATCCTGCCATTGCAACTTTAACTTTGCATTTGAACCGCATGTCAAGCTTTCATTCGCAATATATTAATTAATTGCTGAGATTCAGACACAATAAAAATAAATTTTATTTGATATTAAACTTACGAAAAGTTTGGCAAAAAGTTTTACACGGCAAACAAAAGTTTATGAGACACATTTCATTAAATTTTTTAATTAAACTCCATTATATTAAAAATGAGTACTAGGTGAAATGATTAAGATTAAATCAATAACTATTTGAAACTTATTAAAATAGCATTCAGAACCACGCAGTAATGTTCTATTTCGCTTGCAGTTAACATTTAGAGTATTGATATATTGCAAAGCAATGCACTTTATAAATTAGAGTTTTCAATATAATTAGAGTTTTCTATTTATTTTTATAATCATTAACATTATACTTTTCCTCTATTGAGTTCTTAAAATTTCAATCCATACTCATCGAGTAAAAAATAACATATTTTCACAAATTCATTTTTTTATACTACCAGCCACTTCAAATTGACTACTTATTGATATAAAATTCCACCTACTAAACAATATTATTCTATTTCAGAAAAATTAGGTTTATCAATAATTCCAAAGAGTTTAACGTTATACTCGAGTGGCACATTTTGTATCTAAGACAAACTGAAGCATGCTTTCAATGTTGGGTCTTCTTCCTAGAATGACGTTTTCAAACGTCAGATAAGCGGAAAATAAATGCGACCACACCAACGCTGTTTCATGGCTCATGTTTCCACTACGGTAGACTTTGCCCTAATATAATGGAGGGTAAAGATAGGCCTTAGTACATACGCAGTAGCGTACAAAAGAAGCCCTCAGCGAAATGCATCTTGGGATACTGCCAACAGTTTCGTTATGCGCAGAACATGAAAACCGGTCGTAGCGCACAATAGAACTCATCAGCGCAAAGCATGTGGGATACAGATTACAGAAATATTTCATATTCTCCCACTTTTAGGGCTCCTCTTTTCCTCTCTCTCCTTCCTCACCCCCTCTCTTCACGTCAAAATATTAGGGAGAATAATCAATCTAACAATGTCGGATGCCAACTGTATCTTACTATGTGTAAATAAAAAAATGCATTTTATAAATAAATTTATCTCTTTTTCAAATGAGAAACTATTATTATTTTTTGTTTTTAGTGGTAAAAAGTAATGAAATAGTCCGTTCCATTTTAAAGAAAATCTAATTTAACTAGTTCACATGTTTTATCGGAAATCTCATTTAACTAGTTCACATGCTTTAACGAAAATCTAATTTAACTAGTGCACATGTATCAACGAAAATCTAATTTAACTAGTTCACATGTTTTATTGAAAATCTCATTTAACTAGTTCACATGTTTTAACTAAAATCTAATTTAATTAGTTCACATGTTTTTACGAAAATCAAATTTAATTAGTTCACGTGTTTTAATGAAAATCTCAATTAACTAGTTCACATATTTTAACAAGAATTTCATTTAACTAGTTCACATGTTTTAACGAAAATCTAATTTAATTAGTTCACATGTTTTAATGAAAATCTCAATTAACTAGTTCACATGTTTTAATGAAAATCTAATTTAACTAGTTCACATGTTTTTACGAAAATCTAATTTAATTAGTTTCCATGTTTTAATGAAAATCTCAATTAACTAGTTCACATGTTTTAATGAAAATCTAATTTAACTAGTTCACAAGTCTTTACGAAAATCTAATTTAACTAGTTCATATGTTTTAACGATATATTTGATTAAAGAGTAATACAAATAATGTGGCGATAAAAATTAAAAGGCGAAGCCAAAGAAGAAAGTACACTGTAATAAGAAAATATATGTGAAAAACTAAAAAGCTATGGCATTTAGTTGACTTTAAACACAAACTTGTGAAAGATAATTTTAAATAATGGACGCGAATAGTTAAGAGAAGCACGTACATCAAAAGACAACGCCAACGCAGCAAGCGGAATCTTCAAACAAAATCTATTCAAGCTTTTTGAAAGAAAGACTTATTAAAGACCAAACTTAAAATAATTCAAATAATTTTTTTAAGAAATTGCTACATTTTAAGAAAAGTTTAGGTGACTTACACAAAGAATGTTATCTTTATGAATGAAACATGTATTGATTTGCATAAATATATGTATATTAATAGAAGATATTTTATTGGGTAAAGAAAGTATGCACACACATTTACACAGTTTAATTTCAAATTTTAATAATTACTTTAAACAACTAATTTATATGCTCAACGTACTTCATTAAATAATAGATTCAATATTAAAGTTATAGCACATGGAAATAACATGCCACAATTGAACTTTTGAAGGATAGTGTGGCTTAATAGTAATGTCTTTGACAATTCGTCCGTTTTTACACCACATAGTTTTGACGCACATAATAACTGTCAAATAGTCCAATACTTTTGTAGAGCTAGTCGTTTTTCTATGTAATTTAAGCACAACTCGCCACGATCCGTTGAATAAAACTGAAGTTACACAGTATAAAGTGGTCAGATGACACACATAAGTTTTATTTTTGAAAAAGGACATGTACTCAAAAATGAGTATAACGAATAAAAATGAATAAAAAGAGAAGTTGCTTGCTTACATAGCCTGTCTTCATAAATCACTTTCAGTAAATATGAACAATTACAACAAAGACTTGCCGAAAATCGAATCCAGATCCTCAGACATAGCAGTCCAGCGCCTTAACCGTTGTACTACACGGGCGACATGACGAAGTTATAAATAGAAGAAATAATTAAAAAAAAGTGTTCAAAAAGAATGAGAAGTAAGATAATTGAATTGTAATAACTCATTTTCCATTTAAGCAATCGATTTAAAATATAATGTGGAAAACCATCTTCTGAACAACTATTTTTAAGTTTGTCAGGTCGCTTTGTTAAGATGGCTTGAACAGAAACTGATATTATCAATATTAAAGGACTGCTCATTTTTAAGAAAGTACGATTACTTACATTTGAGTACGTCATCGCTTATTTACGGTGCAATTATACTCAAAGAAAAACGAGTAGGTTCAGGTACTCTTTGTAAGTACTTTTTTTTGTAGTGTATGCATCTTGTTTATTTAAATTGCTTCATCAATTTATATTCAACGTTTTCTACATTGTTGTTAAAAAAATTAATATATTACTAACAACTTAATCCTTTAATTTATGGGGGCCTCCGTGGCCGAGTGGATTAAGACGTCAGCTGGGAATCCAAGGGTCCCCGGTTCAAAACTTGCAATATACTAGACTAAAGAATAGTAAAAAGTAGTGATATTGCGATCGGAGGGTTGCCAACTTCGCTACCAAAATACTAGAATGTCGTCCACAAAAAATTAACGGCGTGTATACGGGATTGGTGCACGATAAATCTGTTCGGGTTCCAAAGTCCCTACGTCTATTGAAGGCGTTGGGTGCCAGCTCAGGTGTTATCCTCGTCATCTGACCATGGTTCAAAAATACGAGGCATCGTTCCCGGTAGTTTCCTTCGAGATAGGCCCCGAACCGTCGCCAATAGTCCACTGTGCAGCCCTAGTGAGACGTTTATTTACCAAAACCAAACCTCTAATTTATGATGATACCAATTGTCACCTCAATTAACAGCGACATTTTTTTATTTAATGTATTCTTTCCGAGAATAAATACTTTTATTGAATTTCACTCGATATTTTTATCGAGATATAAGTGAGATATCCTATTCTGTCAAAGACGACATTCAAAAGTATATAAAAAACTTAATATACTTCAGGACGTGTTCACGTGTTGTCCATACTGTCAGAAAAAAAGAAAAGCTTATTCACTTTTCAGTTACATGAACATTCAACTCTTGGGATATTTATCAACTTAGAACAACCCCTAAACAAAATTCGATTTAGATGTAAGAAGAGTTGACATCAGAAGAACCAAGAATAAAAAACAAAGGTTTTGCGTTCGTAAAACAAATTTTATCATGCGTGGCTATGTCGGTTCATGCCTTGCACACTTTTAGTCACCATTGCTTGTGGCGACGGTATTCAGGTTTTATGCTTTACGCACTGTTTGTAAATATTTAGAAGCTTCTTTTTATGGAAATTCTCTCTATCTCAGTGGAAATGTATGACGTCAAAAGGGGCTTATGAAATTCCAGAAAATAAAAAAAAATGGTAATATGACAGAACCAATGGGGAAAAAAGCTTAAAACTTGAAGGGAATTCATGTTTTTATTTTTCAGTTTTTATTTTTTACTTTTGCTTTTAAAAAAAATAAAAACGGCTAGCTTTTCCCAGATTCAAAATATTCTAATACATGGAGAAGTTTAGAGAATGGATAACTTCATAATATTTTACAGCGATAAAATATGCAATTCATAAACAGATCGTATCCGCATGTGGCATTTTAAAATGCAGCTACTTAAAATTAGGGTTTGGTTTTTCATAGAATGTTATTTCAATGCATTTTTATAATGTTAAAGATTCTGGTATGACACTTTCAAAAGTTCACCAACTCAACGATGAGATTATGCAAATTGTGAAGTACTGAATTTGAAGCCATTCTAATATTTAGAGAATAGATACCATGGTGTTTCCAATCTTATAACTCACGAAGTTGATTTTTTTATTGAAGATCCATCGATTTTTTTTATTCAAGGAAACCTGAACCCCAAATTCAAATATTTTGATAATTAAATCATAAATACAATTTTTTTACATTATTAAAACGTCTCTTCTTTAACAATAATCAAAGAAAAAAACAAAACAATATTTTTTTATTTGAGCATTTTTTAGACCTAAATATGCATTTTTTTTAAAAAACACTATTTTCCTCCTTCAATTTTTAGTATTTAAAAAAATTATAATTGACTAAATAACATCAAAGTATATATTACACACGTATGAATATAATTTTAAAATTTTGTGTTTTAATTGTTCAAAAACTTATTTAAATTCAAACCCTAAAAAATATAAAATTTTTTTGTTCACTAATTCATAAAAAAATAATTTATTAACTTAATTAAAAAAAAACTGTTCACATATTTATAAAACAAATATTAAAGTTTCAAAAACTATTACCAGTTTAGTTATAAGTAATTTTTTTTACAAAGCCTTAGCAAAATTCGAAACATATATTCTGAGTAAATGACGAAGATTTCAGATGAAAGTGGGTAGACAGATGATAAATGGTATATAAACATGTGAACATTAGATAAATATGTGAGCATTATATAAACATGTGAATATTAGATAAACACGTGAATATGTTCTCTTTCTTCTACTACTTTAAGTTTTTGTACACACATTTTTAACCCTCTGACGGATAAACAAAATTTCGAATCTGTAGGTTTGTTTTCACTGCAGGAAAGTTTAATTTATATTTCCAACACATTCCTTTTTTTACAAAAAATATTTTTTTAATTAGATTAGAAGAGAAAGTTTTCAAAAGTGTTCCTAATGCTTTAAATTTGAAATTTATTTCAAAAAAGAGATTTTTTATCAACTTTTATATTATGTTTACTACTTTAAAAAACTGAAAATAATCGAACGGATATACACATTTGTTTCGGTCAGGTGATCTTAAATATGCATTACATCCTTTTATGAAAAAAAACAATGTTTAGCCATTTTTTCGGAATTTTGGACTTGGGTCTCCCTTAAACAATACCGCTCCTCGATATTTTTCATTCATAATTGCATCGGCTTTGGATCCTAATTTCAGTATAAGAACAAAATATTATCACTTTCCATTGTTGGTAATAAAACAAAGAGGTCCCTGAATAAATTCCAATACTTGATTCATGATGGAAAGGAGGCGCACGTCCTTTTCCCAAGTGGATAATTACAACTTCTAAAAATATCTCCACTTCCAAGTTCGTTCCTCTTTACTTTTTGACTTCCTCGTTAGAATGTGTCCGAGTCAATATATTTTATAATTAATTCTTTATGTGAAATATAATTTTTTCCCCATCGTTCTATCTGATTCCCGAAATATTCGTGTGCGAACGTAATTTGTCAGAAAAAACTTCATTGAGCCGTCATTAAAAAGATATGTAGGAAATGGATGAAAATAGTTTTACATTCGATAAATCATTACTTGAATTTGGCTCGGTTAATGATGTATTTTTTCTTGTGGTTTTAATGAAATAAATAGTAGAGTAGAAGTCATTGTTTTAAAACCCGAATACTTTTTTTTTCTTAAAGAGAAACTAATATATTATATACAAATAAAAGTATGAAATTTCCTTTATTTTTTTTTCTAAAATTAATGAAATCGTCAACATTTGAGTTTACCAGTTTTGAAGAAAACTTTCAATCAATTAATTTTAAAATTTGGCTTTAAATATAGTACATAAATTAAATTGATGTTAAAAGTATTTGAACTCTTCTGAAAAAAAAATTAGTTTTTATTTTATTGTGAGCTGTTTTTAGTTAAGTTTAAAGCCTTTGGGATCAGAAAATATAATAGTTGCTCATGTTCACTAATATTGTTCACTAATATTGTTCACTGTCATACTAGCTACGTTTTAAATATAAATTTACTTCACAATTTTTACTTAAGCTTAAAAAAATTCTTATAATATATTAAGTTTGGAATTTTATTTTGTTTTGAGGTTTGTCACAATTTACGTATAGATATACCACTTAAAAGTTAGGAAATTCTTTATTTTTAATCGTAAAAATATTGTAAGTAAAAAATAGTACGACCATCAGCATCTAAATGTTTTAAAATGTGTAATTTCTGCAAAAACCAAAATTATGAAAAAGTTTAGGCTTTACTATAGTAAAGCATAAACCTTTTCAAAATTATAGTGATAATCATAAATATTAATAATATTTTTATAATCTGGCGGCAGATCAAATTCACGTTTTAATTTATTGACTAGATATTTTATATTAGATTTAAACTGAAATGAAACCAACTTTTTAATCAGCCGCCAACCGGCACTTTTTTTTTAAATAATAGCAATAACTCATCTTTATTAATTTCTTAAGCGTTATAACCATTTTTTTCCTGTTCCTTCACAACGCACATAGTTTTTATATTTATAAAAAGGTCTTCTGCTACAATACATTTAAAATTAAATGCATTGAAAAATACTTTAAACCTCTATCCCAAATATGAATGCATTAAACGAATTTCAAAATCCTACATTATTATAGAAGTAAGTGCTTGAATATTCATACCAAATTGAGTTTCAGTGAACTATTACTAATTGCGCATAAGTGCTTAATGAAAGACATGTTAAATTTCCAACTCGATTTAGACTATTTTAAGATTTGTAAGCGCCTTTCCTTTCTAATGGTTTGATAAAACTACGAACTTTATAATGAGAGTTATCATGCATGTCATGTGAGAATATATGAAGCAGCGAACTATAAAAGATATAACACAAGCAATCTTTAAACTAAGGATAATCAATCATGATACGAGTAGATTTTAAACTAAGAGTCATCAAGCATATGATACGAGTAGTTTCGAGTTATCGTTTTCTAAATTCGAACATTATCTCTCTCCCTCTCTTTCTCAAAGTTTTTGAAGAAATAAATGATTTCAGAAGATGAGTCATTCTAGAGGTATTCTCTTTCTAAACGTGAAATTGCGAGGTTTCAGAAACTCCTTTGGGAAGTCTTTGAAAAGACTTCTTTGAGTTTAAGTCGGAACTCAACTTGACTTTTGTGTGGAAGTACTCGATGTTATTCCCCAACCCACAGTTCGAATCAAGGATTGTGATTTATATAAAAAAAAGCGGTTCGTTAAAGATTCAAACAACAAAAAGGGACTCGTTAAAGAGTATCCAACTATGAATGGCAGTAAACAAGACTTGTTTCATAGTTTTCCGCAATAAAAGTCGTAGAGTCTTTTTCGGGGAACGAAGGCATCATTAGTGGTTGAAATCGATTAGGAATTTGTGAAGAATGATGTTTTGAGGAAAATAAGGATTGTATGTATCAATGCGGTTGAAATGTTTCCCTTTTAAATCATTTGAAATAAACTTGTCGAAAGGATTTATCATTTTATTGCAACAATATAGTCAACAATTTTTCTTCATGGAAAAAAGGTTGTGTACGTCAGCGTTCGAAATAAGCGTGGACACATGTACACAGTGCACCTAATTTTTTTGTTTGGGTACATGCACTGTACGTAACTTTTCTGAAACCTATTATTTTATTTACCATTTCAAGATACTCACAATTATTTAAGAATCTAGTTTCCCAGGGATCGCTCTGTTACACTGTAAAAAAGGTACTTAAAATGAATACCGGAAACTACTTGTTTTACTTTGAGTACAGTTGCATTGTAAATGAGCGATGACGTACACAAATTTAAGTAATCGTTCTTTCTCAAAAATAAGCAGTGTGATTTAATATGGCTAGTCTCAGCTTCTGCTCAAGTCATCTTAACAAAGCGACCTGACAAAATAAAAATAGTTGTCCAGAAGATGGTTTTCCACGTTATTTTATGTCGATTGCTTAAATGGAAAATGAGTTATTACAACTCAATTATTTTACTTCCCATTCTTTTGGAACACCTTTTTAACATTTATTCTGTTTATAACTTCTCCCCGTCGCCCTGGTATTACAACGGATAAGGCATTGGACTGTGGTGTCTGGGGATCTGGGTTCGCTTCCCGGAAAATCTTGGTAGTAATTGTGGATATATATTGGAAGTGATTTATGAATGCAGCCTACTTAGGCTAGCTTTTTTTATACATTGTACTCATTTTCGAGACATATATGTCTTTTTCAAAAATAAACTTATGTATTCGGAGTTATGATAAGCATCGAATATACTTACAAATTTTACTTATAAATTTTACCTATTTTTGAGTACCCATTTATAACAGTGTTTGATATAAACAAAATACAACTACCTGACTTTCATATGTCTACGTCACTCGACCCCTTGACGATACCACAACTACACTCCCACATGTAGAGGTATCCATAAAAAGATCCTTAAGATATCAACCCCTCCCCCCCCCCCTCCCAACATCCCTCCAAGGTAAACGAAACACGGGGATTTCATGCTTTGAGCGAATTACCAGGGGCCCTGGTATTTGAATAGTTATGATAGGAAGTTCCTTCAAAAGCTGAGGGATCAATGACATCGGGGGGATCGAGGGGGGGGGTGGAATTGATTGGAAGGTATGAAGGGAGGGGGGAGGCTAAAAGGCAAGGTGGGTCGGGTTTGGAAGATCTCTCTTTGATCACGAGTAAAGCCGGTTCGAAAGATGGGGCGGTGTTGAAATTGTGATGACAGATGTGTTAGTGTGATGTGCTGATTCTGGATTTCTGCAACGATTCTCTTAAATTAAATTTATTTTAATTTATTGAGATTATTTAGAGGATTATACATTTTTAAGTGATTTATAGGAGAAGGAAAAGTTAAATATATCAAATAGAAATTATCTTTGATTGGTGAACTGCGATTGTTTAAATGAAGCGCTCAGATGGCCAGAACTGAAAATGAAAATTTCCCTAAAAATGAACTTATAACAAATTTCGTCCATAATTTCTTATAAAAATTATGTCTTATAAAAATTCACTCTACGCTTTTAAAAAATTCAGTTCAACGGTGTACCATTTCTTGGTGCAAAACAGAGGTCTGCAGCAAATTACACCATATTATAGTGAAATCTAGCTTGAACCAAAATCTTTTATCGGATAAACGGGGAGGTTTCACCGATAATTGGTTCAACCTCTTTAACTGCAATCGAAATTTTCGCTGACGCTACATCAACAAGCCGAGGAATCACATCCAAGAACAACAACGACGAACAAATGCCTCCGTGGCGCAGTAGATAAAGGCGTACAGCTATGAACCAGAGAATTCCTAGTTCGATTCCAATCGGAAGGACTTGACAAAGAAAGGTTGTGATTTAAGATTGTCAGTTTCGTTACAAAAGTATTACTACTGAAATACAAAGAAAACTCGAATTTTGAGTTATATGCAACGTTATGGGTTTTGGTGCAACGTTTCACTACTAAATAATATCCATTGTAGCACTGTAAAATGGTGAAACTAAGCACCAAATGTTGGTTGCAGCTAAATGTGTACCAAATTTTGGTGCAAAGTTGTAATAATTTTTAACAGTGTATAACATTCATTTAAATTAAGCAACCGAAGAATATTCTAAGAAAATCTAAACAATATATCAAATAATATATTTTTCTTTCTAACTAGACACTCACTGCCCCATCAATAAAGCGCCCAAAATTCGGAAATGCTATACAACAAACATTTTTAAAAATAGTTAAGAGCACATTTTTACTTTCATAAACATAACTTCTTAAAGGCCAAAGAGAAAATTTGTATTGTTAAGCAGGATCTTCCAACTTTTTTCACGTAACTTGAATTCAAAGCCCTTCCTTAGAAATATAAGGCTTATAAAATAAATCTTCTTGCTCCAGGATATTTCTCTGTTAACAAGCTACCTCCTGCATTCCTGGGATTCAAAACAAGGGAGTGTACCTTGTGATTAGGGTTAATTAAAAATAGTCAAATGATAAAATCCCCCCGTATGAATTGGCACAACTGTGTTCATTTCCCAACAGTTTAAGAATTAATTGGAATGTTCAATTAATGAAGAATAAAGAATGGCTTATCAAAATCTCCGAATTCATTAGGTACTAGAAACAAGAAAGAAATAGTCAGAAGCCATTATGCTGGAAGATTTCCCAAAGGACTGTTAATTTTGTAAGAAGTAAATATAAATTCATTTAGAAGAGAAAATTAATAAATTTGCTTAAACAATGACCTTTTGCGATTAATTAAATGTAATAAGAAATTAATTTATTATGTTCATGTAGAAAAAAATAGTGAATTGTGTTTAAATGGGTTTTGGCATTGGTACAACTTTTCTTGTTTGCAGACTGTTCAGTTTATAAACTTTATTATTTGAATGACATTAAATTCTAACTAATTGATATTTAGTTAAAATAGCTTGGAATGTTGTGTATTAGAAATTAGTAAATAATTATAAGATAATAAAATGCATCAAGGGCAAAAATTTTATATCTAGTTTTCGGTGTTTCTGTCTATTTTGAGGTCTCCTAAATCCAACGTAGAAGTTTTTTTTAAATAATATAACTATGCATTTGTTGAAATATTTCTGATACTTTTTTAATAGCCATAGTAATGTATAATTTTTGTTCTTAATGTCGATGTAATTGAATTCGGGAGGAAAATCGTATGAAGTCATCATAAGTTAGAAAAATTATATTTATATAAATGTAAGTTATTTATATATACGCGGAATATGTACAACTTTAAAAATCACAATAAACTTAAGATTTTAGATCAAGGTTATATAAACACTGCGCAACATCGAAATCCAGTTTTGTTGCTCTGGCAAGAAAATCCCCAAGAATTTATTCTTAGGGATTGATTGAAGTTACCAGAAAGTTGAGTGGAAGTCGCATTTAAACAAATGCTTTGTTTTAATATATTATTATTTGATACTATATTTTCTGTAGGTTTTCTCGGATTAGACATTTTTAAATATAAACAATTTCATGAGCCTCTTCTATAGTTTTTGTATTATACTTCTATATTTCCAAAGCATTTCGACATTACAAATCTCTCTAACTTTCAATATATAAACATATATATATATATATATATATATATATATATATATATATATATATATATATATATATATATATATATATATATATATATATATATATATATATATATATATATATATATATATATATATATATATATATATATATATATATATATATATATATATATATATATATATATATATATATATATATATATATATATATATATATATATATATATATATATATATATATATATATATATATATATATATATATATATATATATATATATATATATATATATATATATATATATATATATATATATATATATATATATATATATATATATATATATATATATATATATATATATATATATATATATATATATATATATATATATATATATATATATATATATATATGTTTATATATATATATATGTTTATATATATATATATATATATATATATATATATATATATATATATATATATATATATATATATATATATATATATATATATATATATATATATATATATATATATATATATATATATATGTTTATATATATATATATATATATATATATATATATATATAGCACACTTTTCACACAAAACAAGAGGAAGTTAACTATCTACATGATATTTCGTACAACCACTTCCATCCTATATAGCTAGTTTAAAATAAAACTCCTTTAATTATATTTGACTATTGTAAACACCCATTCATCGATCATCAGAAGCACGCATTTCCAGTTGTCTTAAAACCTAATTCCTCTTTACTAGCATAATTCTCTACCCTGTGGGGTTATTAAATGAAATACAGAAAGACGAAAGAAATGGGCTTTAATAATTTGAGGGAAGTAAAGCAGAAATCCCTTTGCTATTTCAGCGAGAAAATGTAACCCGCTTCTACCTTTTCTTACATCTAGAAGGTTGTGAGAAATGCAATAAAAGATACAAATATACAACACCCTATACCATCCCACTTTCCCGCCAAATCTAGATTGGGGGATAGGGGATAAAAGAGTTAATATGCCTCGGGGGCGAGCAATAAGGGAATGGTTCGTTAAGGTGTTTGGGGACAAACAATAATTTTTATACGTACGTTTTGTGATAATTACATTTATGGTATGCGTAATCAAATCTTCTCTAACTTAATTAGGTGTTTGAAACAAAATATCTGCATTTCTTTTGGAGACTTCCTATTTCCTCCGATAGGGAAATGCATTCAAAGTGTTTTCGATCTAGAAGCTTTTGAGTAGTTGCAATTGATCGTTATTTATTAGAAGAAGAATATTTGAAAATGGAAAATTGAAGGTTTTCTCATAATAAATACGCGAAAATGTTAAGGTGAGTAGAAACCGGTTACTTAACTCTTTGCACTCCGTGAACATCTTTAATATTGCGTTCTTTCCACGGAACAGTTATTCCTCTTTCTGTTCTTTTACCCACAATTTTTTTATGCTTATAGAGGGGAAAAAATCGTAATATGTTTTGGATCTGTAGGAGAACAATTTGAAAAAAAATCGATGTGTTTTAAATACAAGATCACGTCGTTTATTTTAAAGAACATGGAACCAAAAGAACAAGTCGTTATGTTGGTGCCTGAGAGGCGACATCGGAGTGCAAAGGGTTAATATGGAAAGTCTTCAGTTTGGCTGTTCACTATTTGTTTATATGTTGGCAAAACTTCTTAATAATTTTTAGGTTTTAATGTATTTTACGCACACCTTTAAGTATATTTACTCCGATATTTTTAATAAATATTAATGGTTACACTTTTTGATTGTCATAACGCGTTAGTAAAACATCTCAACTAAACCATTGGTATAATAATAACACCTTATTTTAACTAACATTGTTTTTTAAAACAGAAAGGTTTGAACATTTTCAAAAACATTACCTCCGAAATTGCCTTAGAAATGAAAATAATTGGTAACGACTGCTGTAAATTGCGTGATATAATTGAGTCAACACAATTTGCAAACTTTACATATATAGAGAGAGAGTTGTGCGTTTGGTTGTCACCCAGAATCGAACCCGTGACGTTGTGCGTGTTACACCGATATTCTACCGATCGGGTTAAAGTAATTACTAAAAAACAAGTTGGAACGTCGGGTATATGAACTGACCACCACCTTCAAGCATAGCTCCTTCATAGTAGTGAAAACATAATGTTATAATCTCGCTAACATCAAAGTGAGGCCAACATGTATGGCCTCAGACACGTGTTAATTACGTTATTCCCTTCATAAATATTCACTGTTACATATTTCCCAATTCATTAGCCAATCACGAGTGTTTTTCAATTCATAATTTTGAAAAAAAAAGTCTGAGGTCATTCGGTCTGAGATGTTGGTTTCACTATTATGACGTCATATTCGCTCTACTACAGTCCATTCATGCTCGTAGACCACCACATATATTTTAACTAACACATACAATGTAGTGATGAATAAATAAATATTTATCTTCTGAAGTCATAAAATATTACACACCTTGAAATTGGAAATATATTAAATATGCTATATTTATTTAGCTAGGTAAAATTACAACAAGACAAGATTAAAGAACTCAAAAATTCCTCCTATAGCGTTTCCGCAACAATATATTTAATATATACCTACCTACCAACAAAATCGCCCAACTTATTTGAATCCCAAACCCCACCCAAAATGGATCCCAATATCAAAATTCATACACGGTCCTTTCGATTAGGCACAACTACGTCACGTAAAGTCGATTCCCATGTACCAGGTCACGAATGGCGTTACGGTCCGTCCACCTGCCTTATTTAGAGAGATTTTTGTAGGGATTTTTTTTCCTAGGGAAATTTCGTCAACATGAAAATGTTACAGAAAAAAAAAGACAGAGTGTAATAGTCGAGACACGAATCGATAAATGTGACAGAAAAGATTGCTTTTGGGGTCGGGTGGTCGTAAATATCGGTATGATAATTTGATCTGGAAAATATAAGAGTGGTCGTGAGGGATTGTAGTAATAATAATAGATTTTGAATATTTTATTGGCATCCAAATGGAATTTTAAATTGCAATTTAATGTTATTTTGAATATGGTATTTTATGTTGGTAATGTAATCACGAATCTTGTGTGAGATAGTCAAATGTTAGTTATTTAGTGTTAGAACTTGAATATTATGTCTATTACAATGTATATATTTTTTCCAAAAGTAAAACAACTAAATTTTGTTTTATTACATTTTCCGTGATTTAGCATTTTATAATAGTTATATTTCGTATTAAACCCTAGAGTAGGTATAGCATTTAAAGCAAATACTTGACATAATAATAAGATAAAATTATAAATTCTAACAACAAAATTAGGAGTTAAAATAAAAATGAACTCATTATGTGCAGTTTTAACTATAAACACCTACAAAAATTTAAATATAATTAACAATATTTATTATAACAATACCATACAAAATGTAGACGAAATTAAGTGACTAAAACGTAGGAATATATACCAAGAAAGCAGTTTGGTTATTTAGCGATATATTCAGTATCTCATGTATCTCATTAATATAGATTCATATATATTTGAGT
Source organism: Troglohyphantes excavatus (assembly GCA_963932185.1). Taxonomy (NCBI): domain Eukaryota; kingdom Metazoa; phylum Arthropoda; class Arachnida; order Araneae; family Linyphiidae; genus Troglohyphantes; species Troglohyphantes excavatus. The sequence goes on along the minus strand of OZ010674.1, from coordinate 48,181,836 downwards.
TTTATAGTAAAAGTTCAAAGTGAAATTTAAAGTTATTTAAATAGTTCTTGTAACATTAAGCAGTCTTAAAATATTTACAAAAAAATTATATTATTTATAAACTTTCTTAGAAATTGTATGCTGCAATTGTTATTATGAATGTTATGATTCTTAACAATATGAAAATTCTATATAAGGATTGCCATAATTTGCTATTATAATTTTTTTAAATAATTTGCTACCTAATATATAAACTTTTATCTAAATAAATTTTATTTTAACATAGTTTTTAAATTGAAGTTAAAAAGCAAAAAAAATACCTAACATTTTCTTAATAATATTAATAAGAATTATCGATAAGTAAAAAATTTAAAATAAAAAATAAGATTCCTGTACTCGAAAAACTGCATAATAATATTAGGAGATAATTGACACATTCAAATACCAATGCATATTTATAATCTCAAATAAAAACACTACATTCACTTATAAGAAGAAATATTATTACTGGATAGCAATGAAAAACGAAATTGATATTTACAAATACCAATAAACGGACTACTTCAGGTTCTGAGCCCAGCAAGGTAGGTATTATTCAATCATATTAACATTCCGCAATGCCGATGCAATTGCCTTTTAAAACTAAATACTTCTGATTTATTCACCACCTTAACATGCAAGCTATTTCCTTTTTTCTAACGATTTGAATAACGATATGTACTTTAAAAATCATGGTTTTTCTGAAAGTAAATTTCCTAACATTAGTTCATCAATTATACTATAATGATAATATAATACATTTACAAATATAAACAAGTCCCCATGCAACCTAATTTAAATGAAGTAAAAGTACCAATTTTTTTTTTAAAATCTGTTTTTAAATTAGTTTATACCCTTAAGTAAATAAATTACTAGCCGAGTAATCAGTCTCTATATTAAGAAGCCATTTCATTAACAGTCTCAATCTAATTACGAGTAAATGACATCCAAATTGACAAACAACACTTAACTGCAGGCGATATTTCTCTCTTTTAACGAAAGTGGGAAGGTTATTCGAATAAAAGATGGAATAAAATGCAAATATACGTTAATCAGAATAAATGTCACTTGCAATCGTTTTGCGTTAATCAATTTACCTTAATAGCATTTCAGACGCATATTCACCTGAAATTACAGGCAGGAAATGAGATTCTTTTAAGTTGTTCTATTTTGTTGAATACGTTTCTAATGTTTTTATAAATATTAAAATGGGTTGTTATTCAAAATATTAATTCTGTCAACTTTGCTCGTAATATTCGTAAATTAAGATAATAAGTATTTGTTTATTTGTTACATTTATGTAATGTTGTTAATGTAATTTCTGTATTGTGAAGTACTTATTCGTAAGTTATTTCATTATGCAAATATAATGTCACTTGCAATCGTTTTACACTAATCAACCCACCTTAATACCATTTCAGACGCATATTCACCTGGAATTACAGGTCCAAAATAACATTATTTTAACTCATTCCATTTTATTGAATGCATTTCAAATGTCTTTATAAATATTAAAATGGGTTTGTTATTCAAAATTTTAATTCTGTCAACTCTACTTGTAACATTCGTAAATTAGGATAATAAATATTTAATTTGTTACATTTGCGTAATATGGTAAAGGTAATTTGTATATTGTTAAATACTTTTTTGTAATTTATTTCAATCTTAAACTGCATATTAATTAAACAACATACGATAAAGCATTAATTATAAACTCAACTGACAGACTACTTTCTTTTAATTGAGAATTAAAATACCCCCCCCCCCTTATTACTTTTTTCAAAATAAATATATTTAAACCCACATTTTTATTTCCTTTGATTTCATCACACTTTAATCAGTCTGTCTTTTCCCAAAGAAATATAATCTAACGTTTTGCGAAAAAAATTAGTACATTTTTCATATTTTGAGTAAATATATTCATAAAAATGTTTCTTATTCTAAGTTAAAACTTTTAACTTTTGTGTGGGTGTTTATAAAATCCCTTCTTAGCTCTAATGAGCAACATCATCACATTCAAGCTAAACAACACATATTTTCGGATTTTAAACGATTTTCGTAGAGTGAACATAAGATGTTAAGTATAAAATATTTTTTAAATATTGTATTAAATCATCCATAAAATATTCATTAAAGTTTCGTGGACTAATTGACTAGGTGTGTGTGCCTGGGGGAATAATAATTTATTTTAAAGTCCCTCTATAAATTCTTTGAAGAATATTACTTGTAGGATAGTAGTAGTTATAACAAGCATCCTCAATATAACGTAAAGTTTAACGAAGAGCAGATCTGAGGATATAAAAGAAATGTTAATAGTGGTGGGTCACTATGTAATTAAAATTTTTAAATAACTTTCAAACTGTTTAATTTAAACATTTAGTTTATTTTAAAAATGGAGTTAAACAAAGTATTTTTGATTAGAAATCTAGTATTTGCAATTTCTTAGAAGACATTACAATTTATGAAGGAATAAAATTATTTATTTGTATTGTATTAAACATAAACGCTTAATATAAAAATAAATGAAAATACGCTTGTTCAGGAATTTAATATAAAAATATATACTCTTCAAATTGATCAAAAAAGTCCTTAAATAATTTTTTTAAAGTCCCAATAAAAATTAAATTCAACAAAAAGAATTTTTAATAAGGATAAAAGAAAGTGTTTTATTTTCTAATTTTTTTCTTTGTTTATGTAATTGCTTTTCCAATTTTTTCAAACGTTACATGAAACTCAACAAGTTCTATATAAATCAAATATGCAATTTATTTTTTACGAATACTAAAATTTATTATAACTGGACTGTAACGGGCATATTCTCTGGTAACGAGTAGTTATTGTTTATTCAATATATACATAACAACAATTTTTGCGATTAAATTAATAAAAGTAGACAAATGTCAAAATGTATCTTGTTTTACAAAAACTACTACCATTTCATTTCTAAATGAAAAAATCTCTTAACTTTAACCTAGAATTTGACAGAACTTTTAACGTTATTATGTATTTTAGAATGGCACCTTCTATATAAAATAATTGAATTGCGAAAGCTTTTAAACTTTTACTCAATACCATTTACCACTTTCTTTATTTTATAAAATCGCATTTGCAATGACAAGCTTCAAGCAGACATAAAAGATAAAAAATATATATATTTTAAACCTGTCTCTTTTAACATCCATTTCATCCATATTTATCGCTTTATTTCTTAAATAAATTCTATTTGGAACAAGAACAATTGAAGGAAAAATATTAAAAGAAACAAAAATAAAAGTATCTTGTAAACTTAAAGTATCCGCTTTTCAGGGCGTAAGTCACCTTGTTTACAGTTATTCTTGACATTTTACAACTCTTTATGAAGCCTTTCATTCAGTTTAATTTCTTGTACTACATACTTTTACGTTAATTGTATTAATAACGTTAAACATCCATGATTTTCTTTGTTCTACAAACCCTTAAATGCAGTAATGGTGTCATTTTTTTCAAATACCTTTGGGAGGAAATTTAAATAGCGTAAAGAAATTAATCATAATTAAAGAAAAATGTGTCTTGTACCGTCATTTATGCGGAAACTATGTTGCTAGATTTATTACTTATTTTCTGAAAAACTATTCTTGTTCAATGTCTTCAAGTTTGAATGAAAGTAACTCAATCACCATATTAACGCGATAATTTCTCCAGACATCAGCACGCTCGTAATTTTTTTCTTTGATAACTCTGCGGTCAGAATAAAAACCAATCCTTAATACGTATAATGATGACTTTGGTTAAAATTAAAAGAATCGAATCGGTAAAAATAAGCTATCCCTTACGAAGTCAATCTTAAATGCCTTGTGATAAATTTTTGCCGTCATAGAAAAGCGTTGAGAAGCCCCACACCTTGAATGATTACATACATGTTATTAAATCGGCAGCTGACATACCTAGAAAATTTACTGTCACAGATATAACCCCCATTAATGTGAATGATTTCACGAAGTAGTATCATAATTACTGCAAAAAAATGCTTAAAAGACTCCTCGTAATGCAAAAAAATGCCAAAAGAACAAAAATTTACGTTTAAAATTTCCACGTTTCCTCATTTCAAGTGCACCAGCTTTAACTCCTAATTGCTAATGGAAGAACTTACATTAATAGAATTACGGAGCATAAATTTTGTTTCTGAAACACCGAAAAAAATTCAAAATTGTCCACTGCACCATGACGACCAGAAGAACAATTATTTCAGGTAAAATAAAGGACAAAAGCAAAACTATGAAATACATTCCAGAAGAACATCTGTCCTTTTGAAAAGTTTCAAACCTATACACGAAGATATAACGCATTTCAAAACTTGATATGTGTTATATTTGAATGAAATCCTATCAGAATTGTATAAACCGACGTAATATGTATAAATGCCAAGACCACTTTAAACTTATATCTGAAATATACTTATTCTTTACATATCCCTTTCTTGGTGTATTTTGTTGAGCCACAGAAACACAAACGGTCGAAATCCCTATTTTTCTTAGATACAAACTGCCTCACAATGTGCAATTTCCCTATTGTATCTATCTCAACGTCTGCATTTTATCTTTAAAACGAAACAATGAAATACATTTCCCTTTGTAAAATACAATAAAAAAATAACATGAAACGTAAAAGATTCGAAACAATAAAATATCTATCTTAACTGCTTCGAAGATATTTTATATAAGTATCATCCTTTCACAGAACCATTTCCCTTTTTTTCTCCTTCAAACTGGCAACAATACTACCACTTTCAATTGATTCTCGCATTGGAGAAAATAATTCAATAATAAATCCGATTCGGCTATCGGATTTCTGTCACTCCCCCCAGGGCTCTTTTGGATCGCGATCCCCAGCACATCCATCGCAGATCCACAAACAGGCTTCCCACTCGAACCTGGATCAGCACTTCATGTCCAGGGCTGCCAGTTGACGCTTCTCCAAATCGCCAATCGCCAAAATTCTTAATCCTCTAGAGCAGGATTTTTTTCTTTTTTAATGAATTTTTTTTTTCGTTTTCTTATTGCCTCTGGACCGCTGAAAAATCATACAAAAATCCTAAGTGCTATTTAATTAAATAATAAATTAAAGCCGTTTGTGTAGCATATATGCAACGTTATGTGTCATTACTAAAATAATTTTCAAAAATTATGAAAATGTAGTTAAATACCTCTGGTATTAGCTAGGATTTTTTGTAGAGCCACATTATACTTATAAGTAATAAAACAATCTTCGAAAACTTCATCTTCAAGAGCCAGTTTTAGAACAATACCCCTCGAAATAACTGCTCGCATTTATCACAATCATTTTTATAAAGATATAAAGGAGCGAGCGGCTGTTATAAGAACTAGGCACATGGTTCCCTACGTGACAATACTATAATATTCAACATAAAACTTAATAGATGCAACTAGCGGTCATTTAAAGTTATGTAGCATATATGCTACACTATGCAATAGACGGTTAATTTTTGAGTCTCTGTACAATGGTGGCACAGTATCAGCCCCCTCCCACCTCTACTCACTGTAAAAAAAAATACTTAAAAATGAGTATCTGAACCTACTCGTTGTTCTTTAAGTGTAATTGCATCGTAAATGATCGATGACGTACTCAAATGCCAGAAACCAAATTTTTTCAAAAAGTAGCTATGTTATTAAATATCGCTAACCTCAGCTTCTGCTCATGCTACGTTAATGGATCTTGAAAAAACTAAAAATATTAATTCAGAAAACAATTTCTTTTTTATTTGATGTCGATTGTTTAAATAGAAACTGAGTTATTACAACTGAATTATCTTACTTCTCATTCTTCCAATATTTTACTTAACATTTCTTCTGATTATAAGCACGGGACTGCCCTGCTGAGGTTCGATTTCCGATAAGACTTGCTTAAAATCTTATAATTGGTTGATATTTATGTATGCTTTTTATTGAAAATTATTTATGTTTTAATGACAAGTTTGTAAAATGTGTTAAAGCAGGCTATGAACGTGGAGGTAAGAGTACTCCTACCTCTATTTATGCTACTTGCCCCCCGCCCTCCCTTTCCTCGACGGAAAAGTCTACCCCCCCCCCCTTTTCCCTCTCCTTCTGTCGGGTAAGGGACGACTAGAAGGCGACTAGGGCGGAGTTTAGCCTTTTTGTTGTATTTCGAACAAATTTTTCCATGTAAACAAACGCGTCAGCTGGAAATCCAAGGGGTCCCCAGTTCCAGCCTTTGCGCGGACTAGACTAAAGAATAGTAAAAAGTAGTGATATTACGATAGGAGGGTTGCCAACTTTCCTACCAAAATACTATAATGTCGTCCAGAACATCCACAAAAATTAACGGCGTGTACGATAAATATGATCGGGGTCCAAAGTCCCGACGTCTATTGAAGGCGTTGGGTGCCAGCTCAGGTGTTGTCCTCGTCAACTGACCATGGTTCAAAAATACGAGGCATCGTTCCCGGGTCTTTCCTTCGAGATAATCCCCGAACCGTCGCCAATAGCCCACTGTGCAGCTCTAGTGCGACGTTAATTAACCAAACCAAAAAAACATATAAACAAACAATAATTTTGTTTCTTTATGTTCAAATTTCGAATTAAATACTTTTAACTTGAGTTATAGCAACTTGGTCTAAGAAATTATCTTCAAGCTATGCAATATTTTAGAATTTTAGAGGAACAGTCTAACAAGAGAGAGAGATCCCATAACTTTGACGTCACTATAGCCGTGGTTGTTCTAGTCGTCCATTGCCGGCAACAGCACTGCTTGTAATTAAAAAAATTATAATCCATGAATAAACTAAGAAAGAATAATTTAATTTAATTAAAACACAAACACTTCCCCCTTTTTAAATTTAACTTCAAAAATCAAATATCTCTTCAGCTCTAAAGCTCGAACTGCATGCCAAATTCTCGAGTTTCCGCCAAATGTGTCGCCACTGCTTCGGAGATATGTGACTCTTCAACGCTAATCAACCTGGAAATGCTGCCTAGGCAACTTTCCATGGTAAAGAGGTGAAGATACGTCCTCCAAGTCACGACGAGCAGAATGGGATTTGGTCTTATGGACTTCAGAATTCCAAAATACTTCTCCGGAATCTCTAACAGTCGAAATTCCTTGGGGCTCTCTTTTTTCCCGCTGACGGTGGTTATTCCTTTTTGGTTTTGGAGTGATTTTCGACACTTCGAATTATTCTTACCATTTCTTATTCCTTCGCAGAAATATAAGCGCTGCAGTGATTGAAGGGTTGGTTACTTATTCATGGAAGAAGTGTTTAAAAATTAAGGTTTTGTGTGATATTTGTTGGTTGTAGAGATCCTCGCTTATTCGATTAGGTCTTGCTTGAAAATGTTTTCTATCCGACTGAAGTTCTCTTTTTCTGTGTTTTTGTGTTTTCGCATTTCCCAGGGGTTCTCTATAGACAATAAAGTTGTAGTACAACTCAGAACTGTTTATGTGTTGTTTTGTTTCTTGATGTGAATACGTTTTTATAATCGGTCGAGGTACAACCATAGAGTAATGATACAAATAGAGGAATAAAAATGCTGATTTCCGTGTGTCCATCATTGAAACCAAGTGATATGTGGAAATGCCAATTCATTCATGCGCCAATATTACTTGGCAGGCCTTGGCGACTTTAAAAACTAAACGAGATCGAAGTATTGTAATATGGTTTTGTGTTTAATTTTGTATTTAAATATCTTTTTTTTTGAACGAGTGGCACAATTTAAGGGAGTTTAACAGATATATTAAGGAGATTTTTCTTACTTTGTAGTTTTGAAATAATTGCGTTACGTTTTTATGTAAAAAATTTACCATAAGCGAAGTTCTTTCAATTGTTATTTTGTATACTTCAATAAGAAAATATGAACAATAAAACCTGAGAAATATAAAGAGTTTCGATTCTTCGAGTATTGAACACAAATAAAATATTTTCGTTTCGTTAATGAAGAATAAATATTTAGCGCATATTGTTTTAAAATAAGTAAATACGTACATATATGTTAAAAAGTTGAATACGGACAGAACTCCTTATCACCAAAAGAGAAGAAAGTGCGCCAAATTTGAAACTCTTGCAGATGTCTGAACGCCAAATGTGGCAGCGCTATAACCACGTGATGTGAATTTTATCTTTTCAATGTTGACACCGCGGCCTTACGAGAGTCTGGTATTGAAGGCGCTCTCTATTTAATATTACAACTCTCTGGGTACAACGGTTATTGGCAGAAATTTGCGTGACATTGTTCTTTTTTTATATTGCAAATTCCCGGGAGAAATCAACCTATAGAGATAAAAAATCTACCATCGTGTATAAAAGGAAGCCGCGTCTACCACGTAAGTTATAAATTCGCTCCTCTGTCAGATCTTTGTACTGGATGAGTCAAATATAGGTCATACCCTAGCCTGTTTAAACTTCGGTTCTAACAGACGAAACGTTCCTAGTGCGGGCTTAAATTGAAGGGAACAACAAGTTTTACTATTCCATTTGACTAGTTGACGGTTTAAATGAATTATTTGAAAATTGCGTGGAATAAAAAGATGTGTCGAAGATTTCGCTATGAAGCCAAGATATCACACTAAAGTTCAATTGCGGCACGGGAATTTAACTTAAACACGTTGGAAAACTTACACAGAATTTTCTCAAAGGCACTAAAATTTGTATGGAGACACAATAAATATACTCTTACTATAATTGTTTATGGAATAAAAAATAAATTTTAAGAATCGCAACTCACAAAAAAGGTGTTTTTTTGCACTTTTTTTTCCGATTTGCACCATAAGATATCGAAATGTTACGTTCATTTAAAGATATGTTATTTCAATGTCGTTTTTATATCTAAAAAATAATTATTACTAAAAATCACATAAATTCCATGATTAATGTTAAGAGTAACCTGTCAATTCTGGAACTAAATCGGCAGTTATAAGCTCACCCTTCAATTATTGGACTTACTGTTTCCGACGTCCCGTGCTAGCAACTAAGCGATAAATGCACTTTCTAGATAGATCTTGGAAATATTTAATTAAAGATGTTCTTTATGTAAAATTCTTAAACTTGTTCAAATCATTTTTAAAAAAAAACTAAAATTGGATGTTACGAATCCAAGCCTTATGTGTACATCAAGAGGATAAGTAGGTCTTATAAATATTTTCAGCATTTTATACGCAGTGGAAGTAATGATTTTACGATCCTCACACACTTCTTTTATTATTTTATTTTTAACTAACTATATGGTATCACGTTGCTGTGAACCCGTTACGACATATAGATTAAGACATAGAGTTGTCTACGTCGAGTTTTGAACCCTCGACCATTTGTTCCAAGTTGCAATACTCTACCGACTATGCTTCACAACCTTCGCTAGCTACATAACGCATGCGCAGTTCTCCCTCACTACGACCCTACGATTTCTATTGGATGGCAACTTTAAATATTAATAACTAACTAAAAACTAATAAAAATAACTAACTAAAACGTTTAATTTCCGGTTCTCAGGTGCTCGATTAGAGGTTGAATAGTACTAATTTTTAAAATTTCAGACATTTCCGTGCAGGGGAAGTAGGTATTTTGCGTGCCACAAACATACAGACTTTTTCTTTTATTATTATAGATAACCGTATACGTGAAATGTTTTAGTATCAAAGAATTTTTTATTCAACTCTGAGATCAATGTGGCTATTTAAAAGTCTTCAAAATATATTCATTGGAGCCACACAGTCAATGAAACTTGATTATTCGAAAATTATATCTGCACTATATATTTAATCAAAATTAGATGTTTTGTGCGATATTCATGTATGAAATGCAGTGTTTGTGATAAGTTTATTAGTATAACGAATGCTTACATAATTCACAAAAAATAAAAGGTTTAATTTAAAGAACTACGCATTAATCCAAAAGCTGAGATGTATCATTGGATTATTAACTTATTCCATCAAAATACTAATTTTATAAAAAAATCTACATAATTAAACACCTTTCGCTTGGTTGAATTAATCGCTATATTATTTTTTACACCATTAAGAGTACTATGTATGAAATTTTTAAGTGATGAATATTTGCAAAAAATAAATTGGAACAATTTAATGCAAACGCCCTATACACAACCCTCTGACGTCCATAAACTAAAACAGAATTTTCAAAAACAACATGAGATTAATCATAAAACATCCCTCAAAATCCTTCCCCATTTCCTTAATCTCTGCTTCACTATTTAGAGACTTCCAAAACTCCGATCCCCCAAACTCCAATAAAATTTCAATTAATGTAAAAGAACCCAAATCCTCGCTTACAACATTAAAAATATAAAAAATAAACTTCCAGGATATTAAGCCACGCTCACTGCAACCGAATCCGTGTAATCCGAACTAGCAGTGGATTGCCACAATGATCCCTTACTTGCAAGTAATTGTCCTGCACTCAATATACGTTCGACCGCTGTTTATGACTTCGCTAACAACATGCTACGACATTTATTGTTTTAGTGGTAGGAAAGAGATTCTGGCTGCATCCTTGAAGGAAATTAAAAAACTAATTTGTATTTTTGTGAAGGGAAATAACAGTACGTGTGCCATGTCATTATAAAATGTCGTGTTATTGTGCTTCAAATTACTGAATTATTTTTGACAATGTTATATTTTTTTTGTTTTCAGGTGCATGAAAATTGACTTCCAAAAGTATATATTTAGAAGATCGTAGAGTTGGGAATTTTTGGATAATTTATATTTCTCTTTCGAATTTCTGAAGAAGTAAGTATTATTTTGGTTGGTTATCTTATAGTAATGCTAGTAATAATAATGGTTAATTAAAATATTATTGATGTTTAATGAATCAGTATATAGCAGTCATTTTAATGAAGTTTGTAAGTCAAGTATTTTATGTAAAATATTGATGTAGATTAATTTACAATTTACAATATAATGCGCCGAAACTTCGTCAAATAAGAAACTATTTGAAAATAATCAATATATTATTTGAGTAGTAAAGATCCCTATTACGGGTCTCGCATACAACAAGTCTTAAAATGGGCGGTACAACAAAAAATAAGGAATTTCTTGGAGCAGTGACGACTCGTAATTTTGTCGCATGAATATTAACGGATTTTTTTAAAAATATATCATTTCTAAATATTCAGTTTACAAGTTGTTTTTAAACGAGCCGTTGGTAGTGCTGCTATCTATGGGAAGAATTATTTGTATGGATTGGCATATATGTGTAGTTACAACGAATGTGTGTGGAGGGAGGATTGTTCATGCGATAGTTATAGCACAGGCATGTTACTAAAATATATTCTAATTGACTTAAACATTATATATCTATGACTAATAAAATTATTGATAACTATATCTTTGCTGTAATTATAATAACAACTTCAGCACACACATGTGTAATATTTGTTTTCCAAGAATATAATTCCTTTAAAAGTGTTAAATTTATACTAATTATTGTTTAAGTAAGTGGAAAAAATTTCAATTAGGTAATATTTTGATAAGAAAATATATATATATATATATATATATATATTTTTTGGGGGGGGGAATATAGCAACCCTAAATTCAAGAAATGTGAGCAAGAAGCAGAAAGCTTCACTTTTTTTCTAATTGACATTGAATTACTTATGCCTGTAAAGAAAATGTCTTATACCGATTGGTGCAAGAAACTTACAGCTCCTTATAGAAAAAAAAGCTTTACTGATGTATCATGCACAGCAAGAAAAGTACACTGGTTTTTTTGTCTGTTGTGAGTTTTTTTTTAACTGAAGCTGTCTGGTTCTTACGCCAACGGCTTAAATAATAATATCTTAAATGTATTATTACTCATAATTTTCGGAAATCGAAGAAGATAATTGTTTAAAATCCAATGTAATTTGACACTACTTAAGTTCAATATAAATTATTTTGTATATGTCTGCTACAGAAAATACATTTTCTGTTATTTAAAAAAAATTATATTTATGTGATATTTTGATGGAAAAAATATAAAAGTTTTGATAACTTATGCATTCTCATAGTACACTAGACTAGTAAGAAAAAAGTATTATTCATGTTTTCTAATCTCAGACATAGGGAACAAATTCTGAGATATCTTCGAGTTTTCCATGCCTGGTAATAAGGATAAGAATTCCGTCCCAAAGTTTAAAGATCAAAAGAATTTGTTTCACCGTAGCAAGGAATCTGTTTTTGGTTTAGTTTTCGACTCCTTTTATTTGGCTTCTTGAAAGTAAGAGTTTGTGATCTTTCAAAATGAAAAGCCGTCTCTTTGAATTTGTCTGTCTATTTTAAAGTAATATTTTGTAGTAGAGTATTCTATTGCCCTTGTCTCCCATATGAACGTACGTAAGACATACAAATAGACTACGCGAACTTTGTATATTCAGTATCATATACTTTATAACGATGGGAAATATTTTCGTACGGAAAACTGCAAAACAAATAGCACATCATTAAAGAAGAATTTTAAAAAAATTATAAAGACGAAAGATAATATATATAATTTCTATAGTATAAATCCTTTTTACGCCTCTTGCACGCAGAGAATCTTAACAGGTGATATATCAAGATAAAGAGAATTCCCCGTAGCATTGACGAATCGTATGTTCATCTTCATAAATTTCAACGATTTGCTTAAAAATATGTTTTTAAAAGAATTATTGTATAAAGAAGAATTGCATCTTTGAAAATGTCTACGTAGAACGTGCATTTGCAGCGTAGTTAGCAGTGCGCGAAACATCGGCGAAATATGTCGCGGGTTCGAGTTAAATTGGGTTTGCGGGGTAATATTACAGAAGCATTTGACTTTTTTAAAAGGATTTTGATAGCTTTCGAATCCACGATAGACTCATTAAAATATTTATTTTAGCGATTAATCAAAATAAATATTTATTTTAGCGTTTTTCGGGTATTCGAAGTGGTAGGAAAAGAACGATAACGGTCCTTCCAAAGTGAAACGGAAACTCGTTGTACAGACTCTTTGTGTTCTTTTGACGTTTTTTTGCTTTGTTTTTCGTCAGAACATCAGCGTTCTTATCAATTCACAAAGTTGTGAAAGATATTATTAGACGAAATAGGCGCTTGCTATACGCTCCGTTTAAATTGGTTTGGGTTTTTGTTTTTTGTTAAATAACGTCGCACTAGAGCTGCACAGTGGGTTACTGGCGACGGTTCGGAGCCTATCTCGAAGGAAAAACCCGGGAACGAAGCCTAATATTTTTGAACCATGGTCAAATGACGAGGACAACACCTGAACTGGCACCCAACGCCTTCAATAGACGTCGGGACTTTGAACCGCGATCAAATTTATCCAGTATATTTACGCCAGTATAATTTGTTGGATGTTCTGGACAACAAAAAGTGAACCTGCTTCGTTTTTTTTCCTGAACCCTACCAATACAAATGTTTTAACCTCTTAACTCAGACTCATTTATTCAAAAAAAACATTGGAACTTAAGGGTCTCCCAACTGATTAGTGCAGAAATACTTTACAAGAAACCAATTCAAAAAGCATTCATTTATTTATTTTTTATTTCAATTTTTAGAAAATTGGTTCGATACTACCACACGTACGCCACATTCTAAAGTTTTAAATAATTCATAAGTCCATTATTGGAAGGGGATAAATTTATTTATGAACCTTTCCTTGCAATGAGATACATGAGCATAAAATTCCTTGCAACTCCTCTTAAAGGTTTCGACTTGTTTGGAATCCTATTCATTACGTGCGTGAAAATATTTTGAAACGAGAGAATAGTTTCGCGGCTACGAAGAGTTGACTCTTCGTTGTTTGTTTAAAAAATAAATTTTCCGCTCTTTGTTTAAAGGTTGTCGGGTAGATTTTATTTCGAAGGTACTTCAAATATGTGGGTTTAGGAATAGTTTGCTTTAAATTGTGTTAGTAAGTTTAACTATACAATTTCTAAAAATAGAGTGAGGCGTATGAAGCATTGTTAAAATTCGCATTGCGTATTTTATTTTTGGTAATTTTATTAACTAGTAAAATATAACATGATATTTTCTATTTCTAAAAATATTTATAGATCGGCCCATTATGACGACTACACTGTAAAAAAAGGTACTTAAAAATGAGTACCAGAACATCCACTTTTTTCTTTGAGTACAATTGCATCGTAAATGAGCGATGACGTAGTCAAATTTAAGTAATCGCACTTTCTCAAAAATGATCAGTATGATTTAGATCAAAGTATTATGATTATGATCAAAAATGATCAGCATCTCAGCTTTTGTTCAAACCATCTTAACAAAGCGACCTGACAAATTTATTTTGGCACACCTTTTAACATTTCTTCTGTTTATAACTTCTTCACGTCACCCTGGTAGTACACCGAATAAAGCACTAGACTGCGGTGCCTGAATATCTGGGTTCGATTCCTGGTAACTTTGTTTGTAATTGAAAGTGATTTATGAATGCCTCCTACGTAGTCAAGCAACTGATCTTTTTATTCAATTTTACTCATTTTACTCATTTTTGAGTACATGCCTTTTTCAAAAATGAAACGTATGTATTCGGAGCTATGATAAGCATCGAATGTATTCAGAAATGAGAACACTTTACTTATATTTGAGTAGCTATTTTTAACAGTGCAGGCTTGGACGATGATGACATTTTGCATTGCTGTTGATTTGCCAGCCCATAATCGATATTTTCCAATTAATCAATATTTCCGACTAATCGATATTTCCGATTAATCAATATTTTCGATTAGTTAATATTTCTTATATATCGAAATACACATACTGTTGGTACATCAATATTTCAGATATATATCGATGTGTTATAAGTAGAATAAATAGAGTATACTGCAACAAGTAAACACAAAGTTATATAACTTAAACTTACGTTATAGAAACTGAACGTTTTGTTTTCACATCAAGGACTAATATAATTCTATTTTCCCCTTTAAAATGACAATTGCTTTGCCACTTTCGTCACGATCATCCCGAGTCTTCTTCCGGACTTCTGAGTGTACTTTTGATTAATTGTCAAATCGATTAATCGTCAAATATAATATTACGATTAACCAATTTCAGAAAATTTTCAACAAGTAAAGAATCATTACATAATATTTATTCCCACTCAACACGTTTATGTATTATAGCGTGTATGTAATTTACATAAACATTTGATGACGAGTTTACAGTTAGAACAGTCGCTTCAGGCTTACAATTCAATACTAACACATAATGGCTTGAAGTGAAGTCAATCATCTTAGAATAAGTGGTTTAAATACCTTAGAGTATAACTCTAAATTAATTATTCACACAATGTAAACATGAAAGACATGTGAGCCAAGGATAGTGTAGACTATATATAAAAGGTGTGCTGGTACTCGCTCTTGCTGTGGAGGGCGGGGAAAAGGATTCTTTTGACGTCATAGTGACGCCTTCCTCCGCCTTTAACTGTCTGTGGGCGTGTCTAATGCTCTCGACAGTCGTTCAAGGAGTACTTAATTTAACAAGAATTCTTGTTTTTAACTAATCATGAATTTATTTAAAAGAAAACAGTTAAAATTTGCTTCAAAAAACAATTTGAATCGATTTCCAAAGTCGTTTCGTTATTAAAATATAAGTAGCAATGCTTGAAACACACAGCCAATGAGAATTATCAAAAACCCATAGTAAGGCGGAGCTAAAATGACGTCAAAAGAATTCTTTCCTTGCCCCTTTCAAAAAGCAAAACACGAGCACACCTTATATATATATATATATATATATATATATATATATGGTCTTCACCATCCTTGCATGTGAGCAATGTATATTGCAGCCAGTTAACCTTATTTAAAATTATTAAACAAATTAAATATAAATGGTAATACTGCGGTTATATCTTGCTCAAACTTAGAAAGCAATCAGGCATTTTGATTGTGTGCATTACAAATTATGTAGTTTTATGACATTTGTTTCTAGCAAGTTTTCCCGTATTTGTTAAGAAATAATAAGTTCTAAAGGACCGTTCCAAATGTATTTGTCTACTCCTCAACTTTTAATTTTTGTTTTATTATATGCTAATTATTACGTCAGTTCAGACGAGCCTAAGTCCAAACTTTGCCGTTTTTTTTTTGTTTTATTGTAAATTATGACTTAAAAGTTAGTTTTCTATCAAATCATACCATTAAAATTCACTTCAAATTATTTGGTTAATAACCGTCGCACTAGAGCTGCACAGTGGGCTATTGGCAATGGTTCGGGGTCTATCTCGATGGAAAGACCCGGGAACACATACACATTCACACACACATTCATACATGCACCTCGTAATTTTAGAACCATTTTCAGATGACGAGGTAGCACCTGAACTGGCACCCAACGCCTTCAACAGACGTCGGGACTTTCGACCCCGATCAGATTTATCGTGCACCAGTCCCGTAATTTTTGCGGATGTTCAGGACGAATTTTCTAGTATTTTGTAGCGAAGCTGGCAACCCTCCGATCACAAGATCTCTACTTTTTACTTTTCTTTGTCAAGTCTATCGCCTAGGATCGAACCAGGAATCTTCGCATTCCCAGCTGACGCCTGTAACCGCTCGGCCACAGAGGCCTCCCAAATTGTTTGAATGAAATATGAAAATAAAAAATTCTAAGTAAAAATATTACTCTCGGCTTATTTTAAAATACATTCAAAATTACATTTTTATTTCCGAAATAAATTAATTTTGTGTAATGATTTTTAGATACTTCACTAAATCTGAAAAAAGAGTACATATCAGTAAAAAAAATAATATTCTTGAAATCGGTACGATTTAAAATATTGAATTCAACCATTTTTTTTTACGCTTACTCATAAACACTTTTTTACCTAATTCTATATCATCCACTTTTGCTGTAAATGCCATTTCCGTGTCTCTTCAATATCAAATCAAATTAAACGCCGTCATTAAGTTAATGTATGTTTTTTCTCCCCAAATCGACTTTCATACTTTGTAACGTTTCATCAGTTATCCCTCACAGGTTGTAATGATTAAGGTTGGGGAAGAGTATCAGGAAGAGTAAGTAATGTTAATTGATTAAAGATAATTGCGAAAGCATTTTTATATATTTATTACCTATAATACATTTTTTTCACTGTAACGCTTCGCTTTTAATTTATTATCAAGTCCGTTTCAACGTTCGGTAGTAAATGTAAGTAATGGCTATTTAAGGGGAGGATACGGATTCTTGTGATCTATGTCATAAAGATTTAACTCAGTTGTACATTATATTAGGAAAATGGAATTCGAATTAGGCTTAGGCGATGATTCGATATATATCGAAATTCCGGTTGTAAAAAATTATCACGATTTCGATTTCGTAATTTTAGGTTTGACGATTAATCGATTAATCGAAAGCGCACTTTTAAGCATAAAGAGAAAGCATTTTTAAACAACTTTGTGCTAGTTCTTGATTTGAAAACAAAAAGACTAGTACCTATAACTTAAGTTTAAGTTATTTGTGTTTATTAAAATACAAATACAATGTAAAAAATACGCAATAAAAATACATAAAATCCGGACATGTTCCCTTCATCAGCAGAAATGAAAAGAGATGTTAAAATAGTGTTCCAAAAGAATGGGAAGTAAGATAATTTAGTTGTAATAACTCAGTTTCCGTTTGAGCAATCGACATCAAATAATGTGTAAAACCATCTTCTGAATAACTATTTTAAGTTTGATAGATCGCTTTGTTAAGGTGGCTTTAACAGAAGCTGATATGAGCAATATTAAATCACACTGCTCATTTTTGAGACATCAAGGTCACTTAAATTTGAGTACGTTATTTCTTATTTACGATGTAAATGTACTCAAAGAAAAACGAGTAGATTCAGTTACTCATTTTAAGTATCTTTTTTTTACAGTTTATGAATATTCTTTAGTTTAAATATGCACAACTTTTAACAAAACTAAATATTTGCAATGTAAAAAATCTAAAATAAAGCCTTACAATATTACCTACTCCCACTCTCCAATAGTTCAAGCAAGTAAACATTTACCTTTCACATACATTCAATCCACAGGTTTCTCTAAATCGAGTTTAAATAAGTCTTACTAAAACTCTGCTAAGACGTTGAAGTATTTATTTTAAGATACATTTTACCGATTCATCTGTCATTTTAAATCTACTATCAATAAATACCTTACTTTATTTAGAATAACAATTATCAACCTTCTATTAATTTGTGTAAAATACAAATAAAATATTTAAAAATAAATTCTTCGTGAGCGAGTTTTTTTGTCTTGTTCAAATAAAAATTTTATAAAATGATGGATGCACTAGGTGATTCGCTCCGGCTGAAAATGGGAGAATCATATTGCTCTTCCTTTTCTTTTTGTTTGCTTAGCAATTAATTTATAATTTTGAAAAATCTGTTAAGTAATTATAATTGTCAGCCATTAAAAGGGAGATTTAGAACGAAAGTGGAGGACGGTAATTACATATTTAGTTGTTTTTTTTATTTAAATGAAGCTTCCAGTTAGTTCTCATTAACGGGAGTACATTGGATGATCCTTTTACAAATTAAAATACTCGCTTCACTTTCAGATGGGATATTTCGTATTTATTTTCGCTGTTTTAACATTTTTCTCTCATTTTTCTGTGAAATAATATTTGTCATGTGCCTAGGAATTCCAACAGTTTATCACTTACGAAGGGACCAGGGGAAAAAACGATTGGTATCTGCATTTTTTTAAATGGATATCTTAACGCCTCGTGTTAGCTACAAAGATAGGGTTGTACTTTCATTTTGCCAAGTGCCAGGGTGTGAAGAGCGCCAGTTGCTCAGTGGATTAGGCGTTCAGCTACTAATCAGAGGATTGGTGGGTCGAATCCGTGTTATGGGCTTGACAAAGAAAAGTAAAAAAGTAGTGATCTTGCGATCGGAGGATGCCAGCTGCGCTACCAAAATACTAGAAAGTCGTCCAGAACATCCAACAAATTATACTGGCTTGTATACGGGACTGTTGCACGATAAATCTGATCGGGGTCCAATGTCCTGAAGCCTATTGAGGTTTTTTCGGGTGCCAGCTCAGGTGTTGTCCTCGTCATCTAACCATGGTTTAAAAATACGAAGCACCGTTACCGGGTCTTTCCTTCGAGATAGGCCCCGAACCGTCGCCAATAGCCCACTGTGCATCTCTAGTGCGACGTTAATTAAACAATCCAAATCAAGACAAGGTGTGAAACAAGAATAATGAGAGGCCTCCGTGGCCGAGTGGATTAAGGCGTCAGCTGGGAATCCAAGGGTCCCCGGTTCAAAACCTTGCGATGGATAAACTAAAGAATAGTAAAAAAGTAGTGATATTGCGATCGGAGGGTTGCCAACTTCGCTACCAAAATATTAGAATGTCGTCCAGAACATCCACAAAAAATTAACGGCGTGTATACGGGACTGGTGCACGATAAATCTGATCGGGGTCTAAAGTCCCGACGTCCATTGAAGGCGTTGGGTGCCAGTTCAGGTGTTGTCCTCGTCATCTGACCATGGTTTAAAAATACGAGGCATCGTTCCCGGGGCTTTCCTTCGAGATAGGCCCCAAACCGTCGCCAATAGCCTACTGTGCAGCTCTAGTGCGACGTTATTTAACCAAACCAGAAATAATGAAGTTGTCTGTCAAAAACACAAAAAAGATCAGAATGCTGTATATGAGTATGAGACATGAAACTTTGTTTTTGATTTTAGCTTTTTCGCACAATTACCCTAGGTGGACTGCCATTATTGTAGTAATTTATTAAAAATTAATTGTGATTTTAAAGTATGCTTATTCGTTGTCGTAAAGCGTGGTTCGAAATGATTAAAAGGATTTTAACGAAAAAATATTCTTGAAAGAACGACACAATTTTCTAATACTACCAAAGTATAATCAGAGCATTTAGCAGGCGTCTGTTTCGTCAAAAATTGCGAAATTTCATTGAAAAAGGTGCATGCATTTTTGACAGTCGTTAATAGGTTTATTTTGAGTAAAATTAATGTTAACATTGAATTTTTTGTTATTTCGTGTTATCATTTAATAAATGAAAAAAATCGAAAACATATTAAAAAATCAAATAAAAAAAACACTATGGTTGCTCTTTATTTTCCTTAAATTAAAAACAACATTAAAAATATCAGACAATAGTCAAAATTACGAGGCAAAGTCCCAGTCAGCCATTGCACCCATGTGAATAAACAACCTGCTGAAAACTTCTTAAGCCCCAAAATGGCCCAAAATCAAGCTGAACAAACTCAGACAAAAATGGTCAGTCGAAATTACAAGGCAAAGTCCCAGTTTCGGGTAGTGCATCCATGCGAATAAACAACCTGCTGAAAACTTCTTAAGCCCCAAAATGGCCTAAAATCAAGATGAACAAACTCAGACAACTTATGCAAAATGCCCTAACTTCCACACCACAACCCGATCCCTTAACTACCCGAAAACCTAACCCAAACTAAAATTCGACCTCATTCTCAAAATTTCCATTCTCTCCGGATAACTTTTCATTCCATATCATAATTTACGGTCCGCTCTCCCTCTGTTTCTGAAACCAGATACCCATTCGCTTTTCCCGCCGTGGATTCCCAATTAGCAGGAGTTCAATTTCTAGGGAATTTCCAGGGAATTCCCAGAGAACGAACGGAAAGGTGAGATCCATCCTTTGAATAATCCTCATTGGCTATGCCTTATTAAGCGGGATCGCTTATCCAATGATCGACATTAATGGAGTGATTGGGGAGAGTGAAGGGCTTTGTTTATAGAACGAGTGTTTTAATTGGACGGCTATAGCAATTGAAGGTAAGTGGAAGTTTTTGGATGAAAATACATATTTCTCTGGTTCCAGAAATCCAGGAAACTGTTTAGTGTTGCTTCTATAAATTTGTCTTTTGAGATCCTATTTCTAATAAATTACTGAGAGATTAATATTTAAGTCTTCACTGGAGCTATTTGTATTTCTGCATGAAAAAATGCCCTGTTAAAAATGAGTTCCCATATTTGACGAAAGTTTTGTCATTATTGACGAAACAACCTGCTATATGCGCCGATTAAATAGTTCGGCAAACTGAGGAAATTGATTTTGTCGTTTTTTAATGAAATTTATTTCGTCATAACAATTTTAAATAATATAATAATTCAAACCAACGATCTGACTCCAACCGCAGACCTTTCGTTCTAGAGTCCAATACTTTATGCTCCCGGCCAAGAAGGCTCGTTTGAATACTGACAATATAAGTATAAAAACCACACATCATCTGATAACACAGAAAAGGTCAAAAATGGAATCTGAGTAAATAACTTTAGTTCAACATTTGAGGATTATTGTTTCGTCAAATGTCACTTTATTCAATGACGAAACTATTATCAAATGTAACGGAAATGACCTTGAAGATGGAAGAATTCTCAAAAATGATAGTTTTGATTCTGAGAGTGTGTACCTTCCATATACCAAAAAGTTTATTTTAATATTCAAAAACCAAATATACATCTATGACAAAAGGGTTTATGTCCCAGGAGACGCGGTAAAATTAAGCAACAATATTACTAATTTAAACGTTGTCCAAAGCATTTTTAAATGCCATTGCATAGGCAAAATATATTGAGAATGTACTTCGATCAAATGATTTGGAAAGTAGAACGTGAAGAGAATAACCTGTTACAATAAAGCATCACAAACCAATTTCTCTTTTTCCTGACATGCGCTAAGATTTGGATACTCAAAAACAAACTAAAGGCGGAGAGGATCTTGTGTATCAAACGGAAAATCGTCATCCAGTTAAATATGGGTTTGAATGTAGTATATGTAGAGGTATTTTCGGGTTTAGGTCTTTTGTGATCCCACTATAAGTGTTAAGAGAATAATGTATAAAGACATCCATTTGAAATTCAAAAAATAATAAAGTGAGAAACACGTGAGTGATTTAATAATTAAAAGGACCCTCCTGAAATGCTTTAACATTGCAATATTCATTTTCCAGTACTTTGGAATGTCATTACACGAATTTATTTCATTTTAAAGGAATTAGTCAATATTGTTTTACTAATGAGAAACACCATGACAACGATTAGTTAAAGACGACGGTATGCCAGCCATGATTTATAAGCAATAGTTCTTTGATTAGTTAATTGAAATAACGTCGCTTTACGATAAGATATGGGAGACAATTTGGAATTATTCGGGAAAGACCAAGGAGTACTGACTCGTAATTTTGAGTCACGGACAGATGACGATACATGAGTTGATATCATACTCTTTAAACTGCCACACCGTTATCAACTTAAGGACATCTGCGCAGAATTAAAGTGCGCCAGGATCTTCTACACAGTGAAAGGAGTCGTTTATGATTACCAGGAATCGAACTTATTGTACGTATAACCCGAGTTCATTGCCCACCAGACTATCACGGTCTTAACAGAACATATCCTAATAATATCCAACACATCAAAATAATGAGAAAAAGAAAAATTGGTTTGTTTTTCCGTAAATATAATAATAAAGTTTCTAACTTTAAAAGATGACAATAATAGATATCAGTCAAGATCGTTGTCTCTTTTCGTAGAAAATATAACAACATTTAAATAAGAATTTAATATTTAAAAATGTTAACTTAATAAATTAAAAGATATTAGTAACAATATTTTTTAAAGTATTTTTAACAGTAATAAAATAAAATCACTGAATATTACACAGCACTGAACACCACATTATAAAAAGAAACTGATTTTTCAAAATATTTATCAATTTAAAAATATTTTTCTTGTTTCAAAAAGAATGTTTTTGGGTGAAACATGTACGGGTAAAAAAAAACTAATAATAATCAAATAGGCAGTGAAATTCATCGCAGTCCTTTCTATTTTTAAATAAATCCATTATACGAATATAGGGGTATAGTTTCATACCTTTTTTAATAGTTTGCCTAGAAATGGAGGTGAAAAAAATCATTTTTGATTTACATTTACTCGTAAAAATGTTATTCAGAAAATTCACTTCAAATAGTTTATAATGGATGTTGAAAGCTATTTTTACAAGTGAAAAGCACCGCCGAACAAATCTTCGCTTTAGCTTTGTGTAATGCAATAACTCAAACTACGTAACACGAGAACCTCTTTTGAAAATTTATTTATCTCATTTAATAAATGTGCGATGGGAAACTTAAGGTAGAGCGAAAGAAGAGATGCATTTCTAAATTTCAAAGAAAATAAATCTTTAGGTTTGTGTTTCTTAAGAGCAAACTTACGGAGATATACGATACTGAAAACTCACATTATCCAAATTATTAATGACTGAAAATTTTCTTCGGAATCTTTACAAACTCTGTGAAAGTATTTACCGTTTGGTGCTTGGATTCATATTACTCTAGTTCTTTTTGGTCTTTAGTTTATTTTATTACACGAAATTTGGTTTAGAATTTTAGTCAATTATGTATGTATGTATGTATGTATGTATGTATGCATGTATGTATGTATGTAGGTACGTACGTACGTTTGTATGTATGTATGTATGTATGTATGTATGTATGTATGTATGTATGTATGTATGTATGTATGTATGTATGTATGTACGTACATACATAATTGTATGTATGTATGTACGTACTTACTTACTTACTTACTTACTTACTTACTTACTTACTTACTTACTTACTTATTATATTTATTTATTTATTTATTTATTTATTTATTTAATTAATTATTTAATTATGTAATCATTTAATTATTTATTTATTTATTTATTTATTTATTTATTTATGTATTTATTTATTTATTTATTTATTTATTTATTTATTTATTTATTTATTTATTTATTTATTTATTTATTTATTTAACAAATGAATATATGTATACATTATTTCAAATGTTAAACTTTTATGTATCTTTGATAATTGATCTAAAATAAAAAAATAAAAAAAAAAAAAAACTGAACATTTTATTTTAGAAATAACTTTATGATTTATTAGGCTGATGGAATGATTTTTTATTAAACAAATTATCATGTTAAGTAAAGACGGTTGCGCTATTTTCTATCACAACAAAGTTAAATGAAAACAATTTTTTTAAAGGATTCTTTGAAAAAAGAAAATGTTAGAAGTAGCATCCTATATTAGCAAAACTGTATATAAATGGGGTTTTATTAGAAATTCTAGAAATTTTTCCTTAAAAAAAATAGGTTACTCAGTCACCAACTTTTTTTACATAATGATAATATTTTCTTTTATTATTTTTTTTATAATCTAATTTTACATGCATTATTCAAAAAGTTAAATAAAAATATCAATTTTATCACACTGACATTGATATGAAATTTTCATATTACAATTCTAAAACTTACAAAATTTTCTGTAAATTGTAAACGCAATAGTTTTTTACTGAAAAGTTACGGATTTTAGTAAATAATCTTTAAAATAAAATACAATTCATAACAAAGTATGGAATCGTTTTAAACTATTTATTTTTAATATTGATAGAAAACGTTTAATATAATTTATAAATAAAAAGTTTTTTAATTTAAATCCCAAATATTTTAAATTCCCCCATAATTTAGTTTAAATTGATTATAAAAAATATAATGTTCTTAAAATTATCAACCTCTTTGTCTAATAACATAAAATTATTAACATTAAACTAGTGCAATATTGTATGTGTGTTACAGAATATATTATAATATTTTAAGTAAGTAAATATAATTAAAATAAAAATGTATTCAGTAAATCTTAAAACCAACTTTTTTTAACTTATAGACATTTTTTATTATTCGTATTAAATTTAATTTCATAGAAATATAACCTCAATTTCCCCTAATAGATTGAAAGATAAATTTTATGATTTTCAAACATATTTAAACAATTACTGTTAAAAGTTGTAGAATAAAAATATATCAAATATTTTTTTTTAAAGTACACATAATTATTATAATGTGAAAAGCTTACAGCAGTTTTAATTCCTAATTTGTAAACATAAACAAATTGATAAGAAAATCAAAATTCACTCTTCTCGCTAACACCTCCCCATTTGCATAATTATGAATTTATAATTTATAAGCGCTCCATTGACCTTAAATAAGTTCCAACACCAATAATTACTTACCATGGATGAAACGAAAAAGGTCGTTATTACCGAATTTTTAATTTTATCGGATAAACCTATTACTCGGGCAGATCCATCCACTAGAACTCATTTTGATCTCGACGATTATTGGCGTGTCCTTGATGTTGCCATCCTATCGAAGGAAATTAAAAAACTAATTAAAATCTGCCATAATAGCCCCGGTCGCTCATGTGGAATTAAAAACACTTTTGATGCGAAAAGTAATTTAAATACATAATCAATATCTCGCTTCTTTAATAAGCGCGGGCTTGGAAAAACACTCCATCTTGTTAAAATAACAAAATTATGGATTATTATGAAAATGTTTTTTATTGCAGTAATAAAAACTGGTCAAGTTTGTTGCTAGACTTGCGATATACCAGAAGTATATAATAACACCGAATAAGAAAATTAAACTATGATTATTAATAATATTTATTATTAATAATATTTACTTTAGATTTTTTTTTTATTTAGATATATATGATATATATTTTCTAAAAAAAAAAAAAACTCGCTGTTAAAATAGGTTTAAAAAATAATTCAAAAATAAATAATTTTTTTGTACATTCGATGCTTATTATATCTTCCAATACATAAGTTTCATTTTTGAAAAAGACGTACTCAAAAATGAGTAAAAATGATTAAAAGAGCAGTTGCTTGTCCACATAGGCTGCCTTCATACATCACTTTCAATAAATATCGACAATTACAACCAAGACTTATCAGTAATCAACCCCATATCCTCAGGCACCGCAGTCCAGTGCCTTATCCGTTGTACTACCAGGGCGAAGTAAAACAGTTATGAACAGAATTAATGTTAAAAAGGCGTGCCAAAAGAATCGGAAGTAAGATATTTGAGTTGTAATAACTCATTTTAAACTTAAGTAATCGATATCAAATAATGTGGAAAACCATCTTCTGAAGAACTATTTTAAGCGTGTCAGGTCGCTTTGCTAAGATAGTTTGAACAGAAGCTAAGAATAGTAATATTAAATCACACTGATCATCTTTGATAAAGTATAATAACTTAAATTTGTGTACGCCATTCCTCATTTACGATGCAGTTTTACTCAAAGAGAAACGAGTATGTTCAGGTACTCATTTTTAAAAACATTTTTTACAGTGCTCAAATAAATATTAAGGGAGTATAGGACAACATTTTACTTTTTTTTTAATTGTGCATATATCATTATAATTTTTTCCACACATGTGTACAAGGCATATTAACATAATCACAAGTTAAAACATTTTAAAAAAATTGTAATTTTTTGTTGTAAAAATAAAAGTTTAACAAAAAAATTACCTATCTTATTTTATATATAATTCATGAAAATAAATTCTGAAAACTATAATTTTGCATTTTTATAAACAAATGAATTAGTTTAAAATCAGTATTTAAAAAATTTTGTTATTTGCAAAATAATTTTTTTTTAAATAATTGGAAAAAACTTCACTTATTTCACTGGTCAAACTATTTTTTAAAAAACATTATAATTAATATAATCCATTTATTAATAATGCCTACTGACAAATTAAAGTAATACGTCAGAAAATACACTGTAGCAAATTTGGAACACTTATTTCGAATATATCTTAACTTATATCAATTTAAACTTGATCAAACATGAAGAAGAACATCACTATGAAAAATTATTTCAAAATTACGTATTTAGGCAATCTTGTATTAAAGCTTAATATTGATTCTCAAAAAAGCAAATTGTACTTAACGTAGAAATATAAATTTTATGGCGTTAGATTCAAATTAAAATTAACTATTTTTTAAGCAATAAAATATTTTTGATGATTATGTGTCCCATACCTTAACACACGTTAAATACTATTCTAAAAAATATTCTTACAAATAATTCAAATCCTTATAACTGTTAATTTAAAAAAAAATTATTTAATTTTTCTGAATAAAATACTAGTTTGTAAAATAACAAAAAATTGTTGTTTTACTTTTTTGTAAATTTGATTGACACACCCCTATAAAATTTTACTTATCCAATCACTGTCAAAGTTATAATTATATATATATATATATTTCGACAGACGGACAAAGAGAGTTTAATATAAAATAGAATTAAGAGTCGAAATTGAATTAAACGGTTCTTGAAATTGACTTTCGATCAAAATAACATATATATATTGTTATGCATCCCTTTTAATTCCCTTACAATAAAAAAAAGTATAATTTAACAACCACTTTTATATGGCATTTTCTCAGCCAGCGCAGTTCCCTTGGAAACTATTCCGATAATGCTCGTGTTCCAATTATGCCGGAAGCTGATTTTGAAAATGGTAATTTCGGTCCATTAATCATACCAATTAATCATGATGTGATGAATAAATGCATGCAGGCGCTAATGATGGGCTGTGAGCAGTACTTATTATGATTCGATGTTGATGGGAGTACAATGATGAATCAAGTGATAAAATGAGTGTCACGATTTTAAAGATCACTTAATAGGGCTATTTTAAAATAACTCGTTTCGGATTAAAAGAATGATAAATGCACGATAAGCTAGTGAAATAATATGAATAGGAATTTATATAAATAAATATTCTTCTTTGTTTTGGATTTGGTTTCCTGGTTTATCGTCGTGTTGGAGCACGGGATATTTGTAAAGGATCGGGATATACCCCGAGTTTAAGACCTAGAAACACTGTCTCGTTACTTTTATCCACGTGCACTGTAAAAAAAGGTACTTAAAAATGAGTACCCGAACATACTAGTTTTTATTTGAGTATAATTGAATCGCAAATGAGCGATGAAGTTTTCAAATTTAAGTAATTGTAGTTTCTCAAAAATGAGCAGTGCGATTTAATATTGCCAATGTCAGCTTCTGTTCAAGCCATCTTAACAAAGCAACCCAACAAACTTAAAATAATTGTTTAGAAGATGGTTTTTCGCATTATTTAATATCGATTGCTTAACTGGAAAGTGAGTTATTACGACTCAATTATGTTACGGTTCCTGAGGTTGTGGGTTCGATGCTCGATCATTTTTAAGTACATGTCTTTTTCAAAAATAAAACTTATGTATTCAGAGCTGTGATAAGCATCGAATGTACTCAAAAATTGGTACATATAACTTATTTTAGAGTACCTATTTTTAACAGTGTGAGGACATTTGAACCTGGCAGATTTAAATTGCCTAGCACCTTTTTATACAGTTAATATTCTATTGGACTTTCATTGATCTTGGATAGACCAGTTTAATCCCGAGTCTGATTTATCTTTACTAAGATATCCCGATGTCGAATTCGGTATGGCTGTAACTGATCAGGTTACAGTAATCGGTTCAATGTATTGAAGGAAGTATTGACCCTCTGACGAAGCAACTTAAATCGTCCTAGGATATCCAGTTTTTCTGATAATGTACATAAATTTTAAATTCATAAATATATTCGATGTTACAAAAAATTTCAAATTTAAATCGTTGAGGTGTTTTTTTGGAAGCTATATTTTAAAACGAAAATTATACGAACTATTACGGTAGCGATGGAAGTGGTAACTTCTGGACTGAGCAAGACATTTTGTTGACTTGAAGCCAATTGAAGGGGTAACAACTGTACACCACTTCCATCGCTACCGTAATAGTTCGTATAATTTTCGTTTTAAAATAAGCCGACATGTATTGCTTTTAGCTGAGTTTTTTCTCCTTTCTTTTGAAACAAATTTTAAATACAATCTGGTATTAAAATAAAAAAGTCAAAGCCGAAATGTTCAAAAAGCAAGAACAAAAACTAATTGTTTGGCCATATAAAAATTAATTCTATAATATAAAAATATAATATTTATATACATTTAATATTTCTACGATGTTATGAAATTAAAAAATACCACTAAATCACATAAAAAAAATTGGAACATAATATGGCAGCTTCCACATTGTCTTCAACGCACCCATAGAGGAAACAAGTTTTGAACCTTCCAGAAGTTGCAGTTAGAGTTCAGTATATAATATGCCTGCATTGGAAATATATAATAAAAAAATTTCCAGGAAAAACAACTACACAATCTTTGCCTTTTCTAACCGTTCCATATACTATTAACTATATTCATGTGAAAAAAACAGAAATGTTATAGGTAACACAGTCATTATATTTTTCTGTGTTCACAAGAATTGCCATTTCCATCACAAGTACTCTAATGCAGTACATTTTTCACTTATTTTTTTCTTTCTTTTACTAAATACAGAACTTTACGTTTTATTCGGTAACTATTCTTTCACGTTTAAATCCACTTTAAAATTACTACTACACTTCAATAGAAAAAAAAATTATACAAGGAACAATAAAATGGGAGAAAAAAAAGTTTTCTTTCGAATTCTGAGAAATAAAATATTTTTCTTTTTAAAATAGAAGAAAAAAATAGAAGAATATGTTCTGTAATGAATTGGACTGTTTTAAAAGCATTTCACAAAGAAATCTAGTGTATATATATTCTTGAAGTAAAGTAGAAAGATATTGGAAGCAAAAAACTTCGAGGCGCATTTCAATTCTTCGGTATGTATTCTTTTTAAGATTCAGTTGATATCCAAATTAATATTTTTGAAAACTTGTTTTGTATATTAGATTTTTTTTGTACTTTTTCTATTCTGATGTACTTAAAATTTCTAAATTTCTAAAATTCTTGTAACTAACTATTTTTACAGTCTATCACAGAATCTCGAATTTCTTATCCAATTTATACATTTTTATTCACTCTCATTTTATTGCATAAGATTACCATTGTATCACACTTTTTTCTTTCACTCTCCCACAAACTGCAGAGTCTCCTTAATATTTAATAACTTTTAATTAACTATTTATCAGTTGCTGTATTTATTATATTAAAAACAACACCGTATATTTTATAAACTTTGACGTAAAAGAAATTTCAAAAATTTCAGAATAACCAATAATATCCCCATGCTCAGGGCCAAAGCCGTATTTCAACCTAAAGGCCCCACAAAGGGACCCACACAAAAAAGGGCCCACACCACAAAGGCACCTCACACCAAAAAAAAAGAGTCAACTTGTGAAAACAATTATTTAGAAGGATGACAATCAAAATACGAAAGGAAATACACTACAATCTACACAATATTTTTATAATGGATAAAAATTCTATATTTCTAAGCAGGTTTCTACAATGTAAATATACCCTAATACTTTTATGTATTTTTATTAAAAAAAACAATTAAAAAGTATTTTTTTTTTATAATTACTTTTGTTGGAAATATCTAATATATATGGGTAATTCCACGCGTGACTTACACTACATTTGACAATTTATACCACATTGTAAGCTTAATTAAAAAAAGCAATTTGTGATTTAAAAAAACTTGTTATGTCAAAAGACATACCAGGCATATGTTCTATTTTTTGACAATGTAAACTTTTTTCATTTTATTTAAATTTAATTTTTAAAAATAAAAATGTCACAGTGTGACTTACACTACAAAAAAGGACACGTTTTTTTGGATATCATTTCAATTTACGTTTTCTTCCTCATGCTTTGATATAAAAAAATTATGTTATGCCAGTTTCGTTGTATAGGGTTGGAAGTTTAATCAGTTAAAAAATATATTTCTAGATGTGTTTTCAAATTATTTTAATTTAAATTAATCTGTGTGAGTTACACTACAACTGAAAACGTGACTTACACTACACTCACAATAAGCACTGGTAAAATGATATAAATAAAATTAAATTATAACTTTACATAACTTAAAAAATTATAATGTGAAAAAATATAATAGAATTTACAATCAAAGTTTCAGTCAGGCATTTTTAAATTTTTTTTTCAACAAGTACAGCATTTGCGGCACCTGCTTTTTCTGGCTAATGAAAATAATTCCTTGTGCATTGCAAAAATCCACTTTTATTGTAGAGCCTTCTTTAGAAATGAATTGTCTAGCAAAATTTATCACTTTTCATATTCCTACAAATAAAACCCAGTACCGTCGCACAGGTGGGGGGGGGGGGAGGGGGGGTCCGACCCTCCCAATAATTTGGAAACCCTGAAAGTTGGGAATTTCCACTTCCAAAAACCCCGAATTGGACAAATTTATGCGTGAAAAAAATTTATATCATTAACAAATGAAAGCTATGGAAGATTAAAAATTGCCCAACTTGTAAGATTATATTTAAATTTGACCTCAGAACGGACACTGCATTGAAATATGGGTGCAACAAATCAATGCTCGTGAGAGAACTGTTTAATATTACCTAAAAAATATATAAAAAATCATGAAAAATGTCGATAAGTTGGAATTGGGAATTTTCAGCACTGCTGGGAATTTCGAATAGTAGGGTTGAGAATTTTGAATCGTTAAGTTGGGAAATTTCTTGTTTCAACCCCCCAAAATATTTTTTGTCTATAGGCACTGATGAAACCTATACCCTATTGCCACTTTTAAGTTCTTCTCGATTGTTATCTTTTTCTTAGGTCTTCTCATTTTTTTGTTCAGTTACCAGTTTTGTTCAGTTTTGTCATAACAAAATCCTTGATTACAGGAGTATTATATGCCTCTTCATAAAAATATTTATCAAAGATTTTATTTCATTGCTTAGTGCAGTAATTATTGAATGTTGAGCAGGCAGGTTGACCTATTTCCGGTGTAAACTGATGTGCTAGTTTCTTTACAATGGCCTGACATTTATTTGGGGTTTAAGTGGACTTTTCTTGACTCTTGCAATATCTTTAAAAAATGAGCTACAATTTTGATAGGCCTTCTTAGGAGAATCTACTGAATTTGAATTAGAAGGGTTTGGTTCATTTTAAGCGGTTGCGGAAATTCTTTTTTATCTGTATTTTTTTTTATCTATTCCCTCTTCTTTGCTTTAAAAATCCCTTTGATCAACTTTCATTGTAATTTCCACGTTCTTACACCTTTCCTCTTGCTATCTAGATTAATTATCTTTAACTGCTTGAAATATTCCATTTGTTTTTTTCTTTCTCTAATCTCTATCTTTCATTTTGCTACTTTTTCCCCATTTACAGTTTAAATAAGAAAAGGATAATAAATAACAATATTTAAAAATAAGATCACTTATGATATTATTTTTAAATATTGTTACTGTGCATTTTGTAATCATTGTTGTTCTACAAACACAGCATATAGTTGTGACTTATTCTACACTGTGACTTACACTACAGTTTTAATTTATTTAATATTCACTAAAAAATTTCCTTCTTTAAAAAATCAAAACTGCAGTCTGATAGAGATTAGAATAGAGGAGGAAATCACTGATTTTTTTTTAATTGTGGCTCAATTTTAAAAAAATAGAAGAACTTTTGTTCTTTTTTTGTGACTTACACTACATTTGAAAAATACATATTTCATTTGGTTCTAAATCAAGAATTAAATCAAGATAAATTTTTATAAAGTAAGGAATTTGATTGTACATTAACTGTATTTCTAAAAACCTATACTCAAAATATTCAGAAAATGTAACTTATATTAGGAATAAAGGAGTAGAAATAATGCAAATGTAAGCAAGTTTAGTTTCATTGCATAGCAAACATTTTGAATTTGCATCATTGTCACAAAATATGCGCAAAATTTATATTAATGCAAAATATAATAAATTCAATTATTTTTCTATATTACATAAAAATTTCAAATTTGTAAACAAATATTTTAAAATTCACTCTTAGGACACTTTTACGTGGAATTACCCATATATATATATATATATATATATATATATATATATATATATATATATATATATATATATATATATATATATATATATATATATATATATATTTTTTTTTTTTTTTTTTTTTTTTATAGCCATTTGAGGATAATACAAAGATGAGCGCAATATTTTATTGTCAGTTTCGTCATAAATTAAAGAATGAGATTGCACCTTGAGATTCCTTGAAACCGCTGTAATTTTGTAGCATAGTATTGGAAATTTACAAAAAAAACATAAGTGTATCCCAAATTAATTTATACACTTCAAAATAATTTAATGTGCATTTCGGGAATATATATTTTCCAAATAAATTCCGATCTCCCCCCACCCCTTGTTTTACTTAGGGATTCCATACCCCCCCCCCTTTGCAATCGGGGGGGGGGGGGGTCCTCAACCACATATTCGGCCTAGGAGACCACCAACTCTAAATCCGGCTCTGATTAATCTTCAATACAAAATTTTATCTCAATTACAACTACCTTTAATTATTTACACAATTTAATCGCAAAACTAAGCATTTCAATGTAATTGCCATACATACCAATTTTCAATATTAGTTATTCACTCAATTCTTTAAGCATTGCTGAAAAATACAATAAACTCTATTCATAATACATTAATGAATAGACCGGCCGGAATTAATTACGCAATGCGTTCAGCAATCCGTAAGTATAAACAAAGAAAATTGATATCAGATCAGGAATGCATGCTCTCTGCAAAACAAACTTTAGGAATTCTC
Source organism: Troglohyphantes excavatus (assembly GCA_963932185.1). Taxonomy (NCBI): domain Eukaryota; kingdom Metazoa; phylum Arthropoda; class Arachnida; order Araneae; family Linyphiidae; genus Troglohyphantes; species Troglohyphantes excavatus. The sequence goes on along the minus strand of OZ010674.1, from coordinate 48,148,336 downwards.
ATTTAATCTTTGCTGGATATTACTTTTATTTCTTATGGCCGCATTGGATGCGGAAGATCAAAGTGGAAGATTTGATGTTGATCCTTTCCCCCTTTTTTTTGCTTATTTTATCTGATGTATTGCTTTTTGAGCAGTAATTTGTTGTTTTGGGGAGGTATTAATAAAAACAGGAAAAAGTCAGAATATTTATATATTTTACTTCGCAATAACAACTTTTGTTTGTTAATATAGTACAATTATATATAATATTTGGTTGTATTATATGTAGTTGCTTTATTCTCAGAAATAACACTCTCATTTTTCATCATTCTGCGATCGTCAATTTTGAAAATTGTTTCGTGATTGAATTACTTGATTTTTGACGAAACAAGAAACTTCAAATTTTTAACGAAAGTAATTTACTCTGTTTCTTTTCCGGTTGTTTTAGTACGTATATTTATATAGCCACAATAGCGCGTGAGACTTCAGACAAAGAGTTCTTTGGTTCGAGTCGAGTGGTCCATTTTCATTTAAAATTGTCCTCATTTTCACGAAATAAATTTCTTGAAAAAAATACAATAAATGAATTTCTTCAGTTTGATGAAATATTTAATCGGAGCATTTAACAGGTGTCTGTTTCGTCAAAAATGGTTAAATGTTCTTCCAAAATTAGCATGCATTTTAACAGTGTTGTTTAAATAACTAAAATCACATTTAATAAATCAAGGGAAATTAGGAATTAGATAGCTAGTTTCAACACCAGGTAGATCCATTTTCGTTAAGTTTTACAGGAGTGGTCAAAAACGATTGATAATCATGTACTTTTGGATCTAAAACCCTGACTTTGAATGCATTTTTAAGCGGAATTCCGACACTTTTGGTCTATACCGCTTTGTAAGGGGATGTAGTGCATTGAGAACTTGTGAAATATATAAAAAAAAGACTTCTCGAAAAATATGGAATTATCTGGTTTTGGAAATAGACTGCTCGTGTAACCAAGAAGTTTATAAAGAAGCACAGTTTTTTGTACAAATTATCGTGTTATAACATCTTTAAAATCAAATAGATAGAGTACCAGGATACAGACATCTTAGTACTCTTATAGGATGATCCATTCCTAAACCATAGCCTGATGACAAATAGCACGATTTACATAAATATAAACTCATTTTTTAGAAATATGGCGCCGATGCGTGTAGACTCTCGAAATATAGAGAAACACGTACATAGAAGGGATGATTTCACCTGGAGTTGAGGGAAGAGTGTGGGTGAAATCGATACTGCAGCCAAGGACGACATTCCCCCCACGTTGTTCGCAAGTCATAGGTCGGAATGGGTTAATAATTACCCTGGTCGATGCGGTACACCTTCCTAAACACGTTGTTGCTATTTAACCCCATAGGATGATACCATGTGAAGGTATGGGGGGGGAGTGTATACCGGTAAATCGATTTTTTTTCAATTATTTTAAATGCTCTAACAATATTAATGAAATATCTTTAGTAGTATCCGAGTTAGTCAGATCAATTGATATTTTGAAGGTTTGGTATTTATGTTTAAATTGTGTTATTTCATTTTGACTCGCATATTATTTTAAATCATTATAGTTACATTTGAAGACACTTAAATTACCTTAAAATGTCTGAGTCTTATCGAAAAGAAACCATCTTTAGATACCAATCCTTATGGGTTCAATTGCAACACTTTCAAATTGGATAAACCAAGGAACAAATCTCAGATGCGACACAGTGAACAAGAAATACTTCCGATGCAAAAAAAGTTATGAGTTTCGGAAAATTCCAAACAAGTTTGAGGAATGCAACAAATTGAATAACTCTCAAGTCGAATCTCATTTTACGGTGTTTTGAAAAATCTCCCAATACCAACTCCAAATTGAAAGTGTGGAATACGAAACTCGAAGAAACCTTTCACAATTCGCAAATCTATCAAATTACTTTTATTTATTTCCAATCATGTTTCGTTTTCGATGGCACTGAGCTATCATAAGTTTATTAGTTTACCAATCTTTTGAAATGCCTCTCGCTCATAAAGAATGTGTTCTTTTTTCTTCGTCAGATAAAATTTTCAGTCTGAATGCTGAATATTTAATGCGCTAAAGTAGAACTGCGTTTATGAATAAATATTGTTTTATTTATGATTTGCCTTCGATAATTTGATATATTTCAGTTCATTTATCTGAAACTAAGAAATATTATAATGCAATAAGACATAAATGAATGAATCTTTTATGTCAAAAAACAGATGGATATTCTTTTGATTAAATTAAACTTGAAACTTTCAACAGCAGCTAAGAGTGTTTTTGAGTTTTCAATATAATTTCCGAATCATAAGAAAATGTTAGAAAAGTAATAAAAGTATATTTTTAAATGTAAACTTTCCACAAACTTTGTTCTATCCCTTTCACATTAAAGTCATGTTGTAAATTTCTTCTATTTTCTTTAAAAACTTCACGCAAAACATTTAATTCCTTTAGCAAAGTATGTGTATTTAGATATAAGCATATAAAAAATTATAATATATAAGATATAGGAGTTACTTGTAAATGGATAACTTTAATTTATTCGATGTGAATATGTAATTAGCCCTCGTCAAGAAATACTCTATGTATATCGTCTTTGCGCATTTAAAAGATTTAAATTTAATAAAAATTGTTAAAAGTGACACAGACTAAATTTAATTTCGAACTTTTAAGTAAATATTTCTTAGTCGGTATTTTTCCTACATTCCCTTGTTAATCCCCCCGCCTTTAATTTATTAATTATTTTGTACCTTAGAATGGCTGTCTTTCAATATATTTGAATTGAATTTATCAAAACATTTGTTTAGTATGCAAAATACTTTACATCTGTCTAAGCATACAAAAATCAGCTGCGCTAGATTAATTTTCGTTCATGGAAAAAAGATTTAACACTGAACTCACCAATATAAGAATTTAATTTTTCAGTTTCTGTAAAAATATTTGTTTTCAAAACAAAGTAATTGAAAAAGTAAATTGTCATTGTTTATGTTTATTCAGAACATTATAAAAACATTAATTCTTTGATTTTTTTCGTAAATGGTATACATTCTATGAACAAATTGAATTTAAAAATTCAAATATTAACACAGTTAAATCACAATACCAAAATAAAACAAATAACTTTTAATTAGTGTATTAATATATTAAACTAGTTTTATTTGAATAATCTTTTTTATTATTTTTTATATATATTAGAGATTATGCAACCTTTTCAGTTCTATTATGAAGATTAATAAACACTGATTGCTATCGACTTTCATTTGCCTTTTTATTATATCGTCGAGTCAGTACTAAAACTCTTTAACTACAAAATTGCCACACCATGGGTTTGTATGGATATTTATATAGAGTTGTAGTACTGATCCGAAAATTTTCTTCTGAAAACATTTAGAGAAGAAATCCTTATATTTTTATCCCGATATTTTATACAGATATTACGAGTCCAATTTTGACAAATGAAATAAGAATATAATCTTGTTTTAATGAAGATTCTTTATTTTTATTTAATTAATTTTAATATTAATTAATTTTAATATTAATTAATTTTAATATTAATTATTTTTAATATTAATTATTTTTAATATTAATTAATTTTAATATTAATTAATTTTAATATTAATTAATTTTAATATTAATTAATTTTAATATTAATTAATTTTAATATTAATTAATTTTAATATTAATTAATTTTAATATTAATTAATTTTAATATTAATTAATTTTATATTAACTAATTTTAATAATAATTAATTTAAAGTTAATTATTTTAATATTAATTAATGTAAAACAATTAATTTCTTATTAATTAATGTAATACAATTAATTTAATATTACATACTTTTAAAATTAATTACTTTTAATATTAATTAATTTAAGGTTAATTAATTTAATATTAATTAATATAATACAATTAATTTAATATTAATTAATGTAATGCAATTAACTTAATATTAATTATTGTAATATTATTTAATGTATTATTAATTAACGTATTATTAATTAATTTAATATTATTTAATTTACTATTATTTAATTTACGGTTATTTAATTTACTATTAATTAATGTACTATTAATTAATGTACTATTAATTAATTTAATAATAATTAGTTTAATGTTAATTAATTTAATATTAATTATTTTTATATTAATTTTTTATATTAATTAATTTTATATTAATTCATTTTATATTATTTAATGTTATATTAATTAATTTAATATTAATTAATTTTATATTAATTAATTTAATATTAATTAATTTTATATTAATTCATTTTATATTAATTAATTTTATATTAATTATTTTATATTAATTAATTTTATATTATATAATTTATATTAATTAGTTAAATTATATTACATTCATTTTTCCAAAATATTTATTTCAGTGCAGCCATTACTTATCCATTCAAAATTGATTAAATAGATTTGACATAATTTCAACTGAAATCCACGGAACAATAACACAATCAATTGAAGATGTCAAGCATATGAATGTACGCATGATAGAACCGTTCTTTAGAACCGCACCATAGAACCGTTCTTTCGTGTATATTCTCCAGCCTGATAATAATAGTTATTTCTTCTTGGTTAATAGAGTATGTGTCACTACTTCTATATGACAATTCATATGCATTCATTATATGCTAATTAAATCATGGAATATCTAATTTGATATAATAATAATTTTATGACTGAAACTATTTAGGGAAGGAGTTTATCTTCTTCTCTAATGGACATTTGAGCAGGTACTCCTTATAAATAGAACTTGTTTAATTGCTGTAATGACTTAAATATCAATATTTAAAATATAATGCTAATCAATTCTTTTCAAATAGATCTTCGAATTATATTGATTTTATCATGTTAATATATTTATAGAAGTTTGATAGGGTTCTGATAAACATAGAATAATTTAACTTAGTTGTTAATTTATTTAAACTATGGATAGGATAATGTATAATTACCATATTCTGATACTAACATGAGTATACATTATGAACACATTTATAGTAAATGTCAAATTTATATTTAAAAAAGGATTTTAAATTTGGTTAATGAAAAATGTACTCTTTTTCCAATGTTCTATTGTAAAACCTCATTACTCATTTTCAGCCCCTCTCTTCTTGAAATTAAACTTACTTACGTAATTCGATATACAGTTCATTATTAAATTATTACTAACTAATATAATTTTATATCGATAATTATTTCATATTGATTTAAGTAGGTGCAAGGATCAAACTCGCACAATTTTTCTACACTGTCACATTTATTATGAAAACATCACACGCATAGTTTGAACGATTAGCTACTGCTTCAAATTTAAAAGTAAATGCTACATTGTACTTCAGCATTGTACGAAAGGTAATAGGAATGTGGCTTTTACATTCAGTATGAGGCGAATTTACTGGTATAATTTTTATGAAACAAAAAATAGCATTTGAAACTATTTAAATGTTTCAGTAAGTATTTACTCATAATAAATTTTGACCGATTAACAAAAACGCATGGTTGATTAGCCTCTGTGATTGGTGAATAACAAACCACTTGGTCTCCATCAACCAATAACAAATGCGAGTGAAGTCACTTATATCTTAAAATGACGTCATGTGAATTTCAGCACCAAGCAGTACAAAGTGTTGATGGTAAACAAATGCGAATTTTTAAGAACACTTCCTTTTTTCACAATTCCTAAAACATATCTTCAAAACTGTAAAACTCAAATTTTTCCCTATTTCTTGTTTAATACTATTAGAAATAGGTGCATTTATAAACAATTGGTAAAATAATAATTATGTAGGACAAAAAATATTGCGTAAAGTTAATTTAATAAAACCTCTTTTAATTAATTCCATTGGAATATAAAACCTGAAATAAGCATTTATAAACAATTTTTAAAGTAAAACTTATTAAACAACAATATTGTAGAACAAAGTTCCATTTTAAAGGTAATTAAATATTTATTTTATAAATAACACGTAACATTCATTTAATAAAACTTAATTTAATTGATTCCATTCTAATATAAATGCTTAACAAAATAAACGAAATTCCTTCTAATCAAACATATTTTGTTTTGAAAATTCCGTGTTCTATTTGTGGAAATACATATGAATGTCCGACATGCATAATCTGGTGTCGAAACTAATGTAGCGGAATAAAATAATCCATTTTATATGGAATAAAAAAACTTACTTGGTTTTCAAATGATATTTTCTTTTAATTATTTTATATACAGAATTTTAAATATTTACTTTTGCGTATTCCACTTATGAAGTCCAGTGCATAAACACAGTAAAAATCACAGGATAAATTTTTCAGACTTTGACTATTTTAAATGCAAACGATTTTCTTGAAGTTATTTTTTTTTAATATTTATGAGAAAACTTATATATAGTATTTAGCAAACGAAAAAGTTATTAGAATATTTTTTTATTTAAAAACGATTTTTTAATTTGTATTTTAATTTATTGAAATTTACTTCGGCTATTTATGACAAAAAAATACTTTATTTAAGAATAAAAATTATAATAAAAATAAATTCTCAAAATATTTTACACGTATTTAATTAAAATAACATATGATGAATTAAATAACGTTTAACTGCTATTGCCGTATAACCTATTAACCCATACGCGATGAATAATTTGCAATGGAAAGAATGACATCAAACTTTATACTACTTATTTTACCCTCTAAATGTCATTTTTCAAAGATGAAATCTATCCCAATCGAATTTTTACACCCAAAAAAAGATCTATCTATCTATCAATCTATCTATCTATCTATCTAGATAGATAGATAGATAGATAGATAGATAGATAGATAGATAGATAGATAGATAGATAGATAGATAGATAGATAGATAGATAGATAGATAGATAGATAGATAGATAGATAGATAGATAGATAGATAGATAGATAGATAGATAGATAGATAGATAGATAGATAGATAGATAGATAGATAGATAGATAGATAGATAGATAGATAGATAGATAGATAGATAGATAGATAGATAGATAGATAGATAGATAGATAGATAGATAGATAGATAGATAGATAGATAGATAGATAGATAGATAGATAGATAGATAGATAGATAGATAGATAGATAGATAGATAGATAGATAGATAGATAGATAGATAGATAGATAGATAGATAGATAGATAGATAGATAGATAGATAGATAGATAGATAGATAGATAGATAGATAGATAGATAGATAGATAGATAGATAGATAGATAGATAGATAGATAGATAGATAGATAGATAGATAGATAGATAGATAGATAGATAGATAGATAGATAGATAGATAGATAGATAGATAGATAGATAGATAGATAGATAGATAGATAGATAGATAGATAGATAGATAGATAGATAGATAGATAGATAGATAGATAGATAGATAGATAGATAGATAGATAGATAGATAGATAGATAGATAGATAGATAGATAGATAGATAGATAGATAGATAGATAGATAGATAGATAGATAGATAGATAGATAGATAGATAGATAGATAGATAGATAGATAGATAGATAGATAGATAGATAGATAGATAGATAGATAGATAGATAGATAGATAGATAGATAGATAGATAGATAGATAGATAGATAGATAGATAGATAGATAGATAGATAGATAGATAGATAGATAGATAGATAGATAGATAGATAGATAGATAGATAGATAGATAGATAGATAGATAGATAGATAGATAGATAGATAGATAGATAGATAGATAGATAGATAGATAGATAGATAGATAGATAGATAGATAGATAGATAGATAGATAGATAGATAGATAGATAGATAGATAGATAGATAGATAGATAGATAGATAGATAGATAGATAGATAGATAGATAGATAGATAGATAGATAGATAGATAGATAGATAGATAGATAGATAGATAGATAGATAGATAGATAGATAGATAGATAGATAGATAGATAGATAGATAGATAGATAGATAGATAGATAGATAGATAGATAGATAGATAGATAGATAGATAGATAGATAGATAGATAGATAGATAGATAGATAGATAGATAGATAGATAGATAGATAGATAGATAGATAGATAGATAGATAGATAGATAGATAGATAGATAGATAGATAGATAGATAGATAGATAGATAGATAGATAGATAGATAGATAGATAGATAGATAGATAGATAGATAGATAGATAGATAGATAGATAGATAGATAGATAGATAGATAGATAGATAGATAGATAGATAGATAGATAGATAGATAGATAGATAGATAGATAGATAGATAGATAGATAGATAGATAGATAGATAGATAGATAGATAGATAGATAGATAGATAGATAGATAGATAGATAGATAGATAGATAGATAGATAGATAGATAGATAGATAGATAGATAGATAGATAGATAGATAGATAGATAGATAGATAGATAGATAGATAGATAGATAGATAGATAGATAGATAGATAGATAGATAGATAGATAGATAGATAGATAGATAGATAGATAGATAGATAGATAGATAGATAGATAGATAGATAGATAGATAGATAGATAGATAGATAGATAGATAGATAGATAGATAGATAGATAGATAGATAGATAGATAGATAGATAGATAGATAGATAGATAGATAGATAGATAGATAGATAGATAGATAGATAGATAGATAGATAGATAGATAGATAGATAGATAGATAGATAGATAGATAGATAGATAGATAGATAGATAGATAGATAGATAGATAGATAGATAGATAGATAGATAGATAGATAGATAGATAGATAGATAGATAGATAGATAGATAGATAGATAGATAGATAGATAGATAGATAGATAGATAGATAGATAGATAGATAGATAGATAGATAGATAGATAGATAGATAGATAGATAGATAGATAGATAGATAGATAGATAGATAGATAGATAGATAGATAGATAGATAGATAGATAGATAGATAGATAGATAGATAGATAGATAGATAGATAGATAGATAGATAGATAGATAGATAGATAGATAGATAGATAGATAGATAGATAGATAGATAGATAGATAGATAGATAGATAGATAGATAGATAGATAGATAGATAGATAGATAGATAGATAGATAGATAGATAGATAGATAGATAGATAGATAGATAGATAGATAGATAGATAGATAGATAGATAGATAGATAGATAGATAGATAGATAGATAGATAGATAGATAGATAGATAGATAGATAGATAGATAGATAGATAGATAGATAGATAGATAGATAGATAGATAGATAGATAGATAGATAGATAGATAGATAGATAGATAGATAGATAGATAGATAGATAGATAGATAGATAGATAGATAGATAGATAGATAGATAGATAGATAGATAGATAGATAGATAGATAGATAGATAGATAGATAGATAGATAGATAGATAGATAGATAGATAGATAGATAGATAGATAGATAGATAGATAGATAGATAGATAGATAGATAGATAGATAGATAGATAGATAGATAGATAGATAGATAGATAGATAGATAGATAGATAGATAGATAGATAGATAGATAGATAGATAGATAGATAGATAGATAGATAGATAGATAGATAGATAGATAGATAGATAGATAGATAGATAGATAGATAGATAGATAGATAGATAGATAGATAGATAGATAGATAGATAGATAGATAGATAGATAGATAGATAGATAGATAGATAGATAGATAGATAGATAGATAGATAGATAGATAGATAGATAGATAGATAGATAGATAGATAGATAGATAGATAGATAGATAGATAGATAGATAGATAGATAGATAGATAGATAGATAGATAGATAGATAGATAGATAGATAGATAGATAGATAGATAGATAGATAGATAGATAGATAGATAGATAGATAGATAGATAGATAGATAGATAGATAGATAGATAGATAGATAGATAGATAGATAGATAGATAGATAGATAGATAGATAGATAGATAGATAGATAGATAGATAGATAGATAGATAGATAGATAGATAGATAGATAGATAGATAGATAGATAGATAGATAGATAGATAGATAGATAGATAGATAGATAGATAGATAGATAGATAGATAGATAGATAGATAGATAGATAGATAGATAGATAGATAGATAGATAGATAGATAGATAGATAGATAGATAGATAGATAGATAGATAGATAGATAGATAGATAGATAGATAGATAGATAGATAGATAGATAGATAGATAGATAGATAGATAGATAGATAGATAGATAGATAGATAGATAGATAGATAGATAGATAGATAGATAGATAGATAGATAGATAGATAGATAGATAGATAGATAGATAGATAGATAGATAGATAGATAGATAGATAGATAGATAGATAGATAGATAGATAGATAGATAGATAGATAGATAGATAGATAGATAGATAGATAGATAGATAGATAGATAGATAGATAGATAGATAGATAGATAGATAGATAGATAGATAGATAGATAGATAGATAGATAGATAGATAGATAGATAGATAGATAGATAGATAGATAGATAGATAGATAGATAGATAGATAGATAGATAGATAGATAGATAGATAGATAGATAGATAGATAGATAGATAGATAGATAGATAGATAGATAGATAGATAGATAGATAGATAGATAGATAGATAGATAGATAGATAGATAGATAGATAGATAGATAGATAGATAGATAGATAGATAGATAGATAGATAGATAGATAGATAGATAGATAGATAGATAGATAGATAGATAGATAGATAGATAGATAGATAGATAGATAGATAGATAGATAGATAGATAGATAGATAGATAGATAGATAGATAGATAGATAGATAGATAGATAGATAGATAGATAGATAGATAGATAGATAGATAGATAGATAGATAGATAGATAGATAGATAGATAGATAGATAGATAGATAGATAGATAGATAGATAGATAGATAGATAGATAGATAGATAGATAGATAGATAGATAGATAGATAGATAGATAGATAGATAGATAGATAGATAGATAGATAGATAGATAGATAGATAGATAGATAGATAGATAGATAGATAGATAGATAGATAGATAGATAGATAGATAGATAGATAGATAGATAGATAGATAGATAGATAGATAGATAGATAGATAGATAGATAGATAGATAGATAGATAGATAGATAGATAGATAGATAGATAGATAGATAGATAGATAGATAGATAGATAGATAGATAGATAGATAGATAGATAGATAGATAGATAGATAGATAGATAGATAGATAGATAGATAGATAGATAGATAGATAGATAGATAGATAGATAGATAGATAGATAGATAGATAGATAGATAGATAGATAGATAGATAGATAGATAGATAGATAGATAGATAGATAGATAGATAGATAGATAGATAGATAGATAGATAGATAGATAGATAGATAGATAGATAGATAGATAGATAGATAGATAGATAGATAGATAGATAGATAGATAGATAGATAGATAGATAGATAGATAGATAGATAGATAGATAGATAGATAGATAGATAGATAGATAGATAGATAGATAGATAGATAGATAGATAGATAGATAGATAGATAGATAGATAGATAGATAGATAGATAGATAGATAGATAGATAGATAGATAGATAGATAGATAAACAGACAGACAGACAGACAGATATAAAAATTGATAGATAGATAGATAGACAGACAGATAGATATAAAAATAGAAATGAGGAATGAATACTAAAATATAGATAGACAGACAGACAGATAGATATAAAAATAGAAATGAGGAATGAATACTAATATATAGAATTAATCCAACCTTCTTGGAATATAAAAAGATAAATAAACTATTTATCATGGCAATTATCCACAAAATAATGAATCCTCTATAGAACGTTCTTTATAATTGCTTTGATTAGAATGTAAATGTAATATAAATTGTTTAAAGTTTCAATTAAAATACCTATGTCATCCATTAAAATTTTATTTGACTACTTATAAATTTTAATAATGCTCTTTTGAGATTCACTCGATAGAGCTAACTTCTACGTTCCACTAATAAATATAATTACTTTCAACTATTTAGTTTTGAGTGGAAATATGTTCTCCAATTACTCGACTACAAATGCATTTAAAACAAAACATGGGAAACCTAATTGTACAAATTATTTCAAAAATGAACGTTTATTATCATTATAATTCAAATTAAATATTCCTAATAGGGAAACAAAATTAAAACGCGACATTTCGATGTTTTATTTCATGTAGATAACATATAGTTATTTTCTATTTTTACAGAAAGTAAAATATATATATAATTATATATTTATCAATACAATCAGAAAGTATAATTTTTTTAAAGCAATAATGCCCCTCATTATAACTGCGAAACGTAATTTACATATAAAAATTAATAATTAGGTAGGATAGAGTGGGGTAAGTGCAGCCAAGGGGTAAGTGTGGCCACGGATTCTTATTTTTTTAAAACATTGATATTTCACTAAAAACCCCATTAGGTATTCTCTTTTGATGTTCACTAAAAAGTCTAGCAATGTCTATCTTGATAGTGCTTCTTTTTTATTTTTAAAAAGTGCTAAAATTTTGGCTCTCAATGAAAGTTTGCGTTTTGAAAGTTTGCTACATTTTAATGTTTTTATCCTAATGCCTATAATATCAAAACTTTGCATTCTTATCAAATCTAATAAGTATTTTTCAACCATGCACCTTATTTCGGAATTGAACTAATGGTTTAGCATTGACAGCCGTGGTTACAATTGCCAAGTCAGGCAAGTACAACCATGACTATAACAACTTATACTTGGTTCAACAACTACTTGGACTGAAAACAAAGATGTCATTCCTCGTGATGCTGATGTCATTATTGCAATAATCCCTGAACCAGCTATTGGCAGGCGATGAGATTTGACATTTCCAGTCACTTTCTCCTTGTACAACCTTCAATAAGTCGCCTGACTCATGTAAATAGTGTATTTTTAGCCAAGTTATAAGTTTGTTAAGTTTAGATTTGGAAGTGTGTTTAGTTAAAAAACCTAATAAGAAAAATTTCAAGAAAAATTTTAATATTCAAATTTCATGTAAAGTTCTTCCAAGACCTGGACATAAAAGAATTGCCCTTAAAAACTTCATAAAACTATATAAAAAAGTTCGAAAACATATGTCACTCATGTGCAAATCATATATAAGCACATAAACATTGTAACCTAAATCATAATTCTTCAAAACAAAATAAAAAACTACATTATAGATTGTACTTAATTTTTCAATCCCCCCATCAAAGTTCGTATCTCCCAAACGGTTTGAGATAACAAATACAAAACAAAAACTATCAGAATCACTACAATTCAAGGTATAACATGGTATAAAATAATTATTATGTGGGTGTAGTCTATGGGTGTTTGAGGAGCGTGGTTGCAATTGCCCGGAAAATTGGGACAAGTGAACCAGCGGACATTAAAAAAGATTATATAAGTAGGGTAGATAACAATTTGTAGATTTTTTTAAAAATCTAATTGCAAGTTCTTGTAGCTAAATATCCCCAAAAAGGGTGTGCAGAGTTTTGTTGTTTTTATGTTCTTTATAGTTAACGCGTAGAAGAAGTTTTAAAATTAAAATATATATATATGTATCCTGGTTGCACTTACCCCACTCCACCCTATTTACAAAAAAAAAATTAAAAAATTAAGTTTTATAATTATTCTAATGCTTTTCTTTCGTATGAGCACAAATTAAAAGATTAACTTTAAATATTTTTATTTCTTAATAGAGCAAATTAATATTGTTTTTGTGAAAGTGTTCTTTTATGACATAATAAATTCAAGTTAAGGTTCTATCTGAACGAGTAAACAAAAATACTGGTTACATCTGGAATCTGTCAGAGGGAAAAAAACTAAACAACAATAAGGAGTGCGTCTGAAAGTCAGTTGTTTGGAAAATATATTAAGTCATTTCGTTCTAAAATCATCCAGGGAGGTAAAAAATTAGGATTATTTTTAAGTTTGGCACACGCACTGTGCAAAAAAATCAGTATCATAAAGGGCATAACAATATTACAACAATTATTGACTTCAAATTAAATTATTTTTAATATATTCTCTTATTCAAACAAGCACAGTTAAAAATAGGTACTCAAAAATAAGTAAAATGAACTCATTTTAGAGTGCAATCGGTGCTTATCATAGCCCGGAATACGTAAGTCTCATTTTTGGAAAAGACATGTACTGGGGGGAGTTTAACCCCACCCCCTCTCCCCCTCCCCCATCCACCTCCCCAATAATATGGAAACCTTGAAAGTCGGGAATTTCAAGTTTTAAAAACCCCCGAGTTGGGAAATTTTAATTCTGAAGGAAATTAATATTATTAACACATGAAAGCTAGGGAAGATTAGAAATTGTCCCACTTGTAAGATCACATTTAAATGAGACCTCAGAACGGACACTGCATTGGTATACGGGTGCAAGAAATTAATGCTTTTTCCTAAAATATATATAAAAAAAGATGAAAAATGTCGATAAGTTGGAACTGATAATTTTCAGCACAGTTGAGTTGGAAATTTCGAATAGTTGAGTTGAGAATTTCGTATAGTTGAGTTGAGAATTTCGAATCGTGAAGTTGGGAAATTTCTTGTTTCAACCCTCCAAAATATTTTTTGTATAAAGGCACTGTCGACAATTACAACCAAGACATAACGGGAATCGAACCCGTATCCTAGAGCACCACAGTCCAGTGTCTCATCCGTTGTAATACCAGGGTGACGTGAAGAAGTTATAAACAAAATAAATGTTAAAAGGGTGTGCCAAAAGAATGGGAAGTAAGATAATTGAATTGTAATAACTCAGTTTCAAATTAAATAATTTGATAGTTCCAAAATGGCGGTAAACTGAAACTACATATTTAAAAATAGAAGTAGAAGGCCTTAATTACTTTCTAGTGAAAAGAAAAGAAATCCTCATTACGAAATTAAAACTCCATATATAACAAAGTATTTATCTTTAATTTTAACTTTAACGTGGTATAGTCAATTGAACTGCGCATGCGCGTTACCCATATTGCAACTATGAAATTGACTTAAACAATTAGTTCAATTTTAAAGAACGGGAAAAGGGGTTCCATATACGGTGGAAATATAAAAAAAAATCAATTCGCACAAACACGCAGATGTATGCAAGTTTAATCGATTTGTTTTCGTCAAAATACTTCAGAATAATTTAAGTGATTTTAATACTTAGTTTTGTTAGCATGAATTTCTATGAATATATTTTGCCTGATTTATTTAAAAAAAAATAGATTTTATCAAGTAATTTTATGTCAATGATAACATCTGTAATAATACCAATGAAAGGAAGGATGTTTTTTCTGATGTACCCGTTTTTAATAGATTGATTACACTATTGTAAAGATTGGATTATTGCGACGAGGACTAGAGGCAATGGATTTAAGTTATGCAAATCATAGCTTGAAACAGAAGAAATAAGTATTTTTATAATAGAAATTGAATAGTTTGCCTTATTATGTTGTCAATCATTCAGGAGTTGATAATTTTCAAAAGCAATTTGATCGGCATTAGGGAACAGTGAGGATGTAGACTGGACCAACCTTGCTGGGCCTAGAGTCTAGTTGGTCGACATTGTTTGAATGTATTATTTAATGTGGAAAAATAATCATTACATGGTCTGAATATTAATATAGCCGGAAATTAAAAAAAAAAATTCATTCCATTTTTTCACTGATAAAAAAAGGTTTTTAAAAATGAGTACCTGAATATACTCGTTTTTTCTTGAGTACAATTGCATCGTAAATGAGCGATGACGAACTCAAATTAAAAAATCGTACTATCTCAAAAATGAGCAGTATGATTTAAAATTGCTAATCTCAGCTTTTGTTCAAGCCATCTTAACAAAGTGACCTGAGAAACTTAAAATAGTTGTTCAGAATATGGTTTGATTGAAAAAAGACGATTGCTTAAATGGAAACTGAGTAATTACGACTCAATTATCTTACTTTCCATTCTTTTGGCACAACTTGTTAACATTTCTTCTGATTATAACTGTTTCAAGTCTCCCTTGTAGTACAACGGATAAGGCACTGGAGTATAGTGCCTTAGGATGGGTTGGTTGTAATTGTTGATATTGACTGAAAGGGATTTATGAAGACAGCCTATGTAAGCAAGCAACTGCTCTTTTTATTCATCTTTACTCATTGTACTCATTTTTGAGTACATATCTTTTTAAAAATGAAACTGATGCGTTCGGAAAGCATAGTATGTACTCAAAAATGAGTACATTTTACTATATTTGTTCAGAAGATGGTTTTCCACATTATTTGACGTTGATTGCTTAAATAATCGGCTTCTCTTCGTTAGAACTAAAGAGCCCCTCCATACTTTAGTATTTCCTTTAGTGTTATGAATGCAACATCTTCAATCCAACTAAATTTTGCCTGAATATCGTTTGCGCTTCGAGAATAATTAGTTTAATAAAAAAAATTTAGAACTCTATTTCTGCTCTAAGACAATACCTGCCAATCACACATATTTTTCAATTAACGTGTTATTTTCTTTTTGGGAATATCTTCCAGCATTTTAATTATACCCTTCATTCTAAACGCACAAAAAATCAAGTCTCCGTTTTTAATAAACTTTAAGCTTTATCCTATACACTTGTACGAATTCTTTCGAAATAAAGAAAATATTAAAAACAAAGAACAAACAAGCAAATAACGAGTATTTCTTTGAAAAAGATGTTATTTGGTGAACAATAAGGTAAATAATTTTTTAAACAAACATGCCTTGTAAATGCCTTGCGTTTTCAATATTTCACACACATTGATACCTAATTTCTTATCGAACTTTAAAATATGTATGCCAATCGTGCTATTTGTCGAGCACTTATAGTGTCAAAAAAAATCATCCAAAAAACGTAGCATATAATTTTGTCCTGATACTCCATGTAGCTGCTTTAAAGACGTTTCACGTAAAAAAAAACTTATAAACAATATATATGAAGTCAAAACAATTTATAGCCATTCTTATGAGGGTTTCTTTTTTGGTACCCTATACTTCAGAACAATTGTATTTAACCTTAAATACGAGTTCTTGGGGACACACAAAAAAAAAATTAATATGTGTGGTTTTTGTCCTCAAATTTGTACGAAAGTCGTAACATAAGAAGAGGTACATAACATAATTTAATTTACTTATCCATGTTATATATAATTATCGTCGTGTTTAGTCCAATATTACAACATTCAACACACATTATTGGGGGAGAGGGGGGGGGGGGTTACACAAGACAATTATTATTATTATTTTTAATTACTGAAGTCTTCATTTATTCATAGGTTACATAGGTTGGAAATACACTGCTAAAAATAGGTATTCAAAAATAAGTAAAATGCAATCATTTTTGAATACATTCGATGCTTATCATGATTTCGAATACATAAGTTTCGATTTTGAAAAAGACATGCGGTTAAAAATGAGTTTAATGGGTAAAAATGAATAAAAAGAGCAGATGCTAGGCTACAAAGGTTGCCTTCATAAATCCCTTTCAATAAATGTCGACAATTAAATCCAATGATAACGGGAATCGAACCCAAATCTGCAGGCATCGCTGTACAGAGTCTTATCCGTTAAGCTACCAGGGCGACGTGAAGAAGTTATAAACAGAAGTAATGTTAAAAGGTGTGCCAAAAGAATGGGAGGTAATATAATTGAATTGTAATAACTCAGTTTCCATTGAAGCAATCGACATCAAATAACGTGGAAAACCATCTTCTGAAAAACTATTTTAAATTGGTCATGTCGCTTTTTTAAGATGGCTTGAACAGAAGTTGAGATTAGCAATATTAAATCACACTGCTCATTTTTCAGAAAGTTCGGTTTATTAAATTTGATTATGTCATCGTTCATTTAGAATACAATTGTACTCAAAGGAAAAGCGAGTAGGTTCATGTATTCCTATTTAATTACCTTTTTTTTACAGTGTAGGTTGGAAATACATTTCCACTGAGTAAACTGATCAAGGAATCGCGATCAATTCCCTAAACTATTTATTATTCTTAACAGATCTCTACCATAACCTGACACACCACACAAAATCACCTCGTATGCCCAGCTCAGTATCAAACAACCTCCAGGCATCGAAGTCCAATTCAACACATCCACAAACAAAACAAAAAATAAGAACAAAACACAAAAAGGCCCGCCGGCAGTCACGTGACTATTCTCACTGTTCGTGGCAGACGGTTTCTTCCCCTCAAAGGCATGAAGTCGGAAATTGGATTTTGTGCACAAGGAACCCGGTTGAGAAACATGACCACTCCATAGAGGGACACCATTCTGTGCTCTAACTCTTGGACGACTTTTTTTTAAAAAAATGGCGTTGGATAAAATGGGATGGCATAGCGACTTAGCATGTCAGCTTCACGGTGGCATGTCAAGAAAGAAAGAATATATTGTGACGTTGCGCGATGTTTTATTTGATCGTAAACTAGGTGGGGAATGTTTTGGGTGGGTTTGGAAAAGGAAAGGTTGATTGATTTGTTTACTTGTGTACATTGTCACATTTCTCCGCAAACAAACGAATAACTGAATTTTAAGATAATTTTTTTTTCGTGGAAGGGTTAATTTTTGATGTGATTTGAAATGTAAGTTAAACTATCGTAACTTAAGGTAATGTAAGTTAAACTATCGTAACTTAAAGTTACTTGTAATGCCGTCACAGAAAAAAAAATTTGGGGGGGTTTGGGACAAGAAATTTCCCAACTTAACGATTCGAAATTTTTAACTTAATGTTTCGAAATCCCCAACTTAACGCCGTTGAGTGCCAGCTCAGGTGTTATCCTCGTTATCTGAGCATGGTTAAAAAATACGAGGCATTGTTCCCGGGTCTTTATTTTGAGATAGGCCCCGAACCAACGCCAATATCCCAATGTGTAGTTTTAGTGCGACGCTAATTAACAAAACCAAACTTAACGATTCGAAATTCCCAATTCAACAGCGATAAAAATCCCCAATTCGAACTTATCGACATTTTCAACTATTTTATAGATTGCAATATTAAACAGTCCTCTCGAAAGTGTTGATTTGTTGCACGCGTGTTACAATGCAGTGTCCGTTCTGAGTTCTAATTGAAGTATAATCTTACAAGTAGGGCAATTTCCAATCTTCCCTCGCTTTCATTTGCTAATAATATAAATTTCCTTCAGGCATAAATTTTTCTAACTCAAAGATTTTTAAAACACGAAATTACCAATTGTTAAGGTTTCCAGATTACCGGGGGTGAGGGGGGCTCAAACTCCCCCCGGTGCGACAATCCTGGCTACATAGACTCTTGAGTGGGGTACTTGGACCCTAACAAAAATATTTTAGTCACTCCTGGGTCTGCTGTCATAAAAATATTGACGTGATTCACCATCTATTCAACAGGTAGTGGTTTTAACAACCGGTAGCAACAAGAAAGAGTGATTTAAAACATTTTTTTTGTTTTCAGTTAAAGAAACCAGGGTCCAAGTAACCCCAAGATAGGTACTATAATTTAAGTTTAGTTAAACTTATAGTTTTCTTTAATGCATTTAAAATTAACAAGATATACTTTCACTTCATTTAAATAAATAACTAAAAACTCATTATGATATTTTAAATCTCTTCATGCTCACTTGTAATATATTTTATGTTTGTACACAATTCGGTAAAATATGATTTTTTGTATTATCCGGGAAAATTGAAGAGCGAACGTGCAATATGTGTTTTGTCCAAAATTTCTAAATATTAAAATTATTCCATCACTGAGTTCACCTCAGAATTTTCTGTCTTTCTTAACTCTTTTATTTTTCAAAAATAAGTTTAGTTCCTAAAAAAATTCAACTTCCAAAAATTTATTTGAGTTAATGAATTAAGAAAAAACAATTGCGTGTGACAAAAGTTTTGCATGTTTGCCTGTTAATTACACTTTGTAAAACCTTATATTGTACAACATACGAACATTGTGTATCCTGTGTAAGTAACTAAACTAACAAAATATATTTTAACAGGTTAATAGAAACATCCCAGAAATAAATATTTTATTAGTACTTCATTTTTGAAAGTATTTTAAAATGTGTGATTGAAACACTATTTCTTTTAATTTTGGAATAAATTCTATGGATAATAAAGTTCAATCGTAAACAAATATTTTTTTAACGACTAAATTCATTTTTAAATAATCCCTCTTTACTCTTTTGAATTTTCAGACAAATAAGTAAAAAAAATTACTTATTAGATTAAATTCAAATATTCATTTTCGGCGAAATTTCACAATAGATTTCACAATTTTTTTCATTATGATTTCTCGTAATTAGTTAATAAAAATAGCCATTTGTATATTTTTAAATAAATATATATATGGATGAAGAAAAATTACAATTTTCGAAACAATTATTTAACAAAAATAAAAAGTATTAAAATTATAAATTTATTTAAAGCAATACAGACCCTTTCCCATTTTTCTCCAAAATAATACGGTTTATAAAAAAAAAATTATGAATTTTATAGCAATTATATTCCCATAAGTTTTGTTTCTAACCAAAATAATTTGTAAAATTAAATTAAATTTCTTAAATTCATAAACAATACTTCTAAAGTTACGTATTCTCTCTATAGACCATTATGCCAAAGAATTTTCTCACTTTTTAAAAACGTTTTATTTACAAACTTAAACCAGAAAAAATGTAAAATATTGCACTGCATATCTGTGATATTGAACAAACACATTATATATATTTTTTTATACTTTAATCATAAAATAAATAGGGAATTTTCTCACTTTTTAAAAACGTTTTATTTACAAACTTAAACCAGAAAAAATGTAAAATATTGCACTGCATATCTGTGATATTGAACAAACACATTATATATATTTTTTTATACTTTAATCATAAAATAAATATTAAAAAATTGTTGTCTGCTTAATTCTTCACTATTTCGAATTTTATTCGAAAAAGATACTTTTCTAAGACATTTGTCTTCTGACGTATTACTAACTTTCTGAATTTCTCAAATTATTTCTTAAGAAGTTGTGTTCCTTTACGTAGTACCATACAAACCTCCTTAAATGAATTTAAAAGTATTTTACTTCCAACCTCAACATAAAGAATTTATTATAAAAAAATAATCTAAGTAGCAGTGTAATTATATCACATTAAATATTACTTATAAACTATAATACAAATTTTATTTTAATTATTACTAATTTTCTACGACATTGTCTTAGAGTATTATTACTATTTAATTAATTGAGTAATACTATACTTATAATTTCAAGTTATATAATATTTATAAGATAATAATTCTTCCAAAATAACCAATGGGAACAGAAAAATATATTATTTTAAAGTTATTATTATTATAAAGGATTCTACCCACCCATATCACCAAATTTATATTAATAGTATTTCACATTTCTGAATTTAAGAAAAAGAACCTTCGCAATTCACATCAATATCAATATGCCAAAAACACTTTTTCAAAATTAGGTTTTTAGAGCATAAAAATTTCCAATTGTTCGGCAAGCAATTATCTCTACAATTCTGTGTCAACTTGTCCCAAATTCAGTAATTAAAATTATTTTTACACGATTTTTATAGGTTATACATGGAGAACGGCTTCTATTTTTTTTTAATTAGCTCGCTGTAGATGATTAATTTATCTAAAAGTTTACTCTTCCCTTCATTTATAGCAACTGTAAGAGGAACTAAAATTACATTATCATGATAAATTGGAATAATAAAATTGTTTCAATCGTTTTCTAGAAATTCATGAAAGAACATAAATTGAACAATGTCAACTATCTTTATAATGCTCGATTTTAATCTTAACTACGCTAGGATGCTCCATAGACATAGCTTAGAGTAGTTTATAAACTCTGTAAAAAAATTATTAGCTTAGCATAGCTTATAAATTCTGGAATAGCTTATTCACTTAGCATAGCTTATAAATTCTGGAATAGCTCATTTGCTTAGCCTAGCTTATAAACTCTGAAATAGCTTATTAGCTTGGCATAGCTATGGAATAGCTTATTAGCTTAGCATAGCTTATTAGCTTAGCATAGCTTATAAACTTTGGAATAGCTTAGCTTAGCAGAGCTTATAAGCTCTTGAATAGCTTATTAGCTTAGCATTGCTTATAGACTCTGGAATAGCTCACATTTTCACAGCATTATAAAAGATGTATTTAAATTATATTATAAAGATACATTATAAAAGACATTTTAAAGATAATTGAATCGATTAATTCAGATACTCGGTAAGTGTACTACGTCTAACTTTCGGGAAACAAAGAAAAACGTTCTATGTTTGATATTAATATAGATTTTGACTTTAAAAAAATTAGAGAATTAGTTAACATCTTCTAGAAGTGGATATTGTCTGTAATTAAATTATAATATGTATAGATTACTTTAAAAGAAATGCAATTAGCGGGTTTCAGTAATAAAATACGTTTTTACTGTATAAACGTACATTTTTTAAAGTTAATTTAGAAAGAATAGCACTTGACAAGATTGAGCACAAAACTATGTATTTCTCACATAAGATTTTTATTGACTGAATCAGATTGTCAGAATTCAAACAAGTCTTCTTGACAGCGTGGATATAGAGTGGAACTACGGAAAGAGAAATCCGCGGTTTAAATCTACTCATCGATATTGCATTATTTAAAATCGTTCTCAATTTTATCAAAGTAAATTTCGTTAAAAAAAAGACAAAATAAATTTCCTCAATTTGACGAAATATTTCATCAAAAACGACAAAAGTTTTTGTCAAATATGATAATGCTTGATTAACAGTGTAGAAAGTTAAAATTAACATTCAACTTTCTTCCAGAACAATTAAACTCCTTCAAACACAACGACAATGGCGGAAGAGTACCGCATCCGGCTTGTGACGCTGGGCGGGGGCGGCTCAGGGAAGAGCTCCATCGTGAAGCGGTTCCTCTTCAACAGCTTCTGCGACAAGCACAGGCCCACGGTGGAGGACCTCTACTGCAGGGAGTTCGACCTCGAGGCCATGACCCTGAAGGTGGACATTCTGGACACGGCCGGGGACTTCCAGTTCCCCGCCATGAGGAGACTGTCCATTGCCACGGCACACGCTTTCCTCCTGGTGTACAGCGTGGACAGTGCAGAGTCATTCCGAATCGTCAAGGATTGCTTTCAGGTGAGGCATTTGCCATTGTTAAAATTGAGCGTGGGCATAGACCTAAACTTGTATTGGAGCCTTGTGCCTCCCTCCCATCTACCCCAGTAATTTGAAAAAGCCCGGGCCTTAATAACTTTGAAAACTTCACGCCAATGAGCGTGAGTGGAGTTGGTTGAATTGGAGACGTAGGTACAAGAACCAGACATCTCCACTTTTTTCTGATTCATACTTTTTCACTTATTCTTATAAAGAAAAAAAATCCTCTATCGATTGGTGCAAGAAACAGACCACCAGGGTTCACGTTAAAGAAACAACAGTCTCAATTCTAAACATTACTAGTTTCTTTCTTTAAATAGTCAGTCCTCTATTTACCACTAAACTGTCTAGGCCACTGTATAGCACTGCAGGTTCAGTGGGCGGCAAGCAACTGAATAGCTACTACATTTTGCAAATATCGAACTTCTGTGTATATATATATATATTTACAGAAGTTCGATATTTTTAAAATAACCCGAATTTAGAAGAGATACCTGTGCTCATCTATTTTTGTCCATGTGGATGATTATCCAGAAGTTTTACCTGACAGCAACGTTAAGACGCCAAGTAAAATTTGGTAGTACTAATCTGACATAAAGTGATTCTGAAATACATATAGTACTTCAAAATCACAAAAGGCAGGGGGGGGGGAGTGGGGATAGCTCGGAAAATTTCACCTAAGGAAACAACGATCTGAAAGTCGTGGCTGTATCTAGTAAACCACTTGAAAATAATGTTCTCTTTCAGGAAATCAGAGACCAAAAGTCAGACTTCCAGGAGGTCCCCATCGTGGTGGTGGGCAACAAATCCGACCTAGCCGACGAACGTCGGGCCGTCACCAAAGAAGACGCCGCCGAGTGGCTCTTCTGCGAGCTCCCGAGACTCCGAGCCAAGATCCTGGAGTGTTCCGCCAAGGACAACACCCACATCAAGGACATCTTCCGAGCCTTCCTCACCCTCTCCAAACTCCCCTTGCCCGCAGAAGGCCTGAGACGCCGTTCCAGCGCCCACGCGGCAGGTGGCTCTTCTTCGTCCGGTTCCAACCGGCTGCAGTGTCCAGAAGGGTCGGCGTCTGCAGCTGGGGAGGACACGGCTCCGGGAAGCCCTATCCACCAGCAGCGCAGCTTCAAGCCCCGCAGCCGCAGCCTGATCCGCAGGACCAGCAAGAAGGTGCAGAAGATGAAAGACGCCGCTGCGGCTGCGCATCACGGGACGACGGCCAACATCGACGACTGCTGCATATCGTGACTTTGGTCTGGCGATGCTGTGAAACACCTGTTGGTGGATCTCTTTTTTGGGGCACAATATCTGAGTATTGAGCTTTTCTGTGGATTTTTTTTGAGTTGTTTGTCCTTACTGGTACTGAAACGTCGGGTTTTGTGAATGGAATCGGATGTAGAAGGACTTGGTTTTGTGTCGACTCTTGAACATTTTACTCTTTAAGTTGAACTTTTGATGTGGTGATGTTAGACTTGCCATTTGTGATTTGTTTGTATGATTGCCAAAGAGAATTCTGGATGATGCATTGATGAAAGTGAGCGTTTTAGAGTGACTTGTGATGTAATGAAATTCTGGTGTTTTACTTTATGAACTGGATTAGCATTATTATAAGAAAATTAATTAGTTTATATACCGCAATCAATTCCTTAATATGTATAAAGGGCTTGTTGGTTGTCAAATATACAAATCATAAAAATAAACACAAAAATGAGTTAACACCACTTTCTATTACTAAGGCAGCCAGATCAATCATTTGGCAAAGTGGTGTAAACGTGATTGTTCAACAGGTTGCGCTACAGTGAGTTTAATGTAATTCCACTTAGCATTATATCCAAGTCGAGATGAAAATTTTAATTGCTTTTTTCTAAAAACTCCGTTTTAGGACTTACACTATTTGCCAGCCAACCATCCCAAATCCATTATTAGTATCAGATAAGAATTTAAATGCGATTTCACTACATCTGTTTACATTTTGTTTGTTTTGTGATTGAAATAAATTTTAGGATAGTGCATTACAAAGAAATTAATTCTACAGTTGTTTTATACAATTGACGATGTTAGTGCAAGAACCAGACATCTCTACTCTTTTTGGATTTACACTTTTTCACGTATTCCTATAAAGAAAAAATCCTTTATCAATTGGTGCAAGAACCAGCCAGCTCTAAACAATGGCTATAGAGATATATAGGAAAAGAAGCTGTACTTTTGTGTTATGCGATGCAAGAAACGAACAGTGTTTTTCGTCCTCCCTGAACAATTTTGAAAACTGGAGCTGTCTGGTTCTTACACTCACGACTTTGATTATTGTATTGTCAAAAAGTAGATTATTAATCACTTTATTAATATTTCAAAATTGTAAAAGATACTTGACTTGGTAGTTAATTCAATGCAATGAAAAAATTTATTGGTTTAAAAACATTTTTATATCTAAAACTCGTTACAGACTATTGATGGCATTGATCAACGATTAAGTAACATTCAATCTAATCTTGTGAAAAGGCGATTTCTATAACGTTTCTGATAATTGCCAATTCTGAATATATCCTTTTTTTTATAATAATAGCATGCGCATGTTAACACTAGTCAAGTTATAATTGTTAATCATTGAAATTGATGTAAAATAAATTTAACAACCGGATGTGCGGAACAATACTTCTGTTTCATTCTATTTTTGCTTATAGATATATAAAAGAAATTATATTTTTAAGTTTCTATGAACTAGAATCTATAGATATAGAAACGTGGGAATATCTGAATTTATAAAGAACAAGAATTTAAAATGTTACACATTTGTCCTTTTATGTATGTGAAAAGCTTTTTTTTTTGTTGAAGTGCCATAGCAAATTAAAATGCAGCATGAACTATTTATTGGAGTTTTAGATAAACTTGTCAATTGATAGAGACACTCCATTTTGCCATTCATGTTGGTTTAGATATGTTAAACATGAAATAGTTTTCTTTTACAAAAACTGTTAAATCCGAAGTAATTAGGATTGGCAGATTAGCTTGAATTAACCAATACTTTCAGAAATATTGCTAATTAATTATATTTGTCTCCCATATAAACAGAAACAAGTTTTTGATAATTACATTTTTATATTAATTTTTTTCGGACAGGTTCTGCAACAATAAAGTTTGTAAGAAATATTAATGTTAAATATTATGCCTTGTTAAATCTTCGTGGTTTATAAATTCAAGAAATAGAACGTATTATCCGATGTAATAAATAATTGGTCATATATTACAACTTTCGGTAAATTTAAAATTATATACAGATTTGAGCCCTCTAGTTTCAAAATCAGATATATCCATTTTCATATATTTTACAGGAAACGCTGAAAACTATTGACGGATAAGTACTTTTGGATATAAACGCATGACTTGGAACGCATATTTAAACTGGATTCATACACTTTTAGTCAATACCACTTTGCTATGTGATGTAGTGCATTGAAAACTTGTAAACAATATAAAAAAACGATTTGGCTAAAATGTGAATCTATCTGAGTTTGAAACTATAAAGTATACTCATTTAAGGTATATTTACCATAAAAGATTTCCAACTTTTGAAAAAATATTAAACATCGAATTTTATTGCGCATTATTTTTTTACTTATTCCTTTCTGTAGTTTTAAAATGTTATCTAATCAAATTAATATAAATTTCATTTAATTAGACATTATTCATGATTAATTGCACAAATTCTTAGTTCAGATAGATATTCCTCCCTTTAAATGCCAAAAAAAAGCTAATTAAAAATAACAATTAAATCCATTTCTGATATATTTTCACAAATGAAAAGTGTATTGGTTTTGAAGTCAATGTCTATATTAGTAACTCTAGAAAACACATATCTTGGAACAAATTTGACAGTAGAACTACCTTGTTTTTATTAAAAAAACTCTCATATTTTGAGATTTTCAGTTGATTTTTACACGCAATTTTCCAGAGGAAATTACTGTTTTTAAAGTGGACCATACCAGTGAGCTTTGAGAATGCCTTTTGGGATTTGTACTTTTTTAAGCCCCTTTTCTTGATTTAGAAAACAGAAGTTATGTCTAGGTGAGTATATGTATGGCCCATGAAACAGCTTATCCCTTTCAAAATAGAATGTAATTGCAAATGTAAAAATAGAAATTATCAAAAAAATTATCTGAAAGTGTATACTTTGAAAGTCAAAAATGATCCAAAATTTTTAGAAAATCATTAATTTTTAATATATTTAAATTATTAGTACTAATACCGAGTATTTTATATGAGTTTTTTAAATACCATTGTTAAAAGGGATTGTGAATCTAACGAAACTGTTTATAAGGTATTAGATTCAATCTCGTAAAAATTTCCAATGTTAATTGGAAATTTTGGACATACATTTTAACACACACACAAACGAAAGATATTTCATCATTCAATTTGACAAAAAGTTTAATATATTATTGCCCATCATAAAGTATTTAATACATAACCAAACACTATATTATATGTTAAAAAATGCAATTTCTAAACTTAAATCCGATTCTAAAGATTATTCATGGACAGAATTAGCAAAACAAATTAGACCCAAATGTCATTCCTGATATTTAAGATTTAAACTTCAAATTGATTGTTTGATTGAAATTTTGAAAAACTAAATACTGATATTTTATTTGACGAAGAAATATTTTGCTTGCCTTTAGGACGCTTTATCTGTATGATCCACATTTTATTATCTTCTGTACACAATGGTACAGCCGCGGAAAAAAAAACGAACCACCGATGATTATTTCGTTAGTTTTTATAGTAGAGCTAAACTTAATATACCATTTTGTAGGAAATAAAGTCTACTATACACTGATATACAAAAAATTTGCATAGGGGACTATCTTCATATTAAAATCCGCACCAACTTTAAAATTTCCCATAGCAACACCCAATTTTGATTCAATATTTAAAATCTACGACAAAATTTATCGTTGAATATCAATTTGCAAGTCATTTGGTTAAGTAGTTTTTTAATTATGAATATCGAAAGTTTAGAACTCGTAATGTTAAATGAATTTCTTAAACTTTTAATCATATCTTTCGAAATAATAATTTTATTAAGCTGATATTTTTATCTGTGTTACTTCTAAAAAACCCAAATAAAATACACTAACTTTCATTACTTATATGTATATTTTTTAATTTTATTTAAATTAGGATATTAATATTCATAAAATTTATGAATAGCAACCATGCTATATTTTGATAGGGATGGATTCAGAAAAGCGTTTTATATGCATATCTAATATTTCATGATTTTCCTCTTTGTAGTTTTTTGGCAATATTATAATGTGCATCAAATGATCATTTAAGGGGTCATACACAAATTTAAAATCTGCAGAACTTAACAGAAATCTACTAATTTTGAGAATTAAAAGCGCAGTGATCGCGTTGGCATAATATTCTAAATTCTTATATAGAGGCGAAGGGTATACGGGAGTGGGGGAATGAATGACCATGGAAAAAGAAGAACCACGACTAACTACTACTTTTCTACCAGCGTACTTTATTTCGAAGTCTCACTAATACTTTGTTCACTGTGGAAGTAGCCCCTCAAATAAGATCGATACATATTGTCTAATATCTCTGCATATAAATGTAGGAAATTAACCAAAATTTGTATTTAGATTATTTTGAGGGCGGGGAACATTTCTGCGCTATCAAAAGTAGGTGTTGCTATTGAAAATTTTAAAGTTGGTGCGGATTCTAGTATGAAGATAGTCCCCTATGCAAATTTTTTGTATATCAATGTATAGTAGACTTTATTCCCTACAAAATGGTATATTAAGTTTAGCTCTACTATAAAAACTAACGAATTAATCATCGGTGGTTCGTTTTTTTTTTCCGCGGCTGTACATACAAAGTACAAACAGATCCTGGGAACTGGGTTCGATTCCTGGATCATATCCTGGAATCGAACCCAAATCCCAGGCAATTGCAGTCTAGAGCCCAAACCGTCACAACAACGGGGCGTCTGGTAAAGTTTAAAATGTGCATTATAAAAGGCATTGAACCAGAAAAACATTTCAAAATTGTACCCTCTTACAGAAACTGTTAGAATAATATCTACACGAAAAAAAACATCTTTCAATCTTTTTTTTTTATTTCGTAATATTTTACATGAAATTCATGTAATTTTACTATCGTGATAAGCCGAAATTTTCGTAAAATAACATTTTCTAATTAAAATTCTTAATTTGATTTTTAAGACGTAATATTTAACACAGAATTTCGTCGAAGAAACATTTTTAGCAGTGTCAGAATTATTTTTTTCGACAATGAGTTAACCCTTAAGTTAAAAAAAATATATTTTAGATTATAAACAATTTTCCCATCTTTCCTTGGATATTTAGAATGAGAAAAAAAATTCCAATCATTCAATCAAAATTCATTGTTCGAATCATATAAATTCACTGCAATTCTTATATCTAATTTCAAAGGGATAAGGTATGATATTTAAACGTAGGTATGATAGAATGCCGAAGTGGATAATAATGTTTTTATTTCTATAAGGTTTATTAAAAATGAATGGTAACATTCCATATTGTTGGTATATTTCTAACAAGTTATAATTGTATCTCTTTATGGTTGGTTTTTATTGAAAGAAATGTAGAGATAGAATGTAGAACGAAGTTATTTAAAATGATGTGGCGGTTCTGAAATTTGTATATCTGCTTTTTTGTAAACGCAGTGTATGCATATGTTACTTTTTTAAGTTTATTTTCTTAAGTATAAATACTAATGTTCTTGAGCTACTAGTGTTTCAATTTGTATACTAGTTTATCATGCAGGGCTTTTTTTGAATAAATAAGCTAAATATAGTGTGCATGGATGTTACTTGGATTAAAAAAGAGCGTACAAAAGAATTGTCTTCAAATGATTTATAGTTTTAGTGCACAATGCTACTTGGGCTGAGCAAAGCTTAACTTATGCAAAAAACTGGTTAACTTATGCAAAAAAACTGGTTAACTTATGCAAAAAACTGGTTAACTTATGCAAAAAACCGGTTACAGTTACTAACACTATTTTTAATAACAATCCTAACATTTATTATGGATTTAAAAATCTAAAATAAGATCTTTTTTTAATTATTAAATAAGCTAAGGTATTTGAAAAAATGGACAAGCAAAGTTAAATTAACGTAATTGTAAACTTGCTATATATGCAAACACAAAAATACGAATATAATCGTTCTCTCTTTATTTTTTCATTTGTAACGAAAATTTCATTTTTTATATAAAGCGAAAACGATTTTTTAACCGAATATTTACATATCAACTTTCATGTTTCATACTAAGCAATATCCAGTATTTTAAAAAATAAATAAAGTAATAAAAGCTTAACCTCAATTATATGGAAGACGTTCAGTACAGTTCAGAAAACAGAATGTATGAAAATACAGACTTAATACGAAATTATAAAATGTAAAAAAAATTTTAATATAATATTTTAGGATATTACACTAATTAAAAATATATAATATAATTAAATTAACAAACAGATTAACTTAACCAAATGTGATTTTTTTCTAAATTAATGTTTTCCTAAAAGTATATAAAAGATATATTAGAATATTTTTTCCTGTAATGAATACTTGGAATTCTATGTTTATTCAATTAAAAAACGAAAATAATTCAAACAAAATATTAAACAAAACACTGAAATCATATAAAAAAAATTGTGTATTTGTTATTGACAACCAATTGAAAACTACACATTTCTATATTTTTATAATATTTAATAATTTTTTTATAACTATTTTTTCGAACTAATTCTGCTTACTGCCTTGAATTAATTTTATTTCATTTTCTTCTAGCGTATAAAAATGAAATTGCATTTTGAAATATTTACAAAAAATGAAAATTCGCTTGAGCAAATAAATTTAATTTAATTTCGCATAAAACTAACATTTATATTAAAATTACAACAAAGTTTATTACTCAAAATTGTTTGCTCATCTCAAATAGCTGAAAGCCTAATTTATTAATAAGCGATTTTTCTCAAATAAATCGCAATCAAGGCATATTAATCAAATAATTATATTAGGAATAATAACATTATTTGATTAATATTCCAAATCGATTTAGATACAAAAATAATTTGCACACAATAATATTAATCTCATTTGATACCATCGCCAAATTGGACAATTTGTACGCTTTTTCTTGAACCATGTATTCCTAGAAATTATTTAATAGAGATGCTATTGTTTGTGTGTCTTTTATATCAAGAACGATGAAACATAATTAAAATAACTGAAATTTTAAATGTTTCACAAATCATGAACAATGTCCTTTTTCCAAGTCACTCCACTTAAAATTATGCGATTTCAGCTGACAAAACAATTGAACAAGCGAACGCTGTAATAAACTATACAATTCCATAAGGGGTCGATCATAAAAGATGTCATTCCATTTATCTATAATTTGGACCCCCTGCCCCCCCCCCCCCATGTCACGTTCTCATACCAAAAACAATATCAATTTGTCCATAATAAATTATATTTGCACATACTGGTACTTTAGAAACAATACACTAAATTATGGAAGTTATAAATGGTATTTGAAATTTTACTTTGCAACTTTATTTTTCAACTGCAACTACATCGGTTCAAACCGAAAACTAAACAGCTTATTTTCCGGAAATGTTTATTTGTCGGTTGTTTCGATTGATTTGAAATATGTTTCAGGCGATGTGTATGGTGTCACACTTCTTGAATATTAAAACCCCATCCCCCCTTCTCCCCCCCCCCCCCGTTTCCCTCGCCCAAACGTGACATAATTTGTAGACAACCCCTAAGCATGAAACACTTAATTTTTCATGTTAATTTTTACTTGAAAGATGTTAAGTTAAGTGCATATTAAGAGTGAAATCCACAACTCACTATTTAAAGGTCTTCCTATTCTACACTATTTTACTTCTATTTTCAAGTATGTTTATAACTCGCATGTTTGTTTTCAGGAACTACTAATTATATAGCCAATTCAGGGAAATTTAAAGTAATCTAGTATTTGTTTTATTTATAAATACTGGTAATAACCATACTTCTAAAATTTCTCTTTACACAACACCACGTGTCCTCTACTTAAATATTGAAATAAACTTATTTATAATATTTATATAATAAATAAAAATATACTTCTTAACTTTAACATTTTTATTACCCTAAAAGCAAACAAGTTAAATATGAGGAATTCAGATTAACAAATTTACTAATGAAATATCTAACATCTTTAAATTTATAATATCATATAAATTTAAATTCAGGAAAAATAAATATAAATCTCATGTTTGTGAATTTGTTATTTATAAAATAAGTTTTCCAAAGAATGGAATAGTTGCTTATTTAAACTTTAAAATCATTAGTAGTATTTCAAATAACGAATATAACAAAGAAATGTCCTATTTATATAAAGAAAAAACCATAAATCCGTTTACTATACCTTACCAAAACAATTGATTTATTTTTACGATAAAACCGAAAATACTAGTTAAACTATAATTCATTTCGGAAAGATAAATACCCTTTCACATTGTTTGACACACAGTTCCAATTTAAACTCAGCGCTTTCAAAATATTGATTTTAAAATCAAAATGAAGTAGACCCACCTTACAACGACCTCTTGATATAGCGACCCTTTATTTATAACGACCCTCTCGTATTGGTCACATAAGGGGTTATTACATGAAGGGTCTACGTTTACAATGTGAACGATACTTATTTTTTTACAATTTATAATTCTCTTAAAGCTTCTCCCAAACGCTGAATTATGTCACATCGTACATGTAATATCTTTCAGTATTCCTTAGAAAAATATTAGAGTTAGCATGCTGGTTTGTATATAGATTTACATTTTCAGAGGTGCTTTGTGTTTTTGATGTACATTGTTCGGATTTTTAAGATACATATATTCATATACCTATATATTTCGGATGTTGTATGGGAAAGTTAATATTATCGAGTCTTACTTGTTCTGTTTTTTTATTTGTGATCGCTGTATTTTTGCGGCAAGGCAAGAATGCAACTATGTACATCGAAAATAAAAAAAATATATGGAATGAAAGAAATCTGCTTTGAATCATTTACAAAAATAAACTTTGTATAAAAATTATACATATTTATTTATATAGCATAGTTTGATACAATTGAAAAACTTCCTTTTCTTGGGGAATAATACATAAATTAGCGTTCATTTATAATGTTACGCTTCACTGTTAAAAAAAAGGTACTCAAAAATAAGTAAAATAATAATAAAAATAAGTAAGAATGTGTGCATTTTTTAGTATATTCGATGCTTATCATGCATTCGAATGAATAAAATTCAATCTTGAAAAAGAGATCTACTAAAAAATGAGTACAATGAGTAAAAATGAATAATAAGAGCAGATGCTAGCCTTCTTAGGTTGCCTTCATAAATCACTTTCAATAAATATCGACAATTACAACCAAGACTCACCGGGAATTGAACCCCAATCCTCAGGTACCTCAGTCCAGAGTCTTATACATTAAACTACTATGGCGACTTGAAGAAATTATAAACAGAAGATGTTAAAAAGGTATGCAAAAAGAATGGGAAAAAGAAGAAGATAACTCAGTTTCCATTTAAGCAATCGACATCAAATAATGAGGAAAACCAGCTTCCGAACAACTATTTAAATTTGTCAGGTTGCTTTGTTAAGGTTACTTGAACATACGCTGAGATTATCAATATTAAACCACACTGCTCATTTTTGAGAAAGTACAGTTACTTAAATTTGAGTACGTCAACGCTCAATTACGATGCAATTGTACGATTTACGATTGCACTGTTGGGGTCACTTCGCATACCCGTTACTCCCACTTGAGCGCGAGTGGTCACTTTAGTCTGACTGGTAGAGTATCGGCGTAGCATGCAGAACGTCCCCGTTTCCATTCCGAGTAACAGCCAAAAGGTGCGTAGCTCTAAAATTGTATATGAACATATTTATGGAGTATAGACATTTTCTCATTTTAATCACCCTACGCTGAAATTAAAATCCTCTACCATAAATATTTCCTATCACCAACAGGAAGTTTGGAAGATTAACGTTGTTATTTACACAATCTTCTTACCACAAGCGTCTTTTTAGATTAATTCCCCCCTGTAAAACATAGGCAGCCTTTCTCCTCTAAACTATAAAAACTATCTAAAATGTATTCCACTTTCACAATTGAGGGGCTGACATGGGGAAGACAGTAAGTCACAAATTTCGAGTTTTATAGTGTTTTTTTCACGGAAAAAACAGTAAACTCTCAAGCCAATGGCGTAGAATAAACAGTAAGTCAATCAGCAAAATGGTTTAGTTTCTACGAGCGACGGAAGATGGCACTTGCATGTAGTCCACGATACTTGTAAAACCCGTTTTTTGTTTTTTGCTTCCCCTGTAAAATTTACTTTTTGTGACTTACTGTCTTCCCCATGTCAGCCCCTCAATTAACAGTACTTAATTCTAAATATAAAATATACTATAACGTTTTGAAAAATTGCATATATGATAATTTAATTACATATTTATTCGTCCCGAATTTAAACTCGTTACCCTTTAAATTTCTATTGACCAAAAAGTATGGTATAAAAATTACAAAATTATCACTCTCTCTCTCTACAATAATAAAAATAAATAGTATCAAGAGTTTACGTCAGCTTTAACAAATATTCCAAAGAATAAGGTAACGAAAATTCTCTGAATAAGGTATTTGCCTAATTGGAAAAGAATTAAATTCTGAGAAGTATGGCGACGTGTAACGCGAAGCGAAATCGCTAATCCATTCCATTTGTGGCATATCACAATATGGTAATTAATGCTAATGAAAACCTTCATTTCTGTGGTTCAAACATGTTTCCAAATTAGCATAAAAAATATGATATGCATACATATGCTGAGATATTCCTTTAAAATTTCTGTTTGTTTGTGTGGTATGACATATAAAGTGAAAAATTACCTGTTCAATTATCCAAAAAAATCTTTTCTATTACAAAAAATTTATTATTGTCCTCATCTTTAAAATCATCTATATGAGGTATCATGATGGAAACACTGTGTTATGCTTTTACTATGATACATTCCTACTCCAAAAGTCTGTGACAAATAGCACGATCGACATAAATTAAGATGATATTGCACTCCAATGCGTGTAAAGTCTTGAAATAAAGCAAAGTAGTAACCGGGTGTGGGTGGAACTTGTAACGTTAGACAGAAACGTTTTTTTTATCTTGTTTCTGTTTAGAAGGTTTGTGTCGACCACCAATCTCTATTTCTATAATATGTTGATATTAAGTTTTAAGTAAAACCCTTGTGGCAGTAATCGACTCAGCCACACCCAACTGTCAGTGCATTACCTTAAATGTGGCGAATTTACTGCGAGTAATTTAACTTGCGTTGGACAATGTGATAACCACATTTAACCCTTTGCGGACCATTGGTGGTAAATACAATACTCTGGTTTCAGCGCGAGCCCACGTCAGACGTGCCTCTGATTTGCTCCACTATTTATTGGAAATTTTTAAAAATCTTAAGCCTAAGATATTGTAATATCATGGATATATCAGATGAGTTCATAGCCTTTTTGAGCGATAGATATGATCTCTCAGCCTTCGGGCGGGAGACATTGGATTAAAATGATACAATGATGTCTTCGTCTAAAGCGCTAAAACAGAAACCCGATTATCTAAATCTTACCGAAGCAAGTGCTGCTGAGGAGATGGAAATCAACGATTCTGAGACTAAATCAGACCCACCACCCAACACCCCACAAAATCCAAATCCTGGAACTATTTTCATGAAAACTTCACTGAACTTTGAGTCAATTCTAAAAGGGATAAAGGCCAAGTTTGGTGAGAATTTCAAGTCCACCAACCAAGGTAAATTTGTTAAAATCTCACCTGATTCTGAGAGTACACATTTTGCCATTATGACATATCTTCAAGCCGAAAAACAAAACTTTTTCATTGCACCCTCAGCTAGTGAAAACCCTTTTAAAGTGGTCGTCAAAGGACTTCCTACTATAACTGACTGTGATTGCTTGCTGGGAGAATTAACCGAATTGGGTTATAATATTTTTAAAGTATCAAAACTCAAATGCAGTTTAAAATCAGCTACCCGTCCAATTTTCTTGGTTGAAATGCCAAAAGTTACTGGTTGTAACAAAATTTTGAAAATACATGAGCAGATGCAACTTGGTATCAGAGTGGAACCCTTCAGAAGTCGAAAAGGACCATCTCAATGCTTTAACTGTAATCACTTTCATCACATTGCTGTAAACTGTTTTATGCAGACCAGGTGCCTTAAATGTGGTCTTTCGGGTCACCAAAATTGGGAATGCACTGCGGGACAAATTGTCCCAAAATGCATAAATTGTGGAAAAGATGGGCCTCTTGCCTCCAGCCGCAAATGCATTGATTTTCCTAAAAATCGCAAAATGAATCGACTTCGTTCGACTGAAATTCACACCAAGAAAAAACATCGAAATGTAAACAAGAAAGTTCCAACCAGTGAAATTGTGAACTCTGTACTCCCACCTGGATTTAAATGTACAAATTCTATGGGCGATTTTGCCCTTATCATGGAACTCTTCAAGGAAATTGCTCTCATTTTCTCCGGAACTGATGGAATTAAAGGTCTAATTCTGAAGATCCGTGAAAGTGCCGAGCCGTTGACTAAACTGCAAGTACTCCTCGAGTACTTTGCTAGTATCCAAGTGGATGCCACCTCTCCCCGCCAATCGGAAGACGAAGCGAAATAGGACCCGCCCCTTCGAATGGAAATCGGTGAATGATGCTGTTTTGTTCGTTTTTCTATATGAGCACCTGTTTATTTCAATTCTACTTCTACTCATGCAAACTCCATTTCATCAGGTCTTCATATTCATACCGGAGAAATGTAATTAAGTTTATGAACTCCTATAATTTGTAAAAACGACGATTGGTGGTAAATAGCACCACTGCATTAACATTTAATGTTTTACATTAAAACATAAATTCCTATACGTTCCATTTAGAACTATTTATAAGATGCGTTATCTGTTAATGCACAAGGAATTTTTATATTTAATGGTAAATGGCACCACTATATTTAAGAAGTTAAATTTTAATAGGAACACGCTCTGAAGAAAAAAATTAAAATATAGTTGCGAAAAATAATTATAACTCTTACTTCTTCTGTTACCGAGGGTTTGTTTTTTAGCCTTTTTCTATCCAGAACTTTAATTTCCAGTAATTCCAAATGGAAATTTGAAAGTTTCACGTACCTTATTAGGTCTAATTATGCCCCAATGATGCCAAATGGTAAACTTAAAAATTACGATATATTTTTTAGTGAATATTTATGTTAATCTAGACTAAAAATAGGCATAATACCAGAAAATAAATTTTTCTACGGGTAAATAAAAATACGGGTCTTAATGAGCTCAAATAAATAACTCGTCTTCTCAATTTTTTTACGAAAAAATTTCTTAAAGTTTCCACTTCATGGAAACACTCAATACCAAACGCACTTAATTGCTGAACGTTTTTCAGCAAAGTATTTCCCAATTATACTGTCATTTAAGATACGAGCATTTGAAGCTTATTAAACTCTTGACAAGCATGTCTCAAAGATTCTACTCAAACAATATATTAAAAGCGATTTATGTCAGCCATTTTTTTTTCTTTAAAAGAAAATTTTTTCGTTCTCATTTTCGAACGACTAAAATAAAGTTCTTCCCCCGAACAACTTCCTAATTCATTTCAAGTATAATTGCCGAGCTCTTTAACGAGCTGTAAGATAATTCACGTAGAAATCATCCCGTCATGGAATATTAAAAGAAAAAGTCGCCATTTTTCTTGAGAGATGTCTGAGTCAGACTTCTGGATCTCAAGTCGAAAGTTCTCGGAGAGACACTTCTTTTCGTCAGACGAAAAGGGAGGACGAAATCGTGTCTCATTATTAATGAAATGGACACTCTTATAAAATGACATATGACACTCAATTCAAGACAGGAAGAATCGAGCATTGAGATATTTGAATATCTCACATTATAAAACCATTTATTGCAATTCATATATAATTTTTTTTCGGCGAAAATAAATCTTTAAATCATTTTTTGACAAAAAAAATTAAGACAAAGAGAATAAGAGAGTTTCAAAATTGTTTTTTACTACACCGTAAAATAAAATAAAAGGTACTTTAAATTAATACATGAACATACTCGTTTTTCTTTTAGTACAATTGAGCGATGACGTACTCAAATTATTATGTCTCATTATTAATGAAATGGACACTCTTATAAAATAATATATGACACTCAATTCAAGACAGGAAGAATCGAGCATTGAGATATTTGAATATCTCACATTATAAAACAATTTATCGCAATTCATATACATATTTTTTCGGCGAAAATAAATATTTAAATCATTTTTAGAAAAAAAATTAAGGCAAAGAGAATAAGATAGTTCCAAAATTCTCTCTTACAACACCGTAAAATAAAAAAAAAGTACTTTAAATTAATTCTTGAACATATTCGTTTTTCTTTTAGTACAATTGAGTAATGACATACTCAAATTTAAGCAATCGTACTTTCTCAAGAATGAGCAGTGTGATTTAATATTGCTCATTTCAGCTTCTGTTAAATCCATCTTAACAAAACGACCTGACAAACATAAAATAGGTGTTAAGAAGATGGTTTTCCACATTATTTTATGTCGATTGCTTGAATGAACTATCTTACTTCCCATTCTTTTGGCACACTTTTTTAACATGCCTTTTGTTTATAACTTCGTTACGTCGCCCTGACAGTGCAACGAATAAGGCAATGGAAATATATGATTTGAAAAAAAAAGTTCAATAAGCCACACATTTCATTAAAATTTACAATATATATAAAAGAATTTTTCGTGGAATATATTCCATAACGTTTTAAACAGCAAGTATATTTTTTATATCTTTTTAAACCTTAATGATAGTTAGTTCTTATGTATATCCAACACGATTCATTGTACTACCAATAGTAGCTTAAAATTGTTTACTTTGAAAGCATCAGTTCAATCTCCCTTTACATTACTATCATAGGTAAACATGCTTCAGAATTCCTATTAAACTAATTTTAAATTTCATTTCAAATCCTTCAAAATTTATCTGCTCATATATTCCTTTCTACCTCCAAAATAAACAATTTTTCTTAGAATGAATTCTATTTCACTTGAAATTATTCCTTTATTGATTCTTTCTGAAAATATTACATGACTTCAGATTTCAGTTGCAAAAGTTATTGGGCAATGTATATACACATTTTCATATAATCATGTTTTTAATAGAGACCGTTCACAGCGACATGTTTTCCCCTATCGGTTATTTTTGGAATCTCTTTGCTTTATTCGATTGTCTAAGTTCAGAAATGCATATCATTTGGAGTTGTAATTAAGCAGGACAGCAAGGTTAAAAATGACAATAGAACAATTATTGTGTTTTAAAATTTATCAAAATCTATAAAAACCCTATATATAAAATTATAAAAGATAATACTAGTATATAAAAAAGTATTATTAATATTTATTTTAAATTACGTGTTAGTTGAGAAATAAATGCGTTAATATACTTTAAATGCGTTTTTCTCAAATTTCAATATTTTTTTTCATTCCAATTTACTTCTTTTTCACAATCTACTGTGTAGTTTGATTTAACTTTTTTATACATATTACCGATACATTTTTATGCTTTACATAATCAGTCATGCTCTGGATTAAATATGTTTTGATTTTTAATTCTTAAGCATGACATTTTGGATTATTTTTTTAATTCAAAAAATCGTTTAATAAAAAAATGTGCAACTTTCTTACAAAAGCATACACTTTTAAAAATAGGTACTCAAAAATAAGTAAAATGTACTTATTTTGAGTATATTTGATGTTTATCATAGCTCCGAATATATAGGTTTCATTTTAAAAAAGACATGTACATGTATGTAGGCTGCCTTCATAAATCTCTTTCAATAAATATCAACAATTACAGCTAAGACTTACCGGGAACCGAACCCATATCCAATGGCACCACAGTCCAGTACCTGTACTATAGTACAGGCACTGGAAAGAACTAAAAGAATGGGAATTAAGAAAATTGAGTTGTTTTAACTCAATTTTCATTTAAACAATCGACATAAAATGATCTGTAAAACCATCTTCTGAAATAACTATTTTAAGTTTGTCAGGTTGCTTAGTTTGGTTTGAACTGACCCTGAGATTAGCTATATTAAATCACAATGTTCATTTTCAAGAAAGTACTATAACTTAAATTTGAGTACTTCATTGCTGATTTATGATGCAATTGTACTCAAAGTAAACGAGTATGTTCAAGTACTCATTTTTAAGTACCTTTTTTTGCAGTATATACCAAAGTACATAAAAAAGTTTGAATGTTGCCCATTTTTTTAGAACAGTTCAATAAGTAGTTTCTGAGAAAAAAGGCACTTAAAAGACCCTTTTAACATGAACTTCAATGCAGCCATCTGACTCCCCTTAAGTTTTTCGTGCTATACAGTTAGAATATAAAAGTTTTTATGCATACACAAGATTGTGACAAACTTGAAGCCTTATATGAAAATTCCATTTTTATTAAATGGCTTGTAATTAATTTTTATGATTTCCTTAACAACGCTGCGTAGCTGTTAAAATCGTGATCAACTTTGAAGACATCCCCTTCTCATTACATATACTGAAATATTCACCCTACTAAAAGGCAACTAGTTAAGGAAAGTTAGCATCGTTATTTATGTTACAACGTCTTTTTGATGGAATTTTCATTTACTAGAGATGATCCTCGATATAATGACCTCAACTCACTCAACCGAAATTAGATAGTCGTTATAACAAAAGATAAAGAGTTTTCCTTTTTGGTTAAAAAGAAGCTAATATGAAAAAATGTTTAGTAGAGTGTAGATTCCGAATTTAAAAATAATATTTTTAATAAAATTGCAACATAAATGAGCGATGGCATACTCAAATTTAAGTAATCGTACTTTCTTATAAATGAGCAGTGTGATTTAATATTGCTCATTTCAACTTCTGTTCAAGCCATCTGAACAAAGCGTCCTGACAAAAATAAAATAATTGCTCAGAAGATGGTTTTCCACATTATTTGATGTCGATTGCTTAAATGGAAACTGAGTTATTACAACTCAATTATCTTACTTCGCATTCTTTTGGTTCAACTTTTTTAACATTTTTTCGGTTTATAACTTCTTCAAGTCGCCCTGGGAGTTTAACGGATAAGACTGCGGTGCCTGAGGATCTGGGTTCTATTCCCGGTAAATCTTGGTTGTAATTGTTGATACTTATTGAAAGTGATTTATGAAGGCAGCCTATGTAGACTAACACCTGTTCTTTTTATTCATTGTGCTTATTTTTGAGTACATGTCTTTTGTACCTATTTTTCTATTTTTAACAATGTACTTTTTTATTTCTGTTTACCTAATTCTTGCACGGTTTCAGAAGTATATTTTATTCAATTTAAATATATTTTATACAACATAAAGTGGAAAAATACTTTTATGATATTTCAGAATTTCACCTCCAAATGTTATTAAATTAATCAGTTAAAAAACTTTAATGCAGATTTATCGCCGGTAATTACATTTTTTTTTCTAAAAGAAACGTCTTCTCATGATGAAATCTGTATTATGATTTTTTTTTTATTACAACAAATTCTTAAGTCGAAATAACAT
Source organism: Troglohyphantes excavatus (assembly GCA_963932185.1). Classification (NCBI taxonomy): domain Eukaryota; kingdom Metazoa; phylum Arthropoda; class Arachnida; order Araneae; family Linyphiidae; genus Troglohyphantes; species Troglohyphantes excavatus. The sequence goes on along the minus strand of OZ010674.1, from coordinate 48,106,304 downwards.
TCTTTTTTATTAATGATGTCAAATATAATTTTGTTTAATAATTAAATTGGTGAGTACTATTGAAATTTAAAAACGAATTTTTTCTAAACGAAATACTTATTTTAGAATGTCAAAATATCAGCTGTAATGCATTTCTAAAAAAATTAATCATTTTGATTAACTAAAGCAGTTTAGAAAAATTCGAACATTACAGCAAAAGTTAATATTTTCAAATAAAAGATTTTGAGTAATTAAATTAATAAAGTTTTACAATAATAATAGTGTTCTTAAAAATTTCTTTGCATTAAAAAAGCAAAGAAATTATAATGAAATTGGATTACTAAAGTTAGTTATGACTCCTGTCAGTTTAATTTAAATGATGCATTTTTTTTAAAGATATTTATATAGGTCGGTGATTAACAATGACAATATTTTTACATATTTAACAAATTTTATTGGATTTCTAGTCATAAAAATGTTATTTTCTGAAAGCTGATATTTCAATATATGCATCAATTGCTAAACAGATGTTGTAGCTTTACATTTTATTAGTTAAGGCATTTTAGGCAAAATTCAGCGGAATTCAAATAAATGAGAAAAGATGAAAACTGTCCTACGACTTTACTGTTCATCATGTTCCCCCAACGAACCAGTATGTCCTAAACTGGTTCGTACAAACAGTATAGGGCAGGGGTCGGCAATTACATGCCTTACTTTTTGTGCGTCATTTCTTGCGGCCTTTTCAAACCCTGAAGTTTTCAATTAATTTTCAACAAATAAAAAAATATACATAATTCAATTTATTTGCTTCTCAGTTACATTGGAAGAAATTAAAGAAAGGTGAATTTAGAAGTTTCTAACTAAACCAGAAATAGGTTGTATTTGTATGAGTTTCAAATAAAAAAATTATCTTGATATATTCTACTAAACAGTGTTTTAATTCGATTTGATTGCCTTTATGGTGTATCCCCTATATTCACAATTTGTGTCATTTATGGTGAAAATGAAACCATTTACATAAATACAAATAATTTTGTAAAAAATGCTTCAAACATATTCATGGGGAGTGAACGAGCACAAAACGAACTCGTATTGTCTGTTAAATAAAATGAAGATGAAACGCTGGTAATTTGAGTTTAAAAATGAGTTAACACGAAACTTTACGAACCCAATTTTTAAAGCTTACGGAACCCAAGTCCCAGCAACGCATATTAAATTATATGTTATTATATATTATTATAATTAATTATAAATTATATTATACTTTTAAAATTTAAAGCATTAGAAAAACTTCAGAAATCTTTCGCTATTAAAATTATTTTGTTGAAAACCGAATGGACTGAAAATTTAAATTAAACTTTCCTTCAATGAAAACAAATCTACAGTTTTAATATTTAATTCATCCCTCGGAAGGTTATATATATATATTTTTAAAAGATAAATTTTAATTCCTGTAAGCAGTTTTGAAATGTCAAAGTTATATTTATTTGTTCATTTTTTAAAATTAATTTTGTCGAATTCATTGAGCTAAAATAATAATGAAGACTGGAGCGAGTACTCACATTGAGCGATAATGTACTTTACCGAGCCGCGCGAATGCATACTATTCGGAATAAAGGTTGAGAAAACATTCTACCTTTGCTTTGCGGGAGTCTCATGTGACGTCATAGAAAGATTTAAAAATGGTGTTATCGGTGCCTTTTTCCTTATTTTTCTTGTAAGTAAGAAAGTAAGTATGTCAAAACATTTAGTACAGGGTGCGGCAAGCTAACTTCCTTATTTCGTATCGCAATAAAACAAAAAGTAGTAAAGATATCTTTTTATTTATTTTTTTATACAAAAGTTACACATTTAAGTTTTTGGTTTACCTAGTTTTAAAAATCATGTCGGGTAAGTGACGCCCGCCATTATCGATACACTGGGTGAACCGAATTCTGCTGTTTCTCATCACTCTCTCCAGCATATTGATGGGTATGTTGGCCGTTTCTCCCTGAATGTTTATTTTCGGATCTTCCAGAGTTTGTGGACGGTCAGTGTAGACACGGGATTTTAAATACCCCCACAAAAAGAAATCACATGGGGCCAAATCGGGAGAACGCGCCGGCTACTCCAAATCGCCTCTCAGTGAGAGGAGGTGCCCTGGGAAGTGATTTCGCAACACAGCCATCGATGCTCTTGGAAGTATGGGCTGTTTCTCCGTCCTGCTGAAACCATACTTCTCCTAAGTCCATTTCATCAAGTCGTGGAAAAAAAAAACTCTTTGAGCATGTTCACATAACGGTCTGAAGTGACTGTGTGTGTTCTCAGGTTATCTGATGGGACGTGCGTCTCCACTTCTTTTTTCTGCACATAACCAGTTTCTCTGAACGTTGTCACCCACAAAAGAATAGATGTATGGTCCGGGACAGGTCCCAAAGGTGCAATATTGAAGTGATTTCGGAAAGCGCGCTGGATTAAAACCACCGAACTTCCGTTGGCAAAATAGGCCTCTACGGCAAATGCACGCTGTTCGTTACTCCAACGCATGATGGCGACTGAACCACAAGTTCATACATTTTTATGATCCGCTCTCTCGAAAGAGACCACTCCCACCTGCCTGGGGCTCCTGTAAGCTTCAGAGCACTCACTTCAAAAAAGGAAGTTAACTTGCCGCACCCTGTATATAACATGTAATGTATTTTTGAAAGCCAGAAATGTATTTTTAAATCTACACAAACCTATGCAAAAAGACTATTTTTCTACCTTCGCTCAAAAAGGTGTAAAGTGGTCGCGCATGCTACTTCGCTCCATTATTTATTATTATTTGAGCCCACAGTGGCCGAATTTGAATTCCAATGGGGAATTTTTACGCCGAGAAGAAGAAGACCGCTATTCCAACGGAACATGGAGAAAGTTCCACGACGCCGAAGAAGTTCCGTAGGTTTAGCATGGAGCTTTAGCTCCTGTACTATAATTTTAAGTTTTTCTTTAAATAATACCTCAATTTAGAAATATTTACTAAATACACTGAGATAGATTGTACTCATCGTTTACATAGTATTTTTGTGTCGAAATAAAAGTATTTTTTCCGTATTTTGTTGTAATTCTATAATTATATACAGATATAATAAAAGTATTTCTGTACTTAAATGTATTCATATATAGAATAAAAATATTACTTATTTGGAAAAAACAAATTTTATATACAAACTTTCCCAAAATTGCAAGCGTAGCGACTAAACAAACAAAAGCACAGTTGTCTGATGTAGGGAAGAAATCGAAACTACTAGTAAGTTACCATTTTAATACGTCACGTGAAACTCTCGCGTTAGATTTGGTTTGGTTTGATTAAATAACGTCGCACTAGAGCTGCACAGTGGGCTATTGGCGACGGTTCGGGGTCTATCTCGAAGAAAAGACCCGGGAACACATACACATTCACACACACATTCATTTATACCTGCACCTCGTTATTTTAGAACCATGATCAGATGACGAGGATACACCTGAACTGGCACCCAACGCCTTCAATAGACGTCGGTACTTTGGACCCCGATCAGATTTATCGTACACCAGTCCCGTATACACGCCGTTAATTTTTGCGGATGTTCTGGACGACTTTTCTAGTATTTTGTAGCAAAGCTGGCAACCCCCCGATCACAAGATCACTACTTTTTTTCTCGTATTAGAAGAATTATTGAGAGCTATGAATTATTAAAATAAATTACTTCACGGAAACTTGGAAAATTATTAAGATGAATAAAACCATTTCCCCAAAAGAATAAATTTTCTAGAATAACTAAATAAAAGACTACATGTGCAATCGATAAATGTGTATATGTCAATAAATAAACAAAATTTTATTTTCCAATATGAGCATGGAAATATTTTAAATCAAATGATACGCAATACTTTTATATCTGTTAAAAAAGAGAAATAATAGCACATATTTATGTAAATAAAACGTATGTAGTTGAATTAGGAATGAAAATATACAGGTTACTTACTATATTTAATTTTTAAATATAGTCATTCAAAATTTGTAGATAAAATACTTTAAAAACTATACTACTAGAAATTATGTTAAAAAAGCATATGTTAAATGGATATAAATATTTTTTAAAAACTAGAACTTGTAATATTTTCTGAATGAATATTAAAAGACTTTCGTGTAGCAGCCCATTGTCGTTGATTAAATTTTAGTAAATGTGGAATAGGCTATTTAGTGAAAAAATGTTTTCGGCCTCTATTCTACATTGGGGTCAAAACTTCGAGCATGGATCCATCATAGTAGAGAAATTATAAGGTTATAATCTCGCTAACATCAAAGTAAGGCCAACATGTATGGCCTCAGACACGTGGTCAGACACGAAGGACATTTTTGATATCACTCTGTGAGTTTTCTAATCGTTCTTATTGGCTGTCTGTTTCGATGGAAGATTGTGTGTCTTTCAGTAAGCTTTTTTCTAGGTTAATAAAGTAGCTATCTTTCCAATTTTTTTCACGTAAAAACAAAAAAGGTTGCATTTTTTTTTATTTGACAACACCACACGGACAAATATATATTGGTAAATTGTATATGGGTCATTTTCAAAATCCAGTGACAAACGGGAAATTAAGAATAAAAAAATTAATTTAATTTTTTGAAGAATGTTTTTTTAAAAAAACATTAAACTGAATATTATTAACTTCATTTTAACGTTTTTCTTTCAGTTCTTCTTTTAAAATATCTGTTACTAATTTTTATTATAAAAATATAACAAATTGTCATGTCTGTTACCAAAGACGGTAACAGACATGACATTTCATAGAAGAAGAATTATTTACTTGGAATATCTAAACCAAAACATAAACAGCACATTTATTTCGGATAAATAACCTTGTTAGCTAAATAAATCAGTTGAGAAATTAAAAAAATATAAATGATTTATATAAAAAATTATGGTCACAGACATGATATTTAATAAAAATACTTTCTACAAAAGGTCTCCTTCTTCATCTATTAACAACAAGAAATTCAAGATGGCTGCTTGTAATTATCTCTCTAATCCTGCTGCATTGATAAAAAACTTTTACCATTCAGAAAATGTAAATTTTGATTTAAAAATATGTCTTAAAGTGTATGGTAACAGACATGACACAAATTTCTGGACAAAAGAATTAAATATATTAAAAGCTTAATTTATCTTTAAATATTATGAAAACCGTTTTAATGCAAAATACAGAATATTTAAAACAATTGTAAATGCTACACACACAAAAAATCCGTCATTGGAATAATTCTATTGCAGAATTCAAATTATACTTTCTGTTTGGGACAGCCATTTTTTTATTCCCTCTCCACATTTGTTTAAATACATAATTTTTATTTAAATATTTTAATCCAATTTTGTATTTTTTCAATAACAACCGTTTGACAACATCTGTATAAAAAAAGAAAAAAAGTTGAAAAGATAAATACAACCTATAGGGAAAGTATTTTTTATTCGGACGGTAAATGACACCGGAATTTGAAAATGACCCATATATAAGACTTGATTTCTAAAATAGTTCGATTGCGGGTTATTCAAACACTTTTAACGGGATTTTTTTTCTTTCGCGGAATTTAAGCATACGAAAAATTTTTTATTAAAAATTTGTGTATTAAATAGAATTATTTCAAACAAATGAACGTTTGTTATCATTTGAAAATATTCATTTCAATAGTACTGTTTACTTTACATCTTATTTTTTTTTTTAATTATGTCTTGAAATTATTTAAGATTTCAGAAGTACAAATATTATTGAAATAAATTTATACTAAAACTCGATGTGTACTTCAAAGATTTGTCTATAAATTTATAGTTCGTAATTTACTTATACATTTTAGACTATATAATTCTCAAATAATCAAGACACTTTTAAAAATATATCTCAAATAGACAAACCTTACCTTTTAAATGTATCCTAGCATAGATAGCATCAAACTTAACGAAAATATATTTGCACATTAAAATAATTCCTATATTAAAACTAAAATGGCGAATTACAAACGATTTGGAATGGATGATTTTGGAGTAGAATAATAAAACGATTTTTATAAAGTGAATCATGTTTTATTTTTTTAACTGTTAGAAAGTCAATTTTTTTCGATTCATTGCTATTGAACCAGGCAAACTTTGTTTTAAAAAACATTTTGCCGTCAGGACATTTCTTTTGAATGTGTTGTTAATATTTTTTGCTTGTTTAATTACAGTGTTTAAAATTGCGAATATTTTTTTACTCTAATCTTTGTTGAAAATAATCTGAAACATAAACGATAATTTAAAATTAAAAAAATTATTTCGCTTATAAAAATTTTGATGATTCATATCGGAACAATATTTTCTTGACATTGCATTTTAAATCATGAATTATTTATAATTTCCAAAGGGTTTGTCTGTAAATTGACCGATGAGATTCAAAGAAGTCTGGGACGACGAAAAAATACATGGTCAACCAGAAAAGTTTGTAAAAATAACAAAATACCGAAAAAAACATAAAGATGCTACTGAAGTGCTACACTTGTCACCGGTATTAGACACGCCCACAGAGTACGGAGGGGTAAGTCAGTATGTCCGTCAAAAATGTCCTGCTCGCCCTCTGTCAGAAAGGGCTGGAACAACACCACCGTAACTGACTCAAGGCCTGAGCCAACACCACCGTAACTGACTCAAGGCCTGAGCGCGCTTAGGATGAGTCATCGCAGGCAGACCGGTATCGAAGAAGAAGCGAATGGCACTTAGCGAAATAATTTTCGGACGTTTTTCAAAGTTCGAGCATATTTTACTTTCTTGTACATTTCGCGTAGTGTATAACGGTGAAAGGTCAATGTCTATTTTTAGAATTCAGTACCTATTTAATAAACCAAAATTACTTATTTCATTTGTTTTATCAATGTTCATGAACTGAGTAACAATGCAAATCAATTTAATTCTTGAGTGAATGGACTGTTTATTAGCTCATAAACATGTCCTCTTTTTGGTCAAAATAATATTAAAAAAAACGATATTTTTAATTACATAAGTTCACTAATTTAAGTAAATAAAAAACAATTTTTATTTCTCAGTTCAAACTTTTGTTATGAACTTTATATTCGCTTGCTAGTTCAAAATGAACCTTCAAAAGACATGTGCAAGTAAAGAATATTTTTTTTAATAAATTTATACATTTTATAGAAGTTTACTTGGTATAATATCAATAAAATTATCTGAGATAAGTGTCTGAATGGGCTGTTTACTTAAAATATAATAAACAAGTCTCTTTTTGGTAGAATGAATAAACTGGATTTTTTTTGCATTAATTTCTTATTTATTTAAATAATTTTACGAACATTTTATTGCTCAATTCAAACTTTTATTGTGAACTTTACATTCGCCTGCTTTTAATTAAAAATGAGCTTTCAAAAACATGTGCAAATGAAAAATACTTTATAAATTTATACATTTTATAAAAGTTAACTTGGTACAATATCAATTAAAATTATCTGAAATAATTAAGTGGCTGAATGAGCTTTTTACTTAAATTATAATGAGCAGGTCACTTTCAGCTAGAATTGAATAAACTGGAACTTTTTGTATTAATTTTTTATTTAAATAATTTTACTTACATTTTTATTACTCAATTCAAACTTTTATTGTGAACTTTACAATTCCTTGCTTTAGTTAACAATGAGCCTTCAATAAACATGTGCAAATGAAAAATACTTTATAAATTTTATAAAAGTTTACTTGGTACAATATCAATTAAAATTATCTGAAGGGGCTTTTTACTTAAATTATAATAAACAAGTCACTTTTTGGTAGAATTGAATAAACTGGATCTTTTATATAAATTTTTTATTTATTTAAATAATTTTACTTGAGTTTTATTACTCAATTCAAACTTTTATTGTGAACTTTACATTTGCTTGCTTTTAGTTACCTTCAAAACACATGTGCAAATACATTTTTTTTTATAAATTTATACATTTTATAAAAGTTTTCTTGGTACAATATAAATCATATGAAATAAGTGGCTGAATGGGCTGTTTACTTAAATTATAAACAAGTCACTTTTTGGGAGAATTGAATGAACTGGATGATCTTGCCCTAATTTTTAATTATATTTTATTAATTAATTAAAAAAAATTAAAGATATCAAAATAATTTTTTAACCTTTCAAACTTTTTAAAGAAATCAATAAAATTGATCGCTATGACTTTACACTAAGGCCAAAATGACATATTTGTCGTAAAGTCAATCGACTGCTTAAAAATGCCCACATTAAAGATTGAAAACATAAAAATTATGCAATTAATCAATATAAAAAAAGACAATGTATGCAATTAATCACGAATACGGCAAAAAAGGTGCATGTGAGTGTAGTGATTCCAATATTTGATAAGGCGTGTCGGTTCCTGTTAGTTAAGTGCTATAACAGGCCAACCCGAGGCAAGAGCAGAATAAATTCTAGCCCAAACCTTTTTCTGTATGTATGAGAGCCATATGATATTGAGCAGCAAGTAAATAACGTACAGTAAGACAGTTTGTCTTCTACATGTAAATATGCAGGTGGAGGATACACGATGAGGAACAGATAAATTATAAAAGATAACACGTTGAACAGCAAGTAAATAACGTACAGTAAGACAGTCCGTCTTCTACATGTAAATATGCAGGTGGAGGAAACACGAGGAACCGATAATTATAAAAGATGACACGTTGAACAACAAGTAAATAACGTACAGTAAGACAGTCCGTCTTCTACATGTAAATATGCAGGTGGAGGAAACACGAGGAACCGATAATTATAAAAGATGACACGTTGAACAGCAAGTAAATAACGTACAGTAAGACAGTTCGTCTTCTACGTGTAAATATGCAGATGGAGGATACACGATGTGGAACAGATAAATTATAAAAGATACACGTTGAACAGCAAGTAAATAACGTACAGTAAGACAGTTCGTCTAATCATTAGAAGCGTTTGAAGCCACGCCAGTCAGATTGAGGGTCCCTTTGATGTGGGCCCTCATGTGATTGTCGACCTGACGCAGCTGCTGCTTGGTGTATTGGTGACCTCTCATGGCAAAGGACAGGGAGGGTAGAGAAACGTCTTCAAAGCGTCTATCCTCTGCCACGGGGCGAGGCTGGATCCGCCGATCTTTTTTCCTAGGTGGATGATCTTCGCAATCTCCGGGGAATTCTCGAGCAGGTTGTAGCCGATGGGGTTACCCAGGAAGGATGTCGGGATGTTGTCTGGAATCACTTCAATGGGCGCAGGCCCGCCGGCTTCTTCCCTGACAGGTGGATCGATGGGCATTTGCTCGCGTTGACTTTTAGGCTTAGAGCCTCTGTCACGGTGTAGAGACGGTCGAGCATGGACTGGAGCTCTACTTGACTGGATGTCATCAGAAGTTTGTCATCGGCAAATGCGAGGACTTTGTATTTCTCGCCCTCCCCCTGGAGATCTTGAAGTATCGGGTTGATGGTAAGATTGAACCTTTAAAAAAATTAATTAAAGCTTGTTACTATCAATATCAGCAAATAAGAAAAATATAATTGAATTAAATACATATTTAGGACTGTTTAATGGGGCAGTTCTATTTTAAATGAAACTGGGCAACAAATTTAACCCGCGCGTCAGCTCCAATGAATTTTCAATACAGAGGTTGTTGCAATTCCATCTCATTCTAACATGTTTGGTTCAGCTAGTAAAACGTTAACTTGTAAAGTGTAAAATATTATTGGGTGAGGTACAATAAATTGTTCTAGATAAATGGAGAATGTTCTGGAATGAGCAGGGCCTATTCTAAACATACAATTAAGAATTATTGAAGTTTTTATTTTGTTCTCAAATTGATAGGCCGAAGAAAGATTTTCAAAAAAATATGTTTATACAAACTTTATGAAAAGCTTAAACTCACTTCTGTTTATTGAATCGATACAGATACAAATATAAACCTTGTTTCTGTAACAATAAGAGCATTAAATATTACCTTAACTCCCAAATATTGCTATAAGAAATAAATAATTCCAATATTTTATGTGGAATGATTCCTACATTAGTAATGCATGAAAATAATGACGAACATTTCACACTGTATTGAAGTAAATATGCAGGAAATAGATTCAAATTTCAAGAACCATTTTTAATTCTTTGTTATTTATAAGTAATTACAAAAATACAACTTACCTTAGAAGACTTGGAAGGTATGAAATCCTTTCTAGGTATCGCTGTTATCCATTTTTTTCGAGTTCCGACATTTTCGGGATATTTTAAAATAGTCACACGTTCAAGAACTCTATCATAATTCCCTTTGCAATTAGGCACGCAGCACCGAGAAGGCATCTTATGTAATTGACGTTCCTAAAACTGCAGAATAATTAATAAAATATATAAATAAAATTAACTTTTCGCGCTTCGAAAACAACCTTGTTTATATTTGCAACGAACGGATTCAGCCGTTGAATTGAATGGCGCTGTGTCTTTCGGTAGGTCTACCTTTGATGACTCATAGCTTTCTGATCGACAGCGTGCGCAGGCCTTGAGTCAGTTACGGTGGTGTTGGCGCAGGCCTTGAGTCAGTTACGGTGGTGTTGGCTGGAACCGTCACACATTCTAATACTATATAGTATCCACTATCCTTGGACTAGCACCACAAAGTTAAACGACTCGCGATGTTTTGATCGGAAATCGGAAGAATTCTAGAGAGTTTTCTTCCGGACATTACGGTTGAATTTGCTGTGGTAAAAATGTCTTTTACTTTGAAAGGTTTGAGAGTGGGGCTCTGGATTAGGTGTTGTCAGGTGATTTAATGAGGCATATCCTGAACCATCACCAGTAGTCGGTTATATAGTTTTTATGTGATATTAATTTAACTAATCACTACATTTGTATGACAAACAATATTTTTTGCAAATAACGAGAATGTAAACACAATGCACAATACATTCCTTATTACCCAATGGTGTTCTATAAAATAACTGTAAAAACCAAATTAAATAATTTTTTTAGATGGTTTAAACAGAAAATATTTAATCAGTAACTTTTAAAAGTAATTTAAATGATATGTGATCAGAAACAAGTTTAAAAACAATCAGTTCATATATTTTAGATCATTTGATTTCTTAACTGTAATTGTACTTGCATTTTATGCCGAGAGTTTCCTTTGCGCACGTTTACGTACCATTTTATCTTCAAGTCTCTCTGTGGCATTGCGTAAAGGTAAAGACATTTGAAAAAATTTATTTAATAATTATTATGAGATGAATATTTTGACCTATTATAAGATTATAATTTTGTGTGTATTTTCACGTATATTTGTAATAAAATCTTTTTTAGTATTGATGCAATGTCTATTTAAAAGATCGTATACCACGTGTACATAATAAACTTACTTTCTGCCGAATAGTAAAAAATATATATTAAAATTAAATAAACAAATTTAATGTGTTTGCGGCATATTTAAAAAACTTCGATCATAAATCCTTTTATTTTTAAAGCTTACCATTTCTTTATTTATCATTACTTGAAATATTACGTGCAAAGTTAGTCCTAACGAGTTGATATACTTTAAATTTGCTTTATTTTTAGTAGAGCTAGCAACTATATTTCATTTCTGTCGTGGGGGTTTAATTCAGAGTAGAAACAAATGTCAAGATATTGATTTAAAGTACAATTTATCAAGTTATGAAAAGTTCTAAATCATAGAGATAGTTTTATTAGTGTTTAGATTAGAGATTAATAACTATTTTGTCAATATATTGTTCCATCTCTTGTAGATAAAAATATTTTTTAAACCTTAAAATATTCATTAAGTTTAAAATACTGTCAATTTTACAATATGATACCGCTTTACTTTTAAACCCACGATGCGTAAATTCCTAGTGTATGGTGTCTCCTTGGATTCTGAAAATTGGAGCCAAATGGCTGGTATTTTTGTCACCAAGTCAAAATGATAGGATTGCCAAAATTTAAAGTTTGTTGCCAAATAACATCTAAGCACCATACTCTAGGACCCGCGGTGGCCTATTCGGATGCTAATCTTGTAATCGGAAGGATGTGTAGCAAGTTTGGTTATCCTCTTTTCATCCCTGCTGAGGAAAAATGGAATTCTTTGTTTGGTATCTCAACTTGTTTTTATTTTAGCTGTCAAGGATAACCATTACATCAGTGTTAACTCTAGGTGTTTTTTGAAGGGCGGCCCGTCCTTTTTTCATCTTGATAGCGCCCTTATGCCCCTTTTTTAAAAATGCCGCCCTCTTTTGAAAAAATTCTCCGCCCCTCTTGCTCTTTTCAGTCAAGTACAAGCGTCCTTGCTTCCCTAGAGGTCTTTAAAAAAGGTCTATTGGTGACGGCTCGGGGCTTATCTCGAAGGAAAGAAAAGCACAAAATTGATGTCACTTTGTGGAAATGCTATTTGACATTTAAAATTAATGTTTTCGCTAAATAACATATCGGTAGGTAGACCGAATTATGCCCCTTACAAAACTGATGAAAAGGCTACAAAATTTGGTTATAAAATGTCTAATTTTGTAATCTCTCCCCAAACCATCTTACAGGCAACTAATAGGATTCGTGCAATGCCCCGTGCTCGAAATTACCGCAGAATCATCGCAATTTCACAACACGCTTAGTTAAAAAGAAGTTTGTTTTCTACTGTCATAATTTACTTAATTCCAATTTACACAAAAAAAATTTAAGACTCCTTTTTTAAAGACAGCTAGGAAAGCAAGGATGCTTGTGCTTGACTAAAAGGACAATAGAGGCGGAACTTTTTCCGAAAGAGGGTAGTATTTTTGAAAAAGGGGCACGAGGGTGCTATTGAGATGATATATCGATATATTTGAAATATCAATTGTTCGGAAATTTCGATCAATCGTAAAATATCGATTTTTGGCTGGCGATTAATGGCGATGGCAAAATGTCATCGTTGCCCAAGTCTAAATGAAACTACCACAGAATACTAACAATTACCATACCATTAAATAGGGTCAGGTGGGGTAAAGTGGTCATACTCTAATAAATGTTGTAGTTTTTCCTCCCTATTTTTTATTTTTATCGTAAAGGTTTTACATATTTTTGTTTTAGTTTTCAGTGAAGAGGAGCAATGTTTTTCACACAAAATTATAATTTTAGCAAGACATTGAATGCCAATAAATAGCCATTTTATTTTTGTACGTTTCAGTACAATCTTTTGATTCTCTAATGAACTTCTCTCCTACATTTTGTTTAATCAAAATCTTAATATATTAGTTATACAGGAGGCTTCAAACATATCTCAAGAACACATTTCCATTGATAGGCAAGTTGTGTTTATTAAATTTTTTATTTTATAGTGTTTTTAGTAACATGGGGTAAAGTGGTCATATGACTAAGTTTAACATATTCATGGTAACAATGAGTTTATTTAGGCCTAATATTTACAGATTGATTATTAAATATTGATTTAGAATAATAAAGCATATATTAATTTATCATAGTTTATAACATAAGATAAAGTAAACAGCATTAGGCTTAACTTTTACATTGCTTGGAATGACTTTATTAAGACCTGATATTCAGTGATTAAAATTTGGATAAACTGGTATAATAAAATAATTTTTATTGTCTTACTTTTTTCCCTTTTTTTACGTAATAAACATGCCGAGAAAATATGTTAGAAAGATTGTACCAAATTACTCTGATGCCAGTCTACAATTAGTTATGCTGGCAAGGCTAATTAGCTATGCTGGCAAGGCTAATTAGCTATGCTGGCAAGGCCAGTTAGCTATGCTGGTTAAAAAGGGCATATCCATTTATGCTGTAGCTTAGAAATTACCCGACTTTAAGAAGATGGGTCATTAACAAGTCCAGGCATAATGGTCCTAATGAGAATCATGGCTTCGAAGAAGAATCTTGCATCATTAAAAGCTTCAGATTCATTGCCCATGTTGGGCATTTATTCAATTGTTCTATTATATCAAATTTAATCCAAATGTATCTTAAATATCCTAATAGCAGAAAAAGTCCATTGGTTGATAAGACCACCAAGACCTGATTACCACAGAATTTGTGAAAACTGTCAACAAACAAATTGACCAAACATAACAATGTCCGTACCGAAATTACAGAATTGCCCATTGACTTCACCAGATCAACAAATAGATATTCATCAGAATTCAGAACCATCAACATCTGATATATGCAATTTAAATTTTAAAAGTACAAATATGGCTAATAATACAAGTGTATATCCACTGAAGGACTTTAAGCTAATACTGACAACAATATCTCCACCAGTGTCAATTGTACATAGAATGGCTATACATAACTCTAAAGATGAAAACAGAAGAAACAGTTGCACTTTGTCTACAAAAAAAAGCTAAAAAAACAGAAAATTATCAAGTCAACAAATTCTTTTGAGCCAATTTGTGCCACAGATATACAAATTTGACAAATCATATTTGTGGGATGTTAGTAAAATATTAAGGAAAGAAATCAATTAAACAGTTTATTGGACAAGATTGAGATAGTAATTAATGGGACACTTCATTAAATATCTAGAAAAATCCTAAATTGGTGATTACTACACATTTTCAGAACATAACGACATTGAAAAAACAGAGAGTCGGAAGTTATTAAAATATCTTTTAAAAAAAAACTTTTTACCATAGAGAACACTATAAATTTATAATTTAATAATAATATTTTTTTAATTTAAATAATAGTTCACAAATATAGAAGTTGTGTAAAATATTTTTATGTCATATTTCTTCAATATGACCACTTTACCCCACACACTGACCACTTTACCCCACCCATGGGGTAAAGTGGTCATAAAAACATGACAAATAAAAGATGTCATTAAAAGGTGTTACTCTCAAAACATATTTTTAAAATGTACTCTAGAACAATGTAATGTAAAATAAAATCCAAAACAATAATATTTTTTAGAAAATTTCTCATATTTATATTCCTGCAAAGTGAAAAATGCCTGTTTTTATGACATCTTTCCCCCACCTGACCCTATATCACCGTTTTAAAAATGCTTGGAGGCACTGTAGATCATAAGTAATAAATGTGTATGTATGGCATATAATAAAAATAGCTCAAGGCAGACCATCGATACAAGCAAACATCTTTCAACAAATAAAATGAATAATTTAATTTTTCGGAACATTCAAATAGGTATGCTTATATGGCCTATTTTAATGTTGTTTAAAAATTTGTACAAGTAATTAGTAAAGTAATATATATTTATCAAGTAACGTTTCTTTCAGTTCTATAAAAGGATATACTCTTCATGCTAATTTGACTTATTCCGATTGTTTAGGTTTGCAAACGTAACTCAACTGCGACTTCAAAATGTCGGGAGGCCTTCCATCATTAGCGTTGAAGGACGAAGATGTCACCAAGTTTCTTGCTTCTTCCACTCACATTGGAGCAACCAACTTGGACTTCCAAATGGAGCAATACGTCTTTAAACGACGATCAGATGGTAAGGGCAATGTTTATCTTTTATATTAATCGGAAAACTTTTTTTGTGCTTAAATTAAATGTCTTAGAACTAAGGCAATTTTTCTCCTGTAAGGTTATTGGGTTGACTAATTAAATTTTAAAGGGAATTTTTTACCAGAATTTTATTAGTTTGTTTTTTCTGCTTGCCTGTCATATTAAATATTATTATAACATCAGTGTCATTCATGCGATTCCTTCACAAAGTTTAATAGTTTACCAGAAATCGGATAATTTAGTGTTATTGAATGATTGACTTCAGCCAGGTGTGCTTGTTATTGACTTCAGCCAGGTGTGCTTGTTATTTACAATCAGCTAATTTTTGTTTGATAATCAATCGCATACCTGTACAAATTAGACATAAAATTTCAATTTCTTGTGTATTATTTTTACGAAATGAGTGGTCATGATAAACTAGTATAAAAATATCAAGAAAAGTTTTTTAAGTTTTAATTATTTGTGTTGATGACAGGGTTGGGTTTCTTCCAGAACAGTAGAAGATACTGTACATATGTCCGCAGAAAAAAAAATGCTTAAACTTAGATAACTATATAAAATAATTATTCAAAGTATATATTTATGAATAATAAAGTGCATAACTTAATTTTATTAAAAATATTTTAGAAAAAAATATCTTATTTTTTAATAAAACACTTCAGGTGCAACTTTGGGCTTGTGTTTTTGCAATGTTTCTGCTATTTCTGTAAAATAATTGCTTACCAATTTTTTTATTTTCATATAAAAATGCATAATTTTTATAGTTCAGCAACACAGTCAGATTTACAAAGTTGCAACTTGAGTTCCTTCCACTAGTGAAAGATACCGGTTTCTTCCAGGCGGATGAAAATTGCCATCCCTTGTTTAATGATGCCCCCTGCACTGTATTAGGTTTTAGATTAAGCAATGGTGGAGGTCAAAAAACCTCATATTTAGAAAAGAGAGTAAAAATAGCTGCTCTTAGGGTTGCTTGTTTAAAAGAAATATATGCAGAATCCTTATTTTAGCTAACTTGTGTTTTAGCAAATAGCCTTTCTCTTGGATTGGGCCGTTTTTGCTATTGGGCATTACAATTATTATTGGTAAAATACAAATACTGATCTAAGAAGGTATTTCATTATAAAATTATGTATTAATTTTTTGTGAAATCTGGTAAATTGCTTGTCTTATTTTTTGCAGAACTGGAAACTAAGCATATTACATTATTTAATCTTAAATAATCATTATTTTAGAATGTAATGCATATTAAATTGATCTTCAAAACATTTTGTTTAATTTAAAATTAAAAAAAAATAATGTAATATTCTTGCAAAATTGGTTTTGTCATATTTATTAATCTCAATACACTCACCATTTTGTAAAGAGCATAACTAATACTTCACAAAATAAATTCTTGTATACTAATTATAATAAATTTAATACATATTAATTTTTTTAATTTAACTAGTATCTTTATTTTCAATCAAAAGTTGGCAGTGGTGGTCTGCCTTATTTTCTCTTAATTCTTCAGTAATTAAGCTGTATTGTTATGATAAATTTTATACTTTATTACAGTGGCCAGCAAAAGTCTTGGCAGAAATTTTGTTTCCCAAATACATACAAAATATTGGTTTTAATATGATTCTAGCTTCAATTCCTTTTGGAATAGTCCAAAAACACTCAAAATAGTTTCGGTTACTCTCTCGGACCTTAATGCGGTATTTTCATGGAAAATGAAGCTTGGTTCAGGACTTTTGTAGGCCCTGTATACCATGTGAGCTTCGGTTTTTCCTAAAATGGGCTTTAAATGATCTTCCAGGTGAGGCTTCCCAAAAATCAAAAAAGCCTGCTGTGGAATGTAGGCGCAGCACTGCCGCCCAGTTTTTTGTTGAAGAAGAAGCCGTACAGGAGACGGTGACTGCTGACGAAGTGGTGCAGCTTTTGAATGCTGCTGCTGTTTCCAAGGAAGAAAAGACAACCCTAAAGAACTTGCTAAATGTCCAGGAACTTATTTTAAGAAAGGATATAAAACTCTTAGATAATTTTTTAGATGAGGTTGTAAACTTCCAACACCACAAAAGTAGCGAAATCCGTCGGTTTGTGGTTCACTTTATCATGGAAGCATGCAAAAAGGTTCCGAAGACATTGCCGAAAGTTGTGAGCAATTTGGATATGATGCTTGAAGATCCTTCTGTGAGTGTCCAGAAAAAAGTGATGGAGGCTACTGCAAAACTATATACAGTTGCCATCCAGTGGCTGTGCAATGTTAAGAGTATTGATGAGTTCATGGTAGCAACATGGGATTCTATGACAGAACTCAAAACTAAACACTTCAAATTACTAGATTCAGAAAATGAAGGGGTAAGGGCTATGGCAGTAAAGTTTATGGAAAGTGTAGTTTTGGCACAAACGCCTAAAGATCAACTTACAGAGTATAAAAGTAATGAATTATCTTTAGATGACATTCCTTTCATTTTGAAAGTCTTTAAACCAAAAAAGATGGAGGAAGAAGCGAATGAAGTGTTTAAAAAAGTTTTGGATTTACATAGTGCTACTCATGTGTCAAGTTGCAATTTAATGGCGTGTATGGTGGTTCTCACTTCCGTTGGTAGTAAAAGATTCCAGTTCTTCCCCAAAGTTTTGCAAGCTTTTGAATCGCTGCATGCTAATTTGCCACCGACTCTTAGTCAGTCGCAAGTGAGCAGTGTGCGCAAATATTTGAGACTGCAATTGTTCATATTGGCTAAACATCCTGGGGCTGTTGAATTTCATTCTCAAATTTCAATTTTGCTGTCTGATTTAGGTGCTACCCCAGCTCAAATTAATAAATGTATTCCCTTAGCAGTTACATTAAAGAAGCATCCGGTTTCTAAGCCAGATAGAGATTGGGCTAAGCCGGGCAAGGCTGGAGACGCTGATTCTAATAAAGCTAGTACATCTAAACCAGCTGTATCAACCAAAACCTCAGCAATTGATGCTACAGTTGAAGATTTAGTTCCTAAATTTAATCATGTTAATGTGGCAGATTTGGTTCTTGTCAATATGTTAAACCTTCCAGAAGATATGCCTGCACACTTCCAATCTACTTACACCCCAATTGCTGCTGCTGGTACTGATCCTCAAGTTCGTCATATTGCTCGACTTTTGGCAACTCAGTTAGTTATAGCGGGGCATGGTAAAGTTGTGGAAGTCAATGAAGAAATCGGGAGTGTTAGTGATGAGGAAGAGGAAATGTCTTCTAAGCAAATACAAACAGTGATTGGCTGTACTACAGATCACATGCCGAAAAAGCAAGGTGTTGTTTTGATTCCCAGTGGCAGTTCACATTTAAAAACCAGCAGGGTATCTAAAAATATTGATTTTCAGTTAAAAGCGAAACCTCTCTCTGCAAAAGATGCTGATCGCCTTTGTCGTGCTGCATTTGGCAGGATATTGGATGCTGAAAAGGCTGTTGCTAAAAAAGGGGCAGGTCCGGCTAGAACAAAAATTCTTACTACTTTAGCTACACATTTCGGAGGTGATATGGCTGTTGATTTGAAGCAACATATTTTGAAAAATCCTCGAAATCATTTGGAATTGGCTTTTCAGTGGCTCTATCAGCAGTACGCTACATGTAAAGGATTTGAAGGAGTCTCTAATATATATTTAGAGAAATATGAGGAAAATGTTAATACCCTAATGACTGCTATTTTAGCAGA
Organism: Troglohyphantes excavatus; assembly: GCA_963932185.1. Classification (NCBI taxonomy): domain Eukaryota; kingdom Metazoa; phylum Arthropoda; class Arachnida; order Araneae; family Linyphiidae; genus Troglohyphantes; species Troglohyphantes excavatus. The sequence goes on along the minus strand of OZ010674.1, from coordinate 48,087,174 downwards.
TGAGCAAAACTGTGCCCTGTTCAACCGTTTCTTTTTGGATTTGCCACACATCACCGAAGGCATGGCCGAGTGTTTGAAAAACGTAATTACAAATGAAGTCTTCACCGATCAAGCCCTAGATATTGCTACAAGTATGACAGTGCGAAGGCCTCCTCAGAAATTACTATTTCTTGGTGTTATATGCGATCTTACTCTGCATGAAAATAATGAGGTACGCTCGAAAGTTGTAGATGCTGCTGTTAAAATCTATGAAAGTGGCAGGCTTAGGTCTTTCATTCAGGCCTTTGCATTAAGAAGTCTTAAATTTTTACTTGATCCTGTTCCCAAGCATACAGGGTTGGTGTTATTTCAGCAGTTACCAGAGTCCTGGACAGATGATATCATTAAAGTGTGCTTGCATTTATATTTTGCTTTGCTACCTTTGAATCATAAATTAATCTGTGACCTAGGAACTGTCTACATTGAAACTACTGGGGATGTTAAGCGAACAATTCTTCGGGCATTGGAGGTGCCTGTGAAGAACATGAGCATGGATTCCCCTGAGCTTTTGCAGTTTGTTGAAACCTGCCCACAAGGAGCCGAAACCTTTGTGACTCGTATTATTCACATTTTGACTGATAAGGCCCCACCATCCGCAGAGCTGGTGTCTCGGGTTCGAGAGCTATATCAAAGACGTGTACAAGATGTTCGATTTCTTATTCCAATTATCAATGGTCTCACCAAACGTGAAGTAATTACTGCATTGCCCGAACTGATAAAACTCAATCCGACTGTAGTAAAAGAAGTATTTCATCGCTTGGTTGGGAGTAACCTAGGCCCCCTGTCTCCTGCTGAATTATTAGTAGCTTTGCACAAAATCAATACTACACAATGTAGTCTCAAGATTGTTATTAAAGCCACTTCATTGTGCTTCGAAGAAAAAAATGTGTACACGCAAGTAGTTCTGGCAATGGTCTTGCAACAACTCATGGAACAGAACCCTCTTCCCATTCTACTGATGAGGACTGTCATTCAGTCCCTTGCCAACCACCCCCACCTCCTTGGGTTTGTCACCAACATCCTCCAGCGCCTCATAGTGAAAGAGGTGTGGAAGCAGCCTAAGATCTGGGAGGGGTTCATCAAGTGCTGCCAGAGAACAAAGCCTCAGTCCTTCCAGGTTTTGCTTCAGTTGCCCCCAACTCAGCTGGAAGAGGTGCTGAAGACCTATCCCGATCTGAGAGACCCTCTCTTGCAGCATGTTGATAATTTCACTGAGCACCAAAAGGCACACATTCCCAACACCATTCTTGATGTGTTGGACATCTTTAAGCCCAAAGATCAGGTGGTTGAAGAGTCGGAATCGGCTCTGGAACCGCCTCCTCCTGGAGAGGAAGCTTGAACTTATTCCATCTTTATTACTTTTCAATGTTGTATTTAAAAATTTCTTTAGAATATTGTTATCCATATTCTTTCTACATTCCCAGTGTTCAATTTCAAATTATTCTTGATATGTAATTCTTTTAGTTATGATATTGTATTTCATTTTTGGACTAATATATGTTCTGTGGGTTATTCTTAAAAATTGGTTTAAGATTTCTATCGCTTGAAGTGCCTTCTTGTGAATTGATGTTAACACATCTTTAAAATTGTTATAAAATAAAGTTGGGTAATTTGAATTCTATTGTTTTTCATTGCATGAATGTATATTTCATTCATAAGATTTTAAATATTTAAGACGTTTGTATTGAAAATGGACAAGGCTTGTATCTTTTTAGTGGTTTTGTTTAAAACTATCTATATAGTAACCATTTGAGTTTAAATGTATATGTACATACAGCTAAGTTATTTAAACCCATGTGTCTTGGCCATTTTAAATGCAAATGTTTATTATGATCCAGGAGTTTATTCCTTATGCATGTAAATCTCTTGAGAAAATCTATTAACATTGGTAAGTAACAATGTTTTTATTTTATATGAAAAATAAGTTAGCCCCTTTAAATCAAGTGCTATGATTTTAATGCCCTCGTAGATTTAAAAATTTAGTTGGGGTGATTGTACCAATTTACGACCAATGCCAAATGTGCGGCTACTAAACTCGCCAGGGTCGCAACGTAACCGGGAAATTTTTTAATTCTGAAAATATCAGGGAAATTTTCAAAATTTCACAAAAAAAATCTCCAAAAGAAATAATTGGAAAAATATGCTTTTTTTTGCATTATCTGCTTCCAAAGAACATGTTTGTTTAATTACTATTGTGCCTGTTGCAATTGCATAATTTGTGTTGTATCCATAAATTATTCTTTTAACTGTCAATAAGTATTGCTTCTAATTTTTGATTTATAATTGAATATATTTATTTATTGGATCATTGTAGTGTGGATACTATGTTTCTATACAAAGCATGTATTGCAACACTTCTTAATGTAATTGTAAAATCAGGGAACTTTTTTTCCAGAATGTTATTGTCACCCTGCTCGCATAAGACTAAAATTAAATGTACCTAATACTTAAAAGCCATTGAGTAACAGTGTGTGAAAGGACTTAGGGGAAAAAAACAATATGCTATTAGTTTTAAATAACTACTACATTAACCTATATAATATAATGATGTATTTATTGGTATTCATTTTTATGTTAAATGTTGACATTTGTTTTTTTATCCTGTAGGTGTTTACTTGATCAATTTGAGGAAAACCTGGGAGAAGATCCTTCTTGCTGCTCGTGCCATCGTAGCAATTGAGAACCCAGCCGATATTTGCGTAATTTCTGCAAGGCCTTACGGACAGCGTGCTGTCCTGAAATTTGCATTGGCCACTGGAGCTAATCCCATTGCTGGTCGTTTCACCCCTGGTACCTTCACCAATCAGATTCAGGCTGCTTTCCGTGAACCTAGGCTTTTGGTTGTGACTGATCCTCGAATCGATCATCAGCCTCTGACTGAAGCCTCGTACGTCAACATCCCAGTTATTGCATTCTGCAATACGGATTCGCCCCTTCGCTATGTTGACATTGCCATTCCCTGCAACAACAAGGTTTGTAGAATTTTGGAATGCTCTTAAGTGTAATACAAAATCCTTCATTTTGATTGTAAATATTTTTTTACACATCTTTTATAACTGCTTAACAATAGTTGCTTCCTAGTTTGTCAACTAGTTAAGGAAGATACCTGGATGGGGTTACTTAGTACAATATCTGGGCATAGCTGCTAAATATAAATAGATAAAATAACAATTGCTGACCCTGCTTTCACACTTTCTAGCCAGTTGGTCAAGGACATCCATCCTAAGTTTGTTTAGTTGTGAAATATGACCTTTCCAGGAGCACATTTATCATTGCCTTCCATTTTTGTTAGATTTACATTTGTAAACTTTTGAGTATGTATACAAGTATAATTTATAAAGTTTTTGAAAATTGGCGGCACTATCTTGTTTTTTAGTATTTGAAATTTCCTCTTTATAAAATTGATTTGCAAGGAAAAGATCTGTTAGAAAATATATCTGGCTATATTTCATTTGTAAATGGCCCATCAAACTAAAGAACATGTGTATGAATTTGAAGCTTAAAAAATTATTTAAAGTAGCTTAAACTCAAATGTATAGAATTTATGACTTAACAAAGTGTTTTATTGGAGCATGGTTTTTCCTTTAAGGGTGCCCATTCTATTGGATTGATGTGGTGGATGCTTGCCAGAGAAGTTCTGAGAATGAGAGGAACCATCAGTAGAGAACTGAAATGGGATGTCATGGTGGATCTCTATTTCTACAGAGATCCTGAAGATGTAAATAGTTTTATTGCTTATTTTCTACAATTGCAGATTTTCTCTAATAATTTTGATCAAAAGTTGTGGGATCTTTTAAACTGAATGTTTCTGTTTGATTGCGGTAATGTGATGCTTATTTTTCTTTCTACAATTATTTTCATCTCTTAGGCTGAAAAGGAAGAACAAGCAGCCGTTCAGGCCGAACGACCAGTTAAAGACACTACTGAATTCCAATCGGAACCATGGGGTGGTGGAGAAGTTGCTACTGTTACACAGGAAGTTTCTGATGTAAGTTTACTTTGATATAATTTCTTATATTATGGGTACAATTTGTTAAATTATATAAACTTATTGTAATTGCTCGAAAATAACGATAGGTTATAAGTACTTCTAAAGCCGGCGCCACATATGCAGTATTCGCCGAATCCCGAGCAACGAAACCTTCGATATTCGCCTAAAGACGCATGTGTGGATGGGTCGCTCGCTATTTGGCAAGTGCCGCGTTGCTCGCGTTTCGACGATTTTCAGCACCACACTACAAGTTGCTCGCCTTATCACGAGCAACTTCGCTCGGGTTAAAGCGAGCAAATTGAATAATTGTGTTTCCCACTTGTTTCGGGAAAATGGAACACATCTCGAAGCGAGCTCAATGGTGATTGGCTATCGATATTTTATTCTATATTTTGATAGCCAATTACCATTTACTATCAATATAGTACTATTTTCTTTTTTTATTTAAAGAGGGAATATTGTTCTTTTCGTATCAATTTGACTTTAAAATATATCGTGGTGTTTGTTGTGCTATTATTTTAGAATTTTTATTTAGTTTATTCATTTATTTTTATGAAGTTGTCTGTTTCACTAAAATATTTGTGTTCCATTTACTTATTTCATTTATTTATCAATAAAATTATTTCATTTATTTATCAATAAAATTATTTCATTTATTTATCAATTAAATTATTTCATTTTATTACTTATTTATATATTTGAAGCATTTAACTATTTTTATGCAGATGCGAAAAAAAGATGATATTATTTTAACATTTCTATTCGAGTTTTCAATGTGTTTAAACGATTTGAAGTCTCACGACCTAAATAAAATGGAGTTTTGTCATGAAACGTCTTTAAAACCATCTATAAAGGGTGTGTGTAGGGACATAGTAGTCATGATAGAAACACCATTTTACGCTTTTAGGATAACCGATTCCGACACTAACTTTCTAAATATAACACGTTTGACATAAATTTGGTCCAGCCGATGATCTAAAGTTTCATATTTAAAAAAACTTTTGGTGTTTTGAGCTTTTTTTTATCGTATATTTACTTGTTTAGTTCGTCTACTTAAAACAATTCCTTCGTTTATTAAGTTGTGAATTTTACTAAATTATTTGTTCAGATTATTTTTTTATTTATTAATTAATTTCATTTATTTGTTTTTTCATTTAGATTTCTTGCATTTAACTGTTTTGATGAACACAAAAATATTTAAATAGTATTTTAAAACCTCGAAATGAAATGTCATTGATTTAAACGTTTTTAAGAATCTTGAGTTGAAAAATAAAATGTGGTTTTGATGTGAAACAATTTTAAAACCAGCTATTCTTTAAGGTGATACATTCTGATACTGTAACATAGTAAAATGAAGCACGATTGTCATAAAAGGAAATTTGGCGAGGATTCGTGTAAAATCTTGAACTAAAGCAAAGCACGTGCGGAGAGCGGACGTGGAACATACGAGGAATCAGGCGTAGCAGTTTGCATATCTTCCTCTGTTAGCGAGGTTTCCGTTGATAAACGAACCTTATTTAGATATTAGTTATCGGTATTACATAATATGTCAATTTTAAATCTATATAAGATATGTTTGGTTGAATTGACGTCGCACTAAAGTTACAAAATAAACTAAGAGCGACGGTTCGGGTTTTATCCCCATAGAAAAATTCGGGAACACTGTTTTTGTCATTGTGAGCCGTGGTCAAATGACTTCGACAACACCTGAGCTGGCACCCCACTGGTTAATTTTTATACAAAAAATTTCAAACGTTTAAAAATATATAAGTTTTCAACACCATTGACATTGAAGCAACAATGCCAAGTATTTTACTTTTATTGTTTCTGAATACTTCATTTTTATCGACATGATATTACAAGGCTATATTCGTAAAGGCTTTCTAAATCCTTAAATTTTAGGAATTTTAATATAACAAATTTTTTTTCTTACAAAAACATCACTTTAAATATCAATCGGAATGAATAGCATGTAAAGTCATGAACGTAAAAATTAAAAAAAAAAAGTACTCATAATAATTGAATAAATCTAGATTTTGATAAAGTTTATTTTACACAGTGCACAGAGAGTGATATGCGGTGGCTGCGATAACAAACACAAAAATCGCGCAGCTTTTACTACGAGTAACGCCGGGCCATATTGCTAAAATACCAATCAAACAGTAATTAACGATAGAAATTTTTCCGAAAATGGATAAACAATAGCAAAGTGTCAATCTTTATACATTTAATCTCGACATCAAGTTTTGAATAGTATTCACTGTCGAATATTAATATAATTTTTTTTAATGAACTCTATGTTGACCTGGTGTCGATATTATATCTTGTAAACAAATAATCGTTAGTACATTGGCTAAGAAAAAAGCAAACGATAATTTCAATATGTTAAAAGATACGGAATAAAAACCAGATCCCCAAAACAACGTCAACGTGCATAAAGTCCATTATTTATACTTAGTTAAAAAATGGATTGACAAATTTTTATATGTAGCATGCAAATTCAATTGTCAAAATGCGAAATATTCGGTGAAAAATTTTGCCAGAACACTTAAAGTTTTTCGAACTGATTATCGTTGTATTTTATTATCGTATATCGCTAAAGCAAATATATTGAAAGGGAAAATATATATTCCAGAACTGAAAATTAAATCATTTTTAAGTGTACCAACAAAATTAGGATACACTGTTTTTTGTAATTTTTCAATATTCTATGCTACAAAATTTCAACGGTTTCAAGGAATCTCCATGTGCATGGCATTCTGGAATCTATGAAAATAATATTAAAATATTGCACTCGCAAATGGCTATGAGCAAAATAAAAATGTAAAACAACAAAAAAACTGATTTCCAATTTAAAAAAAATTTCATTGTAATTAACACAAATTAAAAATACGTTTTTAAAGAACATAAAAGTATTAGAATATATTTATATTGTACAAATCTGTTAATAAAATAGAATATTTTTCCATCATAAAAATATTGTAGTATACTATTTTTTATCAAACTTTATATATTTATTAAATCCGGCCATGCTTCCTACTGCGAATAAATGTTCTGAAATCGGCAAGTATACTCGCAAGAAGCCGAGTTGCTTAGGTTTTTGTAATCCGAGCAAGTAATAGTAAATTGCTCGGGTTATGGCGAGTCGCTCGGGTTAAGGCGAGTCGCTCGGTATTCGGCGAATACCGCATATGTGGCGCCGGCTTAAGATGATATTAATATTGAATCAGTGAAATGGTCTAACTTCACTTTTTTTTTTAAATGCTGGAATACATGCTATGTTATTTGTATGAGGCAAGTTGATATAATGTAAAATAAATTTAGGTAACAATATTTGTAAATTAAAAAAAATTAACCCTAATACATCTACAAAACTTGTTTAAAATAAATAATTTTTAAGCATCAACTAAGAAGCTTGTCCTTCTATTATAAAACAAATATTGTGAGCTTTTAGGGATTAATATATATATATTTACTAATTATCAAGAAATGGTTTGAATTGATATTTATATTTCTTTTTAAATCCAGATTAGTGGAACTTAGTTAGAAATAAACAAATATAAAATCATTTAATGAAAATATTAACTGAACTAAATTAAATCAATGTATATATTATAAAACAGGTTAATTTGTAGTTGATATATGTTGTTTTTTACCTTAGTGGTCAGCTGAACCTGCAGCAGTTAATTTTACCGATACAGCTGAAGACTGGTCTGCCCAACCTAATGATTGGTCAGCTACAGCTGCTGCTGCTCCTGCAATTCCAGCAGTTAGTGCACCAGCAGCCGCTCCTATTGCTCCTGCTACCAATGACTGGGGTGCATCTGATGCTGGGTGGCCTTAATGTATAAATCATCAGATACAAAATAAAAAAAATCACTGGACTTTCTTTTTTATTCTTGAAATAAAATTGACATGATTTGATCATTACATTTTATTATCAAATTCAACATGCTTACATAATTTAATATTTACAGATTTTTTAGATCTGATGAAATTTTTGAAATGTGATCTGCTACAAAATTTTCGATCTCCAAAATCAAGTTGGATTCTTGTGTATTGTCACAGCTTGAGTCTGGGACAGCCATTTCTTTTAACTTTAATATTGTTTCTTGGGAGATAAATTTTTTATATGCTCCCAGGTTGAGCTAAAAGTAAAAACATAACTTTAGTGAATACTGTATCTTCAAAGACTGATTTGAGGATAAAAATCGGTCATTTGATTTAGTTGAATTTCATTTTATTAAAAGAGTTTTCAGATAAATGTGCTTACTGTTGAAAAATAATGGGCCTATACGTAACTTAATGTTTCAAAAGTCATTTGTTCAAATTGGTATTTTTGCTGTTTGACTTGTAGGAGGATCTTAAAAACGTGAAGATTTTTTTTTTTAATATTGAACACAAGTGTTGGATAAAGCTTATTACTGACACTAGAAAAATTTCATTTTCAAATAGGCATGCTATGCACATATAGTAGTCAAGACGCTATAATTATTAATGCTCACTGATATTTATATTTTCACATTTCTTCCGTCCTATAAGCACACTGCAGCGATAATTTACAAAGCGATAAACTACAAACTTTCCTTGGAATTGTTTATAGCAAACCCTGCATATGTAGTAAATGGTAACTCTTGGCTACTTTATTGATCTAGATGATGGAGGTTATTGCCTGGCAGTTAGCCTGTTCTAAAAACAACTTTTAGCAAATCAACCAAATTTTAGAGTTGACCAATCGGAATATCTAAACAATGTTATGCCAAAGACGAACTAGATATATCTGCATTTGAAATTACAATCTAAATTATAGAGTAAGAAATAGTAATGAAAGTCTTGCAAAAAGGCCCCTAATTAAGTTACCTGTATCTATGGATAGAGCTAAACGAGCTTTATCGCAATTCCAATATCCTCGTAACCTACCTGTGAATATTAGAATACAAAGACCAATCTATTCAAGTCAACTAAAAGGTTTTATTCCTGCGGGGTAACATGATCTGCTTGTATTCTCAGCCACCCTTGGGTCACGGGCAAACTTTCAAATAACACTACTACCCAACATCCCATTCTCTTGTTGGGTATTGATGCCACATTAATATTTTTCACCATTAACCGATCAAGTTATGATTGTAATGCAAAGAGCAGGTCCAGGGATGCCCATCCCCCCCCCCCCCCCAACAAAAAAAAAATCTCTACCCCCTCCAATTTAAAGCCTATAACTTTATTAGAATCTAAAATTTTCAACTGAATCCACACAATGCTCCACATTTCGTATTTTATAAATCAGTTAGAGATAAAATCAAGATATAAATTTGGTTATACTTTAAGTTATATAAATTTTACATTCACTTATATGTATGGAACTTATATATTGCATTAAACTTCCTCTCCGCATCTCTTTATAGCGTTTCATTGATACAAACAAATGGTGCTTAAAGTCAGGTTCGTCGGTAAATTTATAGGGTCGGAGGTTCGGATAACATAATTTTGTCGAATAAAATTGTAATTTCATAAATTATTTAATTGTTAAAATTCCTAATAAATTCCATAGAACTTGTTATTGTCTGTCCGCTAAGAATCGATCTGGTGTTTTCTACAAAATGTCATCGATTTGTCTAAGAAATTAATTTCAATTCCACGAGAAAATATAATTTACAAATGGACATTTTCAAAATCTTAAATCCCGATTTTGGAATTCAATTTCGTAAACACCTAAAAATAGTTGCTGTAGAAATGCTGACGGTAATCTCTGATTGTTCAATTTCAGAAAAACCCTTGTATCGCTACATTTAGACTAAAATAACTACCTACAATATTTTATTTTATTACATTTGTCAGTGATATATGCAAAATCACTCTAATTAGCAGAAACACATGATGTAAATAGGTTTTACCCTAAATGCTCAGAAACAATTGCCTCTTACATATCAGCCAAATGCCACTGAAAATGCTTAAATACTTTATATATAAGAAAGAGAAGCTTTCTGACTGAAATATAAAAAACAGCTTTTTTTTTTTAAAGCACATCATGACATCAAAGAAATAAAATTGATGTTATTTACGCGCGTTAGATACAGATGGCTCTACGAGTGTATATGTAAACCACATAATTTGTATTCCCCAGGGCCATCTACAAAAGCTAATGCGCTTTAATAATGTCCCCATTCTACACAGACGTTATTTGCGCACGTTAGCTTTTGCAGATAACTCTGCGATTGGTCCACCACGTGGTTTGAATGCACCAATCTGAGGCTTCTGCAAAATGCAACGTGGCGTAAATAGCGTCCGTGTAGAATGGGCCTTAGAATATCTGTTTTTTTACTGGTTAAGTAAACTTTCTCTTACCTAATGGTATAAACAAAACTGTTATATATAAAACACAGCTACATATATGGTCAAACAGAAATATTTATGAAAAAGTGAGAAAAACCATGTCTTACGGTTAGATGTGTCAACATGAACTAAAGTGCAGATTATAAGTACTGAATAAACTTGTGAAAGTTTTATTTAAAAAAACATCTATTAAACCCCAAAAACATAGACAGGTGAACACAAAGATAGAATAAAAATTCTCGGCGAAATTCATGAAAAACACTGAACGTTATTGGTTTTGTTTAAAATCATTCGTGACCTTCTACTCTCATGTTTGGCTATTTTAAATATGACTATCAAATGCAAAAACTTTATTTTATCGAATTTTAAGAAATCTTTTAAAATTAAACTTTAATTTAAATAATGCCGTATAATATTTATCTACTTACCAGTACAGTTTATCAAACTCAGAAAATACTTTTCAGTTAGTTTTTTTTTTACAATTTAAATATTCGCAGCTTTGCTCCACATTTAAACTACATGTTCTCAAAAACCATTCATCCTTGCTGACTAAAATATATTGTCCGTTCTTTTATTGCAACACCATTAAAATTATTTAAACTGATTCGACGCCAAGACGAAACACAAATATAATAAAATCACCTACCAGTAGCGGCGATTGGGTTTTAAAAGTTCAGTATTTGTCTTTCATAATATTCAATGTAGATAAATATCGGCGCCAGTATTTTTCCCGCTTCTCTAAAATCGAGACTTATGGTCGTGCCTATTTCCTTTCGGTTTTTTGTTTTTCTTTTATTTGAACCATGAGTATTTTGTAATGACAGAAGTGGCTCCTAAATGTCTGTTAGCTGTCTGTGTGCTGGCAGAAGATACAAGATAATACGAGAAAATAAAATCGATTGTAAATGTGTAATATAAGCACCAGAAAAAATTAGGAGGGGTACGAAATTTTCTTTAGTTCGTCAATCGTCAATTTAGTAACAAAATTTACTATATATTTTTTTAAGTTTAAATTTAAAAAGTATGGGGGCAACATCAAAAAAAAGTGTGGGAAGTCCCCCTAATCGCCACAACTGATGCTTATTAGTGAACAAACGTATGAAAGTAATTAGTTTGTTGTGGTGTTGTATATAAAAATCGTAATTTACGTTTAAGTGTTATTGAGATGCGGAAACAGTTTATGCTTCCATCACTGCAGTTTTTTTTTAAAAAACATATGCCACATATTAACAAACAAAAGAATTAACTTTGTTAAAGTCACCGTTTTTTTTCAGTTTTTGTTGCAGTCTGGAGTTTATAGCAATCTTCATATTTATTGTTATTTTTACATTCCTTCTTCCTAACGGAAAATTTATTGCCTCACAGCGTTTTTTAATTTAAATCTCAGCACTGAAGTGTATAGTCTGAATGTATGAACCGGACAAAGATCAGTAAACGTGTATGTCCTAGATATACATATGAGTAACACATATTAAAAAAAATCCTAGTGGAGTTTTAAAAAATATGATTTTTTTCTCTAAAGTACTTTTTTCGGTTTTTTTTAATGAACCCCCCCCAAAAAAAAGCGGGGGGGGGGGGGGTCTTGTGCGGTGGCATGCGCCGCCCAACCTTAAGATTCTTCCATAGCCATTAATCAGATATTTTTTGTAATTTATTCTGTAGATCTTTCTAAAATGGCATTTAGTTTTTAACAGAATAAAGACTTGCATTTTCAAGCAAGATAATTTTTTTACAATTTCGTCAGCTTTTGTGTCGAAAAGGCGTTTCTTGAAATGGCTGGAAATTCCAGTGACATATTATGTTGCAAAAATATTTTTTGCCCAAAACATTTCCCCCTAAAAATTAAATAATAATAAAGCAATGAAAATAAATCCCCCCCAAAAATTCTGATGGCACAACTTGCGCCATGATCCCCCCCTATGGGCACCCCTGAGCAGGTCTATAGTAGATGCATTTTTATGTAAAGTGTCTTGGCATGGAATTACAAGAAAATAAATTTTTAATTGCAGATAAACTAGCTTTTAATTTGAAGAATTTTCGAATAAATATGGCAATGAAGTATCTTTTCATTATTTTATGTTTGTGAATATACTGAACTTTTGTATTTCTGTCCTGCGACTCTCAAACTTTCACCAGTGGGTCAATTATGTTTCATATATTAAAAAAGTATAACTTACCAATTTGCAATGCATTTCTATATTGGGCAAATCTAGAATTCTATTAGCAAACCGATTCATTACTCCTATTAGTGCTACATTTTCTTTATTAAAATTGCACCACTGAAAATATATACATAAAGGACAAATTAATGTTTTTCTTCAAAATAACTTAATTATAATGTTGCTGTGATCAAAAAGGGGAACTTGTTTTCAATACTTACATTTTCGAATAAATCCTTAGAATTGGGCAAATCGTCCAATCGCGATTCCAATAAAATTCTTAACCAAGGTTGAAGCATTATGTGATTTTCTAAAAATAATATTGTAAATTTTATTTAGTTAAGACTACAAATTTCATAAACATATGAAATAGTCAGGAGGTTAATGATTTTCTTTTTCTCATTTGTATCTACATTCAAGTTTTCAGACCCAATTCCTTTTTTTATTGGATAAGTATACATACAAATAGTGTTAAACAATTTCTTCTTGTAAAGAAAAATGAAATAACTTGAAATTTTCTGAACAAGTGGTAAAAATGTAAATGCCATTTTAAATTGTATATAAATTGCAACTTCTTAAAATCAATGCCAAAATTAGGTGGGGTTTTTTTATATTCAGAAACTATGTGGCTTAAATGTGTACATTATGTGAAACTATGTACATTAAATTATAATGTAGTTTCTGAAATTTCAAGACTCCATTTTAACAATAAAATCAATGAAAATTATCATGAAGTCCAGTAAATTTGAATGTCTGGAAACAGAAACTTAAAATGCATTTTATCAAATGACCCAGTCGGGTTCGCAACACTAACCCAAAAAAATAAATTATGTATATGTTCAATTGGTTAAAAAAGTAATTAAATCCATAATAATAAAAATTTTCGCCACTTGACAATACCCAAATATCAAATCCTTGCCAGTCGCCAAAACAAATGTATACAAGAGGTCTAGTAAAAGTTGAAATTATTGCTAAATAATATATTCTACAGAATAAAAAGTATCATCTGAAAGTCGACAATTTTCATATACTCAGTGCAGAAAATTTCATTTCATTTGAACAATTATTAATGAAGATAGAAGCATTTCAAATAATTAACACTGATTTTTTTCCCCATTGCTTCACAGAAGAAAGATGAACCATAACACCTGGCAGAAAAGAGAATAATTTAATTTTATATACAAACCTAAATATGAATCCGTCTTTGCAATATATTTCAGCATTTTCTTATAACTTGCTAATGCAATTTTCTCAACCACTGGATTACCCTGAAAGTTTATTTCAAATTATACATTTGCAAATAATTAATACTCCATTTTTGCTAAAACTCGATATATTCTATTTGGTAAGATAGTTTAGAAATTAAAAAAGAACATGCATAAACTTTTTATTGAATAGATCTGAAAATATATTTTAATATACTTCATTTTTTTAAATAATTGCTTAAGAAATTAATATTCTGCATTTGTAAATAAAAAGCAATCTTTGTGTACATTTCAGGTATTTTTTAAAGAAATTAAATTATATCTGCATACTACTGTTGGTACTAGAAATCTAGCAAATTTATTTCAATGGTTATAATTACCATAAAAAATTACATTAACTATTAATTACTCTTAGAAATATAGAAAATTACTTACCAACATTAATGCATTTTGAAGGTATATTGCTAATATTCTAAGGTCATTTCTTGATAGTGTTTGCTCAAGCAAAAGCATGTTATGGTCAAGTGAACAAATTTGTATAAAGAGTCCTTTAAATTCAACATCCAATAAATGGTTTATTAATTCCATGGACAATATTTTGGTGTGAGGGCAATTCATCCACTTTATAATTTGAGCGAATGGAATTGGCATGTTTGAATTAGACTGAAATAAAATAGACTTAGTAAAAAATTATGTATATTGAGTCATCATTTCAATATTTATATTAAATTTTACATTTTTTGTTTGTTTTGTTATTATATAAGACATGTTTTTTAAACAGAGGGTACAACACTCCAGGAGTAAACTGCTTGTTAAAAAGGAAACAAAAAGTTAATTATGGTATAGATATGTATATTGAAGTGGTTACAGCATAATAAAAACATCAAAACTTTTGTGTATTGTTAATTACGACACTTAAGCTATATAATATTTCCTGCAGGGGAGGAATATATAATTCCTGAAATAAGGTAAGACTGCATGTTGTACTAAATTATAATTTTTACAGAGTTGGGAGCCACATAGATCTTGCAATTTAATGTTTAATATGTTGCTTATGTTTAATATTTTTTTATAATTAATTTGTGATGTAAATAATTTCTGCGTAGTTTTTGATGACAAACATGGCTGTATGTGCTCTATTTTGTGATGTGGCAAGGGGAAAGAAGTATTACTACATTAAGGAGAGGAAAGAAATATATTACAGTTTCAAGTTTTGCACCTCTTAAGACTATAGGCATCTACACTTTTTCTTATATGATTTAAAATATACTAAAATATAAATTATTATTAACTATTAATGCTTAAAAATTAATTATATGTTATAACTAATTTATGAAAAAAATCCTTGTAATATTTGTTAAATAAATAAAAAATGTCATTAGTTGTGCCTAGTCATAAAATTCTTTTTTGGATCTACAACTGACCAAATACAAGATGAGAAATTGCTTTTAACTAGCTAGTAAATTGATAACATTAGATTAGTTGGCTGAAGACAGGATTTGGTTATTACTAGCAAAGGAATAAATAACAATAGTTTAGAGTACTCAGTTCATTTATTACATAGGTGCTTGATGAAATGCAAATGTAAAAAGTATACAAAAAAAAACTTTACAAAATACATTTTTTTTTGTAAACCTGGTTTATCAGTTATTATTAATTGATTTTGAAAAACAATAAAAATTTATAATGTGCTAATAAATACTAAAATTAAAACCATGTCTATTAATTTATGGTTTTATATTATTTAATATGCATTATATAAACTTAAATTTAAAAACTTAATTAAAAAGCTGGTTTTATACTTACTTTTATCTTCAATTAAGTATTGCTACTAACCTTTAAGCAAGCAAGTATCTGATGCTCTATAATTAAGATCAGTAAATGCAAAACCTCAATTTCAAACTGTTCATGCAGAGTCAAACTTTTTTGCAAGAAAGACACTATATTTGCATTTCCTGTTATAATATGCCATGCTGGAACACATGCATATAAGAAAACATTTTACACAATTATTTTATGTTAATTACTTTAATAAGTATTAAATTATATGTGCATTGCATATTTCTTTTTTAAAAAAAGTTTGATTATTTCTTAATTGTTTTAAGTAGCTTGAGAAAATACTATTTAATTATTAATTTTACAAAGAATGGTTTTAAATGAACTAGTATTTGAAATTTTTATGCTTCGTAATAAAGAAAAGTCCTGCTGCATTTTTTTAAAAATCTATCCAATAAGATAATGTTTTATGGAAAATATTTTGTTATCTGTTGTAACAAAATAGTTGTTATAAAAATGGAAACAACGTTTGTTGAATTACAGCTGTTCTTTTTGTTGATGTATAAATCATGTAGAAAGTAATTATTTAAGAAAGAAAATATCATGAGGCATTGTCTTTATGTTGAAATTAATTTTGAACTGTCTTTGATAGCAAAACATAATAAAAAGAAAATGTGTTTGTTGAAAATAAGGAATAATCTCGACTTTAATCCCTTTTTGATAGACATTGCATGTCATATGGCATATACACTGGCTAATGGAAAGAATAGATCATTCAGAGGATTAGTAGTATAGAATAATAGATTAGTAGTACAGGTAGAGATCTAGGTGCCAGACAATTAGAATTCACGATGGGACAAACATTAATTTTCAGGAATTAAAAAAAAAAGACTTTTTGTAATTTAATTTTTTTTAAAAATCTGACCAAGAAGAGATTAAAGAAAATAGGATAAATTAAAAAATCTTTAATAATAACTTTTAATTAAAATTTGATACAAATTTACTGTGGACCAAACAAAACACTTTTATATTCTTTACCAAACAAAACACTAAAATATTTCAAATAATATACCTTTTGAGTCTTCACTTTGCACTTTCACTGCATACTGTAAATATTTAAGGCAAGGTATCAAAGAAGTTCTATCATCAGATAAAGAGTTGCAACAGTAACTGGTCACTAAAAACATATAAGAAAAAAACTATGACATTAAAACTTTATTATTCAATATGAAATAAAGTAAAATATATAAATACAAAATTATATGATGTAAATTATAAAGTATACCATGAAAGACTAATTTGACATCCACTGGAGAATTGGTATTATTAATTTTCTGTTGACACCAAAGCAGCCACTCAAATCCAACAGATAAAAAGCTCTCTTAAAAGAAAATTATTCATTTAAACCATAAAAGTAAAAAAAAAATATGATAAACAAAAATAAAAATCTTAAACTTTTAAAAAACAGTGGGTGGATTTCAAAATTGAAAATGTAAGAAAATTATGTAGTTGAAAAAAGAATATACAAATATGGTTAACAAATGTTAACTTTTAATAGCTAAAAAGAAAAGAAATTAATAACGGAAAGCTAATAGGAGGCAGTTAACAAACTATTCACATGCCTGAATTGTGTAGTTTTTTATTGCATCATTTATAATGGCAATGTTTTGAACACTCTGAACAGTGAAAAAAATATTGAAATGTGAAGTAGTTTTCACACTGAAATACAGCGTAATTTATATTCCCAGCACATGTAATAAAAATCTAATTATATTATTAAAGATAGATTTTCAAAATAAACACCAATGTGGATTTAAAAAATATTTCAACATTGAAATGTTATATGAATTGCTTGGAAAACTGTTACTTTAATTTAATACAGTAATATACTATGCAATCTAATTAACCATAGTAATGTTATTACAATACAATTAAACAGTTTATAAAAACATCACAATACTAGTATTCACTTTACAAAAAGGAAAGTAAATTATAAAAAAAACTTTGAACTTACATATATAGCAAAAATTAAACAAATATCTACTACTAAAATAAGGTATCATTGTTACTTATAAATGTCATCTAATAAAAAATGTAATTGTTCATGTGGTTTATAAATGCTAATTCTTAACTTGATATCACTTTAAGCTTATTAAATCCTTTAAAATATACTTTCACAAGTTTCAAAATTATGAGGTTTAAAGAGCATAATTAAAATTTTTATCTTGTGTATGTGTATAAAAAAGTTATTTTACTTTATTTCTAACTGTTGGCAATATATTTCTTGAAGTAATTTGATTAATTAAAAAGTTGCACATAACAAAATCTAACATTATTTTTTTAATCCATAAATGGTTAAAAAATTTCAAAGTTATGAATCTACCTTTTGACAAATCCTTATGGTTTTTCATTATTAGTATTTTCGAAAGACAAATTTGTAAGTGATGCACACAACACTGGATTAGCTTTTCAAATCTTTCTTTTGTAATCAAATCTTCACTTTCAAAAATCTAAAATAAAGGATTCCATAATTTTGTATATAATTAAAGTTTTAAAGTTCCATGCTTTTGTCTTTGACATACTTGATAAAACTTTATAAAAATTATTGCTATTTTTCTGCAAAGAAAGGTTAATGATAATATTAGTTTGCAATAAGTTCAGACAGGGCTGATTTATCATTAGGCATGTTAGGCCCGAGTCTAGGGGCCACAACATTTATTTTATTGCATACAGGAATTGTTCAAATACTTATATTTTGAAGGAAAAAAAAATATTATTGCAATTTTTCAGCTATTTTTCCCAAGACGTTATAATTTCATTGTTTGTTTAGATGAAATATAAACTTAATAAGCAATGTTCTTAAAGTTTAAGTATATTTTTTACCAGAAGACCCCCTCATCAGGAATGCTGTGCCTATAGTACCAAACTTTCTAAATCAGGACCTGAGTATAAGTACCAAATATTTTAATTTTGCATGAATTATGATCACTAATTGTACAATAATAGCTAAATAAGGTGAGGATATGCACTTAAAAAGCACAAATATGAAAATTCTAAATCACAATAAGCAGTCATGGCTATTTTTATATGAATCAAACACCTTATGTTAAATCAGCAGCCATGAAATGGATCATTCTAATGATACAAGTTGATTATATGGCTATGAGACTAATATCGACTATTGTTTTACATAGGAGCAAAAAAATCTTAACTATTTTAATTATTTAATAAGTTATATTTTAAATTTTTAGTCTAAATAAAAAACATATATGCATGATATATGTGGCTTAAGAGAAAAAAAAATACATATGCGTTACTAAATTTTAAGCTCTAACTCACTTCAGTGTCAAATGCTTTCTTAAGAAAAGAAAATCTTATTTCAGGATTTGATTCAAACTGCCTCTGAAAAGGGAAATAAAGTGGTATAAAAAATTATTATTTTTCATATATTATATAGCTTATAATAATTGAATAGTTTGATGTAAACATTTCAATGAAATATATGATGATTTTAACAGATAAACACATTGAAATCTTAAATGGAAATCATACATTAAATGTTAAATGGCCAAAATTACATCTGAAAATATGTTAAATAACAATTAGTAAAACACAATATAGAATAACAATTATATTTTCAATATAAATAAAATCATATTCTTTATAAATGTTAGAAACCGGAAAAAGAGGTTAAATGTTGCATTCTATCCAAACATATGTTATATTGCAATTTATGGTGATAAAAAACTGGGAAGGATCAAACAATGTTGTTTAATAATCATAAGAAATGGTAATTGCTGTTAAAAATCTGATGTAATATTAACAAAATATTAGATCATTTGACGTTATTGATATTTCATCAAGTACTTCAAAATGATTAATATAGAAAATTAAATTAAAGCATATATATAAACATTAATTTACTTTAATAACAAGCTATGGTTCTAACTTTTATTAATATTTTTATGCTATTTTCAAGAAACAAGCAAGATCACAAAAAAATTGCAAATATGTAACTAATTAAAATAAGTAACATTTATTAAACCAATTTAAAATTTTTATTGAGCAAAATATTGAGACACACTCAATTTGCACAGTTCAGAGTTCTATGTTGTAATAAAAAAAAAAATTCACACTTGTCAGCTCTTAAGTTATGCTGTGTGTAGTAATGATAATGTAAATTAAAAAACATATTTTCACATGAACAATTTAAAAATGTAAAACCGAAAATTCTCAAAAATTCAAGCAATAAATAGCTATAAAAATTACTAGTACCCTTTTAATTAAAAACCATCCTGTTATTGTTAGACCAATTATTATTAAAATCTTACCAAAAATGTTTCTTGAGCTGTATTATTAGTAGTTAAAAGATTGACAAGAATTTTAGTAGCTTGCAATGAAATGAAAGTGTCCATGGTGTGCTGGCTAAATTCCAACCAGATTTGCAGCTTGGGCAATAATAAGAATTTATCAAAATTTTCAATCAACATTCAATAAATTTTCAATCAACATAGATTATGATAGAAATACGAAGTACAAAATTTTATAGAAATATATTTTTATCTAAAAGATTTATAGAATTAAATAATGGCGTTTATAAAATGCATAGTACATATTCTTAAAATGTATTGATACATTTCAGCTAACCAAGTAAAATGTAGGGGGTAATAAAGACATTTCAATTATGTTTTAAAGTTTTTTTAAAGGAAAATTATTTAATCATAGTGTACCTACACAAAAGTATTCTAGTTCATTAAAAAAAAACTCAAGAACAAACTGGTATTTCTTTTTAAGCCACAAAGCTCTAAATAATGACAATTTTTATTTCATTTTAAATTAGAAAACATCAGCAAAAAACTTTCTTAAAGTAAAAATATACTCAAAATTATCTTAGTATAAAATTTAAAATTATGTTAAAAAAATCAAATTAGCTGAATCATTACTAGCGTTAATATTGCATTTGTATGCAAGAAGCAATATTTAGCATTATATGCCAGCAAAACAATTATAATGCATGATTTTTAATTCTAGAGGAAATTTTTAATAATCATTGGCAGTGTTAAATAGAGTTATTTTAATAAATCCTCTTACTTAAAATTAAAATGAGAAAATAATTGCATTTCAATTTTTTTTTAACAAATAGAATTTAACTTAAATAATAGAATTAACAAATAGCTTTACACAAATAGAATTTGAATTTTTATATTCATAACACTTATTTACTTATACAGCTTTTATTATTTATACACCCATTGTAAACAATTTGTTTTTGTGATATTTATAATTTTTCATATACTATATGGAAACTTTCAACTTATCAAATAAAAGAAAAAATAACTATCACAGTAAAAATATAACTTTGACATATAACCAAATCATCAAACTGAAAATGTTCTATTACCACATAGGAACTAAATAAGTTAGCTTCTTGATTTTTAAAGCACCACCATAGTAGCACTTTGTGATGAGTATAGACTTCTCCTGGAGAATTTGTTTTGGACAAAACATCCCAAAGCATTCCACTCACTGTAAAAGAATAACAGTAAGATAACAGTATTGTAAAAGATTTTTTTAAGTAAATAACTATAAAAAAAAAAGTCGGAAATATAATCGAATTACAAAGTGCAAGCAATCCTAAATTTATTGAATGACAGTCACCCAACATAGAAGGGTGGGTAAATGTTAAAATAAACATTAAGCTGCTAAAGTTAATATGACGTTGAAGGGAATAAAATATTTTAATATTTTTAAGTAATTGTTATAACTTAAAAATAGTAAATCATAAAAACATTTTTTTAAATATATATAATATGAAACGGTTCATTATTCAAATGTATTAAGACCATTTTGTAATGGCCAGTGTGAGCTAAATCAGTTTCTTGATAAACTTGACAGACATAATTTATTTCTTTTGAAGATATCGTTTATTTTTCAAATGAATACTTGATTATTATGCAACAATTATGAACTAAAATTACCAAATTACTTTAAATTTACATTGGAAAAACAATTGCGGCAAGGACATTATATAAGAATAGCATAAAAATCATAACTTTTCACAAATGCTCATTTATCATGCAATATGAAGGGAAAAAATTCGCAATGATTATTTAAATTTTAGACTAAAAGAACTTTGAAACATAAAGCTAGATCTATATTGTCTACCAAAAAGTGTATAAAGAACTACCATTTTATACAACATTAGTCATTTTATATAAAGTTTCAATACTTTAGAAAAAATGGTACTGGACAAAGATCCTTGTATCGTTGGCTGAAATAGCCTTATAAAAAGAAATCTAAAATAGAGTTATATGAAATTTACCAAATAAAACATTTCAATAATTTAATAAAAAATATGCATTCATTAAATAAATTTTAATCAACACGAGTTCAAAAGTTTGTTCAACATGAGTTTTAAAATTTAAATATTACAATAATTTCATAAAAGACATTCACATGTATTAATTTAATAAAGTTTTATTAACATCAGTTCAATTACAGGTTCTGTATATTTTTTTGCATATAAGAATAAAAAAAGGTTCCTCTGAATTAATCACAAGAATAAATTAACAAAAAATCTGTGTGTTAAGTTTACCTTCTATTAGACCAGTTTGGATTTTGTTCATAGTTTCATACATGCAAATCTGAAAGTAAAGACATACAACACATTATTTTAACAGCCAGATAAAACTTTACAAAATCTAAAGAATTAAAACTATACAAAATTTTGAACAAAACCAAAAAATGTATTTAACTTTTATCTACATGAGGCTACATATGTTTCAAATACTAAAATCTAGTTTTTTAAATACATATTTCTATTCTAACTTTAATGGTATTTGGAATATCATATTGATTATAGGTAAATTTGTCAAGCCTTATGAATTCACGTAGCATGCATCTCTAAATATTCAGAGAATAAACTGAATTAGTTTAAAATGAACACTACCATAGAAATAGTGTTTTATACCTTCCCAATGGAAATGTGATTTGTTTAATTTAAACCCATGACCTATCATTCTATCACTCATATTAAAAACTAAACCTTCCACACATAAATTTGAACAGTTGAATTAAATCTCCCCTAACCCTTCTCTCTTCCAGAGTATACATATTCAAATTTTTTAATTTATCTTTATAATTCACGCCTGAAAATTCACATTCATAATTCATGCCTGACAAGTTTAAATGCTGTTTTTTTCATCTTATCTTCTGATTAATAGACATTTCAAATAAACCGTAAGTGAGAATAATAAAATAAACACATATATAATAAATAAATAACATTCATTTATGGACCGTGTTATGGAACAATCAATCAATCCACATAATGTTCATTTTGAGAAAACTGGCTTAACCCTTTGGGTACATTTGACGAGCGAGACTCGTCATCTGCTTACTTGGGCGAAGTTACGGTGGACGAGTGTGACTTGTCATCTGAATTTAAGAAGCAGGCATTGATGTTTGTGGCACCCCCGCCAGTGGGCGTTGATCGCAAACAATTTGTTGTAGGGTCGGTCAAGAATGGGATCAATTGAACCTCACCAAATCCGTACCATGGGCATAAAAATCTTCAAATAATTCAGTACTCAAAGGGTTAAAGCAAAATCATTGTATAGGAAAACCTATGTTACAACAATTCCCTATGTGTCCAGGGTCAGCGCTACATGTCCAATGTTCCTACTGATGTTAGCATAGAAAGTGAAACCTTAGGTTTCCATTTACAGTGATAAATATTTTTTTTTTTCAGTTTGTGAGTTAACAGGTTGTTGCATAACATGTCCATATACATAGTAAAAATCTAATATTCTTCTTATTAAAACTATGTACTCTAAAAAATATATCTTTAACTTTTAGTTGTGTTTCTCTTGTATATATAATTTTTTTTTAATTATTTTATGAAATCATGGAGGAATAATTTAAAAAAGTTTAGTGTAATAAACATTAATAATCAATGTATAATAATTTCATAATAAAACTGCGGATAAATACTTACTGCCAAAATAAATAACAAATGTTTCACATTAACAACAGCAGAATACAACCTATCCAAATTACATGTTACATAGTATATCAAATGAGGAATCATATTTTTCATATTCATGATTCTGTAAAAAAACAAAAAAGCACATTCTTTTTCAATTAAACTTATTGATATACATTCAACCAAATAATATTTATTTATATTATTGAAATTTCAATTTAACAATATTTACTTTTAAATATCAAACACAATTTTTTTTTTTAAATTAATATATTTTCTTATTTGTATAATACAGTTATCCTCTTGACAATTTGCCATACTATTTACATTGAGTTAGGTTACATTTTTAAACAAATGGAACAGCAATAACATTAAAAGAGTAGCAAATTAACATTGGTTTCTATTATTTTTACAAAGTTGAGTATTTATACTACACTTACGGTCCTTCATAAAAGTAGGAATTGTAGACCAAACACAAGAAAGTCGATTGCATGGCATGTAAATGGCTGACATTTTGAGTTTGAGGCTCAAATTTTAGTGATAAGACAGAAACACTTTCTTCGATAGAGCCTAAAATTTTGAAACATATTTAGTTAGTGGACATATATATAAATTACTGCAAAATATGCATATAAGTAAAAGTAACAATATTAGTACATTTTGATGGAAAATATACATTTATTTATTCATTATTGAAACATGTTTATCTAAACTAAATCTCAAAACTGTTAGAAAAGTGCAGTTTTGAAATTTTCCAAAAGTAATAATCTCATTACTTTATTTGAAGTTTTATGATCATAGTTTTAATGTCATAACTTATAAGCAGATTTTAAAAAATTGTAACACAATAGTAAAATCTTCAAAAGAACTGAAATACTCAAAGTAGCAAAATAAATTTTTAACACTTGCACAGACATTTAGATAAAACATACAAAATATCTACAAAATTTATTTATAATGTTGAATTAATTAAGTATTTTGTGTTAATTTAAAATAATTTCTGAATCTGTGGATTAACAAAATATTTCACACATCGTTCTTCAAACTCAGTTTTCATACTCATGAATGTATTGCATTTTTTTTAGAATTAAATATATGATGATCATTATTCAGTTTTAATTTAAAGTACTTAATTTAAAGTAGTAATTTAAAGTAAGAAACTTCCCAGATATTTATAAAAATCTAAGTTTAATTATAAATATTTTGTTGTCATTTGTACTTTGTGCTCTGTTAATGTTACGTTAAAAATTACTTAAATCTCTTAAGAATAAAAATACTTAAAATAATGTCTACATCTATTTTTTAATGTGATCCACTTTAACTCAATTTCCTTTGGTATCAAATTTGCAAAAATTGTTAGTCTACTAATCAAAACAAATCGATTAAAAATACTAGATTCTAATTTTTTATACCTGTTGATAAAATGATTTTGTTTTATTTATGTTTGTAAATACATGCAGTTTCATAAAACGTTATCCGGACAATTCAATTATGAATCAACAATAAAAAATGCAAAGTAATTTCATTCATGAATACCATGAGCACTTGTTGCTAAAATACAAAGTATCTTATAGTTAAAGTTGACCTCATATCTATCAACCAATAAAAGTCACATCAAAATCCATTCAGTGGTTCTCATAAGACTGATGAACATATATAGCAGACATGAATTCTAAAAACTATTATTTGGCTTTCAAAGAGTGGAAACAGTACCAATTTTCCTTAAATATATTTAAGTAGAGAAATAATCCCCTGTCTGTTTGATAATATAATATTCATAGATAAAAATTGAGCTTAAAAGTATGAAAATTACCATTCAGATGAATAATGCCATCTTCTAAATTATTCAAATAGTCTGCAGAAACTTGTTGTTTATGCATTAAAAGAATTAGTATATTCTTTAGGCAAAGATTACAGACATCTTTTGACTTCCCAAAACACCTAAAACAACAAATAAACAATAATTGGAAATCTGTAATGAAACTCAACTAATACAATTACTTATTATTGATCTTACAGTTAAATAAGGTTAGATTTTTATTTTGTAAACAACTAGATTTTAAAATAGTTAAAAACACAGAAAAATCATCCAAATTATGAAATCCTACTATTTTAGAACTATGCAAAATAACTAATCTTTTTAAGGAACCACATTTATTATAAAATTATTTTAAATGTTTATAGATTTTTTTATATGTATAACAGTTATAAGATAATCTGTCTCATAAAGAGAGAAAAGAAAATCCAAAACAACTATATTAATATATATTTCGATATATTTAGCAGTCACTGATATTTGAATACTGGGCATAGAGAAAGCCAAGCAGTCGCTAGCCTGTATCAATGACCATAGCTAGCATTACTAGTCTGGTATTTAAAAAATAGCTAATTTGTATTATTTACATAACACAAACATTCAATGCTAGTTTGTTATTTATTTTTCAGACTTGTATACTTTTTATGACGATTTTAAAATAAGAATGGCTACACAGATTTTTATTTAACTTTTTGCTTAGAGAAAATATATTTAGCACAGTAATATCTTTTCAGTGAATATATATATATATATATATATATATATATATATATATATATATATATATATATATATATATATATATATATATATACATAAAGGTAGAACATATCTTAAGCCACATTCCATGTAACTAATTTAATAAAAACTTTATTTTTAAAAGTTATTTTAAATTATTAAAAAAAATACCAATAATTTGTTTAAAATACAAAAAAAAATTTAAACAAAAGTAGAGATAATAATTGTAAAGTAATGTTAAGATTACTTAAAGCTATTTGTTATACATAAAATACTAAATTTAATGTTCTCGAATTTTTATAAGTTTTTATAAGTGTTAAGCTTGTAATATTGTAAAAAAGACTATTCAATGTAAACTGCTTATTCTGAAAAATGCTAATGAAAAAATAAATATCTTGTCAAATGTGACATAATAAATAGATATGGCTAAACAAATCAAAATTATTTATTAAGTGTTCATCATTTTAGGTTGGTAGAAACATGGCAGGATATCAGAACTCTGAAGTACAGAACATTTAATTATTTTACACTTAAAATTATGATAAGTTTGATCATGCAGATAATCTGGACAAATATTGAAATTGTAATTTAATTTCATACTTACAAGTCAGGTGAAGAAATGTCATCAACTTTTAAATTCCATACATAATTCAAAATATTAGATTTAATAAGTTTCTTAACAAACAATGTTAAAGTGAGATCATCAATGGGATTTTCAAAGGCAGCAGATAATACATTAATAAGATGACACCATGCGATTTTCCCAATAATCGTGGTAGATCCCAAAAGCTAAAATAGAAGGCTATTTTAAATATTCATACAATGCAAATATATAACAAAACTAAGATTATTATTTAAGGATAAACAATTATTTGTAAATACAAATATTAACTTCCAAACTAATTTAAAATATTAATATATTCTTTTGAAAAAAAATCCAAATATATAAATGTTTATTAGTTATTCAAGAAATGATTAAAGAGAATGAAATTTATTTAGATCATTTTAAGGAAAGAAAAACAACTAATTTACAAAACTAAATTGTTGAATTGCTATAAAATGGTAAGATGATAATATAATATTTCATACTTAGTCTCTTTCCTTAAAAAATGCATAAAATAACAAGTGATTTAGAAAATAATCCCAGAAAACTTTTGTCTTATAAAATATTCACACAATTTTATGTATGTTATAAAAAAAACTAAATTACTTACAAAATGAAGTGTAAATATACATATTTCATAATTCTAATCAAATTTAAACATGTACAGTATTTAAATAAAATAAGTATTCAAATTATGTACATTGACAATAAAACACAGGCTGTAAATGCATGTTAATATCAGTAAGCTAATATTTAGTTTGCTTTTTTACTTATAAAAGTTTACAAGTTTTTAATTCAATAAACTTTAAAAAAAAAATCTGTTTAAAAAAACATTATTGCATAATTTTTTTTAAAAACACAAATAATGAAAATATTAATCCATATTGTTAAAAATTAAATGACAAAAAAAATAGCAAAAAGCCATTTAGAATTAACTACTAACTTACTAAGCAGCTGGGTACAAATGTCTCATCTAAAGCATCAATGAATGTCTGCATTACAGACTGGAAATTTATTCTCGATTTTGATAACTTATTTTGGTTTTGAATAACAGGACATGAAAATATTTCTTCCATATTCATTGGATTGCTATCGTGTTGTTTTAAAATCCTAAAAAATTAAACGTTTATTTTTCATTATTTTCTTTTTAAATATTACTGTATTACCTAAAGCATAAAGTTGAAGTAGATAGAACATTTTATTACTATTTTTTATTTAATAGAATTTTATATATAAAGAAATTTATTATAAAGCTTCAGCAAAGTGAAGTCATTTAAATATCAATATTTAAAAAAAAACAATTACAGTAAATTATAAATCTCTCAGTACCGCATAAAAAGATAAATGATGTCCAGTCCATTTGTTAAAATTTTTACTTCCAGAGGTAAATCCTCTGTTCCACTTTCAAAACTCTTTCTAAATTGTGATGTGCTCAATAAATGTGAAAAGAGAAATCTCTGAACATTCTTTAGACAAATATGCAAAGTATCACACAACTGCCCTAATGGTAACGGGAATTTCAAGGAAGAGAAACTTTCTTTTCTGAAAAGAAAAAAAAAATATTTGGAATAATTAAATGAAAGGACAAAGCAATTTAAACACAAAACCTATTTACTTTAAAGGAGTTCAACTAATACATACATTGTATAGGCGAATACTTTTAAAACTTTCTATAGTGGAATATGCAAAATTGGAGGAGTTATGTATACTTAATGTTTGTTTCTATAAAAATATTTGGAGACAAGAAAACTAACGGTATTGAACGAAAACCAATTATTTATAGGATGGAAATTTTGACATCGAAAATTTATAATTAAGTTAATTTGTCAACTTTTACATGTTATATAATTTACAAAACCGTCTAAACTAAAAATAAATTTGAAAAATCCTTTTAAAACTGCAGTTTCAATCATTGCTAAATAAATGTTTTTAATACTAAAATTTAAAATTTATAGAAAGCAATATTACATTACAGTTATGAATAAATATAAAAAAGATGTTTAAATATATAAAAAAAATAAATGCTATAGCACTATATAAATTAAAGTTACCAAGATTGTGCAGATTTTAGTAGCAAATTTAATTTAAATATGTTATGTGAAAAATAACAACTCATTAGTTATATTATTCAGAATCAAAAATATTATAAACTATTCATTAGTATCATCTATATTTAATTATTAAAATAACAAGTATAAATTCTTCTGAAAATTTCAATAATAAAAATTTTATTTAATTTAAAAAAAAAAAAGTATTTTAACCCTTATTGGTTGATGTCACACGTCATACATTCAACATTGTCTGACGTGTATGGTCTACAGAGACCAAGCAATATAATCAATAAACAGAATAGAATATATGGAAGATTATCAGGATAGAACATATAGTGACCTTCAAGTCAGACAATTAGAATTCAAAATGGAGCATACAAGAAAAACAATTTTAAAACAAATAACTGTAATGAAAAAATTTAAAATAAAACCAATCAAGATAAGAATTTTTAGAAATCACATAAGTCATGTAAGCAGTCCATTCTTACTTTAGCAAATAAAATAATAACTTGTTTGCAGAAAGTAGAACTTGAGGATTATGTATTTTATAAGTTTTTTCAATCAGTTGTAATGCCTGCTGAAACAACGAAGTTTGTGTCGATGTAGCCATTAGATATTGGTCACTAAGAAGGGATAAAAAGAAACATTTTAAAGTGGCACTAAATATAATGTTTTTATTTCAAGAAAGATTTCAATAAGAAAAATAGAAAAATTAAAGTAAATACTTTTTATGCAGAAGAATGACATTAAACATGAACTTTAAGTTATAATAAAAATTCACATTGCACTATGAAACAACCCAAGGTCAATTAATATTATCTCTTAATAATGACATCACAAATATAAAACACAATTTGTATTGTTTTGTGAGCCAAGAATTGAAGTGCAAACATTTTGCTATTTTTAACTACAGGTAAAAAAATAATTGATTGATTAATATTATCTTAAAACTATAAAGATGCCCAGGGCTCTGAACTAAAAAACAATATTATAAAAAAAATTCTGTCAAAATCATCAGCCATGTTATTGCAAAAAATTGCAGAATGACAAGAAAGCCAGTATAAAGATCCAGACAGAATAGCAATTTAAATATTTTATATATTTGTAGCAATAGCACAAAATCTTAAATTGTAATTAATTATGGAATACTTAAAATGTAATTACTAGCAGTAATTACTGAATTAAGAAGATTTAAGGAAATTACATGCAACTCTTTTTATAACTGAACCATTAATATAGTCTCGTTGTCAACATTTATAATCTGAAGAAAAAATTTAAAAAAAATTTAACCTGTATTTTTTTAATCATTTATAATTTAAAACATAAAAAGTTAATTATTTTACATACTTCTAAACCATTACCTGCATTTATAGCAAAGCTATTAAGAAATGGGATTAACTATAATATAGAAGTTCAACAAAAGTAAACAAAATTACTGAATTTTTTTCATTGAAGTTGCTATATGGAGGACACACATAACTATATATAGTAAATTTGATTCAACATAAAAATTTATATATTTATACAATATTTTAAATACTTTATAATATTTTATCTAGACTCTAAAAATGCATTTGTTTTAAATATATAACTAAACAAAATTTTCAAACTTAGTGCATAATCAAGCAACTATACCTTCAAGACTGCAGTGAGAAATTAAAGATGAATAACCATCAGAAGATATAAAGTAAGATGCACATATGAAATATTATAAAGTATTTAAAATATTGTATAAATATATAAATTTTTATGTTGAATCAAATTTACTATATATCAACCTTTCCCAAACTACTGTACATAATTATGATGCATACACATGTATATCATACACTGTAAACAACTGATTTAGTTTATAATTAATTAGTTTAAATAATTCGGAAAGTGCATAGGAAGTAAAATAGCAATAACAAAAGTAAAATAAGTACAAATGAATAAGAACTACCTGGAAATTAGAGATATTAAAAGATTAAAAGCTAAAGAAAGCAGTTTCATGTTCTTTAGATCTAGTAGACGAACTGTGGCATCCAAAATAGTACTCACAGCTAAAAAGTAAAAAAAAGTATATTTTATTGTATCACAATATAAAAATATTTTACAATTAGTAACTTTAAGACAGCAAATGAAATATATTAAAATATCATAGATTTCTATTAAGATTCTCTAAAGCAATGCACTTTTTCTTTAAATATATTTTTACATTTAAACAAAAATAATTATTAAAATGAAAAACAAGTCATCAAATTTTGAATACATTGTGTGTTCTTTACAGACCAGCCTTGATAAAATTCAATTTTGTAACTGAAAACTTTTTCAATTAAAAAAATTTATGGTAATGTTTGATTTATTTTTAATTATACAGTTTGTAGGATGTAAAAACTACTAATATTATATTTTTGAGACTAGCATTTAAGGAACTTTTCTGCCAACAGATGGCATTTTTGTAGATATAGACAGAAACTACAAGTACTGTAAAACTGCAGACTGTTCTTTGAAATAAGAATGATTCAATTTCAAAACTAAAAAAAAAATATTGACTGTTATCCTACAATTGAAATAAAACAGTATATAAATTTTGAAATACATAGTCTAAATAATGAAGATTAATGAAAAAATTATATAGTTGTACTAAAAAATGGCAATTTTTCTTGTAGCAATATTGAAATTTTCATTTCTAGTATGTTTAAATAAAAGTAGTGTAGCATGAGATGTTTTAATAAGTTTAATTGAAGGAAACTATAAAATTTTTTACACCATTTTAAAATCCATTTCTAAAAAATCTCTTCATTAGAATAACTTACCATTTAATGACAACAAAATATAAGTAGACTGCTGTTATTTTAGATTGGTCTGAGAACAATGTAATTTAAATTAGTATTGTCAAAAGAATGTAAATTTTTAAATTTAAAATTTCTTTTAAAGCAAAAATACAGAAAAAAATTATTCAATAGAAATTAACATATTTGCTATACAATCACACTTGAAGAAAATTCATTCAAAATCTTACAATATAAAACATGGCATTTTTCAAAAAAGTGAGAGCAGCGTGTGAACAACAGAAGACAACAAAGAATTGTTCTGCAATGAAAACCAAAAGTACAATTTATTAATACTTGGTTATTTTAGAATAAATAGATATTTCAGAAATAGTACTAGTTAAAATAAATTAAAATACATTCACAACAAAAATAATTTTAGAAGTAGACATAGTTATTGATTAGGTAACAAATTATATGAGTCAATGAATATAAACATGTATAAATTTGCAGATGACATAATAAAATGATAATTAAACAGATATAAAATAATTGGACCAAAAAGTGGTGTGTGATGTAAAACCCTTCCATCAGTCTGCAGGTGTCAAATTTCACAATATATAAAAATACTAAAACAACAGAGATGGGGACAATGACCCTTATTACCCCCTCTCATACACCTTTCCTATGTGCACTACTGGAACCAGAGTATTATGCACCAAAGTATGAAATAACTAAAAAATATGTAATAGTAAAGCCACAAAAATTATAGTATTTAAAATTATTTTAATAAAGTTTAAAACAAAATTTGTTCTTAGTTTTCGAGACATTTTTTGCAAATTCTTAGAATCTATTTTTTAGTTTTTAATAATCATAAAAAAAAAATATTGTCAGTTGTTTTATTAATTTCTATTAAATTTATCTGAATGCACACTGTATAAATAAATTATTACTAATAATAATGTAAAATTTATGCCATATTAATGAATTTAAAGAATTATACATTGGAAGAGAGAAGGGTTAGGGGAGATTTGTTTCAACTATTCAAATTTATCAAACAAGGAGATGTGGAGAGTTTAAATTTTAATATGAGTGATAGACTGAGAGGCCATGGGTTTAAGTTAAACAAATCCCATTTTAATCGGGAAGGGAGAAAACACTATTTCTATAATAGGGTAATAGACAAATGGAACAACTTGCCAGTGAATATTGTTAATTGTAAGGGAGTAACGGATTTTAAGAAGAAGTTAGATATGCATTGGGGGATAGTTAAGAGGTACTAGATGGACCAACCTTGTTGGGCTTTCAGCCTGTTGTTGGTCGTCAATATTTGTATTTGTATTTGTAATCTTGCTACCAACATTTATTCGACAGGTTTTAAAAAATTAACAACCTAATGGATATTTAAACAAATTGTATTGTTTAAAGAAAAAATAATTGGAATAGATAGATTGCTCCTATTTACAATTAATCTTTTTTAAATGTTTAAATTCAAAAGCAAGACTTACTCCAATAAAAGTTCATTATTTTCTGATATAACTTCAAATAGCAATTCTGTAAATAGAAAATGATAGAATGATATAAAGTCAATTATATAGAAACAAATTTAAGAATGATGCAATTTAGATTTTGGTCGTTACTCTATGAGCATATGAAATTTTTTCCACAAATCTGAAAACTCCTATATTATAAAATTAAATTTCAGTAATTAATATCATGTTACACAGATATAGTTAATTAACTTTCCAAACAATTCATGTAGTGAGAGTAAAAAATAATACACAAATTACCATAATTGTAGTCTGTGTCTTAAAAAAAAAGGCACTTCAAGGTCAAACTTTGCACCCTTTCTTTAAATTTGAATCTACACAGTTTCTATATAAACCCAGTGGTGCAGGAACTTATTTTTAGAAGGTATGGCAAAGAAAAATCTGGCATTCTTATACTTTTACGTGTGTTTTCTATGGAATCCTTTTACAACACACTTTTTTTTTGTGAAAATAGGTATAGCAGGGACCACACCTGGGCCAACTTATAAATCTCTTATAACGCTCATATACATTTTGCAAAATTAAATATAAAGAGTTTCTAATAACTTTATACGAACCTTCAAATCAATTCATAAGGACCTTATTTTTATTGCTAACAAACTTGTATACATTTGTCGTTACAAAAATGTATGGAAAGATAGATCTAAAATCGCAAATTGGTTTCTTAGTAAAAAAAATAAAAAATTAAATAAATTAATATAAAAGAAGAAAAGAGGTAAAACCAGCTAAACGCCATCAAGGTGCAAAGAGGGCCATGAGATTTCCACACAGGTCCAAAAAATTTTTAACTCGCATTTAGATCAGACATTTTTAATAGGGGTTAGTAAAATAATTTAAGTGATATTTGTTTGAAGGACTTTCTAAGAGCCTTCGGTAAAATACAAGTTTTTAAGGACCCTTTGAACAAAAGTAGGGAGTTTCTAAGGAACATACGAACCCTGTAAAGAGGGGTGGGAAGACAACTAGAAGCCTTTTTTATAAACAAACATACTATATATCTAGACATTACTAATATGTGAATAATGAAATAATGGCAAATGTATAGTACACATGTGCTGTTTTACTTCATTCTGATTGTTCAGCAACCTGAATATTATGGATCCTAATAAACATTACCATTTGGGGTCAGGTTTACTGTACGGTCACCCTTGGCGCGATTTTTCCGCATTTGGCGATAATTTTTTTTAAATGGCAACCCCCCTCCGAAACGACAAGGAATTGCAGCAACCCTATTGGACAACAGTCGCCAAAATGGCGACTTTTGGCGAAATTTTGAAAAAGTCGCCAAGGGTGACCATACAGTAAACCTTTACCACAATTTGTATAAGGATCCATTCTAAACTTCTCACAGTCATTCATGGTATATTTGGAAAAGCTTGTAATCCTATGAAAGGTTAAGGATTTGACTCTCCCAGAACAAGAACAAAAATTGGATAGAATTATCTGTCAGGTTTCAACTAGAGGAATCTGATGTATATAACTATTTTTACTTCGGTCATTTGAATGTTTAATATTTATTAAACAGATTACTAAAAAAAAAAGAGGATATGAAAATGGTTGAAGTCAATAAAATAAACTCCTTCTGAAAAACTAAAAGTTTTTTTAAATAATAAATCGCGAGTTTATATAGTAGATTTAGTTCATTGTTGAAGGCGTGTAGACATTTTCTTAACCTTCAATGCGATAATGTAAGAATTAACGTTTGAACTTTCTACGATATCAAAGGTTATGCTACCTTAAGTTAATAATTATTAGCATAATTGTTAATGGTATTGTCAAAATATTTAATATATGATAATTGCTAAATATAAATTGTTCAATAAAATTTATGGGTCAGGTTTACTGTACGGTCACCCTTGGCGCGATTTTTTCCACGTTTGGCGATAATTTTTTTTAAATGGCAATTTATCCCGCTCCGACCCGACAACGACAAGGAATTGCAGCAACCCTATTGGAAAACAGTCGCCAAAATGGCGACTTTTGGCGATATTTTGAAAAAGTCGCCAAGGGTGACCGTACAGTAAACCTTTACCAAATTTATGTTATTCAAATGATTTGAAAGAAATGCATTTATATATTATTGTAATCTTGCGAACAACGTTTGGAAGGTTTTAAAAGAATCAATATATAATAAATACTATTCACAACCTAGTAGGTATTTGAACAAAAAAAAATTGAAATTTTTATTAATTTACATACCCAATTTTTATATTTCACAAAAAAAAGGCAAAGAAACGAAATTCAAAATTAAAATTTTAAATGTAGTTTGTTTAGTACATTTGGAACTTTACCGGCTGCTTATTTTTGTCCTAATTTAAGAGACTTAACATAGCCAAGTAACACCTCTTAATTTTGGAATCATTTTCGGTTGGTTTGGTTTGGTTAATTAACGTCGCACTGGAGCTGCGCAGTGGGCTATTGGCGACGGTTCGAGGTCTATCTCGAAGAAAAGACCCGGGAACACATACACATTCACACACACATTAATTCCTGCACCTCGTTATTTTAGAACCATTATCAGATGACGAGGAAACACCTGAACTGGCACCCAACGCCTTCAATAGACGTCGGGACTTTGGACCCCGATCAGATGTATCGTGCACCAGTCCCGTATATACGCCGTTAATTTTTGCGGATGTTCTGGACGACTTTTCTAGTATTTTGTAGCGAAGCTGGCAACCCTCCGATCACAATATCACTACTTTTTACTTTTTCTTTGTCAAGTCCCTCCCCTGGCATCGAACCGGGAATCTTCGTATTCCTAGCTGACGCCCTTAACAGCTCGGCCTCGGAGGCCTCGGAATCATGTTCAGAAGACATGGCCAACACCTCAGTTGGCACATATAACGCAATCTCGATAGAAAATTTTTGCATTTCTTCGTGAACGTCTCACGTCAGACTTAATGTGCATGTGTCCCCACTACAGGGTGAGAAATGTGCGGACTAGCATCCCATGGCCGCGTGTTCAATGCCTACATGTGTGTAACGATCTGGTAATCTTAGCGTTGTCAAAATCGTTCCTTTCAAGCATCAAAATTTATTCATCGTGTATAGGCATAAATCACGCATGTTAAATTCGTCGTCGTCCAATGTCCTCACGCCTATGTAAGGCTGTGTAAGGCTGTGTGGAGTGCTAGATTAGGTGTTGTTCTCATCACCTGACTATGAGCTGCACATTGAGCGATTGGGGACGGTTTGGGGCCTACCTCGAGGGAAAGACCCGGGAACAATGCCTCATATTTTTTTTTAACATGTGCAGATGTCGAGGACAACAGCTGAGCGGGCACCCGACGCAACCTGAATAGATGTCAGGAGATTGGACCCCGATCAGATTTATCGTGCATCAGTCCCGTAGGACATACACACGCAAGTATAATTTTTTGTATGTTTTGGACGACTTTCTAGTATTTTTGCAGCGAAGCTGCCGCGAGATCACTACTTTTTTACTTTTCTTTTCTTCATCGCACGGGCTCGAACTAGCAATCCTTTGATTACCAGCTGAACACCTTTATCCACTGGGCAATAAACATATGGACAGATGACGAGGACAATACCTGTATTAGGCATCCCACGCACCTTACATAGGTATGAGTACTTTGGACCACGATAGATTTAAAGTGCACCACTCCCCTATGCACGGCGGTGTGGATCTTCTTTGCTGACTATCGATTCACTGTCAGAGACCATATATTCGAACCCCAATCGAACGGTTGTATTGAATTCTCTACCGCTGGGCAACCAACTAACATAATGTAAAATGGCTTCCCTTTTGGTACCAAAGGGAGAAGATCGTAGGAAATGTTGTCCACTACCTCTATCGCCGGTGGAATTTTAAGAATATTATTGTTAAATGTTATATATGACCTTCTATGGAGTGGTAATTTCAAAAGTTGATGGACGCTATACTATTAGAATAGAGTGCTACTAGTACATGTCCATTATGTTTTGTGGGGTTATGAACAGGGGCGGATCCAGGATTTATTCTCGGGAAAGGCAATTATTGGAAGAAAATTTGATAATTTTGGGAGATTAGGTGCTAAACTTTTTTTTCAAGTTTTATACATCATTGTTATTAATAGAAAATACCATTACATTTTATTATTAATTTTTTATCATTAATTAATGCAGATCTATTAAATAACTCATATTTTTGGGATATAATTCTAGTACAAATATTACAAAAGGAATGATTTTTAAGTCCCTCTTTAATAACATATAATTCATTATCATTTTCGTATATATTTCTCTTAGCGGGCTAGTGAGAAGGACCAAACAAAATACAAAAGACTTAAATAAAGGGGAAAAAATATTATCTATTTCTGTGTATGGATTGTTGCATCTATAACCCTTCGCAGTAATTTGCGCTAACGTTAGTGTTGGGTTTGGGAATTCGTAAAATAGGGTGATAGTTCCAGTATTGTCCATATAATCTGCCTACGGATTTAAACTAATAAGTAGTATTTCCAAAAATTCTTCAAAGTTTGATATCATAGAAATTGGGTGTTGAATAATTTGATTAAAAAAAAATTCTTCAAAGTTTGATATAACAGAAATTGGGTGTTGAATAATTTGATTTTTAAAAAAATTCTTCAAAAATGAAAAATTTTCATTTTATGCAGTGTAAGTTAGAAAATCTCGGAGGGGGTAATTGCCCCTAATGTCTAATTGATCCACTGTGTTCAGATATCCCTATCGGACACAATTATTTGTATAGAAGCTTGGAAACTGGCCAACTAAGACAAAAAGACACTAACACACCAAGAGATACGATACATTACACTAATTTATGTTATCCTCGGATGGAAAAACTATAAATATGATTGCTTTTGTAGAAAATAAAAGCCAACATATGCACTATTCAAGAAATAAAATAGCATTTTTAGAGTGAACAAGAATAGGGAGATATTTATTACAAACAAGCGGTTGACTTAACTGATTTGGAGGATAAACGCGACTGCGTGTCAGAATGCTCCGGGAATGCTTTTAAATATATTTTTTTTACACGAAGTTATTGTACTTAAATTTAAAGTGTTAAAGATTGGTGCTTAAAGTTTAAAGTGTTTTTAATAATTACACGTAGATAATATTTCCATGGATTGTTTATTTGTATTTAGATTTTTATATTAATTCCTAATGAAAAAACCTATATTAAAGTGGTAGATATTTGTCAAAACCAAGAAATATTGACAAAAATATATGTGTAATAAAAACTTTTTAGCTGCGCGACATGGTTTAAATAAATTTCTTTATCCTGGCTCACCAAATTAAATAAAATGTTTGACATCCATGACAATTCAAGGAAGGAAAGGAAGGAAATGAAGTAGGCACACAAAAACAGAGTAGGAATTTAACAAGTTGAGTATCATCTTGTGTATCTACAATAGTCTTTCATATTGCAACGAACATTCAAGCATTTCTATGATTATATGCCACCACTGTTTTATAATGAGACTACGTCATAGAACTCGATGAATCAATAATTAAAAATTAAACTAATATTATGAGAATTTGTATTATTTTATATACCGTATATACTCGCGTATAAGCCGAGAAATTTAAGTCAAAATTTTCATCAAAAAGTAGGGGGGTCGGCTTATACGCGGGTCAGTAAAATTTATAATATAATTTGCCTAAAATGGGAAAAGGAAAAAAGTTAAAATGAAGCGGATTCTTCTAAAACGCGCCGATACTATACCGATACATTTCCGAGATCGAGAATGTGCGTCACGTGCTGACTGAAGACCGTTCTGCACATCGCGGCGTAATCGTAACGCAAAATTGCACTACTCACATAAATAATCAGTTTAACTAAATAAAAAGTATATATTTTGATAAATATTTCATTGGTTTATAGAATTTATGAAGCTAGTATACGTTACTTTAACCGAATTTTGGATGGAAGTTGACTTCGTGCGTAGCGAATGACACTACTTTAAAGTCAATGTCTTTCTTGCTCGATTGCAATAATTAAACAAAATTTATTTCCCCAAAACAGATTTTATTCCTTGAAAATATTATGTACAGATATTAATAGTTGTTTTATTAGTATTTTGGATGGAATTGGCTTTAAAGCGGTAAAATCGGGACGTTGCTAATCGGCGAATTCAAGTTCTACTTTCAAGTAATTTATTTCGTAATTAAAAATTAAATATTTTAATAAGAAGTATATATTTATCCATAAACTA
Source organism: Troglohyphantes excavatus (assembly GCA_963932185.1). Classification (NCBI taxonomy): domain Eukaryota; kingdom Metazoa; phylum Arthropoda; class Arachnida; order Araneae; family Linyphiidae; genus Troglohyphantes; species Troglohyphantes excavatus. Next base: position 48,047,993 of record OZ010674.1, on the reverse strand, counting down.
GTATTTCCTTCTAAGATGGATAAAAAAAATACTCATCCGTATTTAATAGCGACAGTAGTCAACGATGTTGACAGAAAATAGTTGACGTTTTGTAAGTTTTTAAATCTTTACAAAACGATGTTAAGGATTAGAAATTGCCCATTTTGGTATTTAAGTATGTGGTTTAAAACATTTTATTTGATAATAAGGGAGATTTTATTTAAGATGTCCGATGGAGGTTTGAAAGACACCAGGACATCGCGAATGGTACATACATTTAAGCCCGATTAATCATCGCAAACTTCGATGAAGGCCGTGTCTCCAGCCACTTTCTTTAAACTTTTAATTTCTAGGCTTAAATATTTATTTTTCTAATTAAAATGTCACTCTTTTTTCGAGGATTTGCCGATTTTAATCTGAATTTTTCATGTACGAAAATACAACTCGGCTTATACGCGAGTTACCGATTTTGGACAATAAATCGTTCTAAAATTAGAGGGTCGGCTTATACGCGGATCGGTTTATACGCGAGTATATACGGTAAAAACAAATATTTCAAATATAAATTTTTACCTGGAACATTTTCTTCTATTAATTTTCGAATATGAATATCTTGTGCTGGTTCCGATAAAACATAGCAAATGCATTGGATAATGCATGCTTGGAATGCTGCATCACAAGTCAGGATAATTTTTTTGATAACTGCCATGAAGTTCCAATCTTCATTTAAGTTTTCAAACAGTAATGACACCTTTTTAGAGTCTTGGCTGATAAAAATCTTCAACAAAGCTGAATGAAATACATCATCAGATTCAAAATATCATATAAATTTAAAGATGTATTAATTTTATATTTGCTATACTAATAACTTCAAAAGTAAACTTTAATATTGGAAAAAAATTTAATAAGAAGAATTTATTACGTTTAAAAATTATGTTATTTATAGTACAAGCAATTACTTTTGAAAAAAAAACCAAGTAAATATAATTGTAGAAACGTTTATACCTAGTCCATTCTTTATTATATCTTTGGTTAGGCCACTTTTTAGAACAAATAATATTCCTTTTGCCATATAAGAATCCATCGCTGCAAGGCCTCCATTGCCAACTGAAAAATCCGATGAATATATTTGAAGAAAAATATATACAATCGTTGACCGGACTTCTTCTGATGGATGATTCATTCCGCTTGCCACATATGGGATAAACTGTGCTAAATAAAGAAAAATGAATATATTTATTACCATCTATAAGCCATTGAATGTCTAAAATAATAAAATTTGGTGTGAAATACTGCACTAGTTTCGGTGGTGGCTTGTGAGTATAAGAAGCGAAAAGACCCCAATTATGAGAGAGCTCAAGCAGATCAGTGTAAGTCAATAGTTAATATAAATAAACTAGGGAAAAATTTATATGCATCTCTTGTAAATAATGTAACATAAAAATAAAACTGAGAATTAATCTGATTTGAAACAAATAATTAAAAATATAAGATTAAATTTTAAATTAAAGGTGGAAAAATAAACCAAAAATGTAATTGACAGTTATGGACCGAAAATACATCAGGGGGTACATCAATATTTATTGGCATAAAATTCGACAGTTTCCCCCTTAAATTACGTATAAAAAAATTAGTGGGACTAATAAAAATGGGATAAATGGGAAAAATGGGTAATGGGATTAGTAAAAAACAACATTTTGAATAAAAATGGCTGACATATATAAATACAATAAATTCGGAGTCTGTAATACAGGCACATCTAAACATGAAATGAGTATAATTAAAACAGTTTTTTAAAATTACTTTTTTGAAAAAATTATTAAATTGCGTATGTAACAATTAAGAACTTAGACTGTTTTAGATATTTGTAATCAACTGTAGTGTAAAGTTGGAGAAAATCGGAAAATAATCGGTTTTTGTTGTTCAAAGTCCAATTTCTCCGTGAGAAAAAAACAGTAAATTTACAATTGTTTCATAAAAACGTTCACTTATTTTTGGAAACATTATCGAATATTTTTATTGTTGATAATTATTATGTTAAAGTAACCTACTTCGGATCGCAGACGGAGTAAAATGGATAACTAGTGTGAATCGGGAAATTATTCGTGTGAAAAGGCATTATAAAAATAAATTTTGTAGTCAAATTAGTAACTGGAATAAAATAAAATAAATGACAACTATCAACTCTTAAAAACTCAATATATTTAATTATTAAGGGACAGTTTTGTAACAGTCTTTCTAAAAGCTAGTTATAATGCGCCATTTTGAAAAATTGACTTTTTTTTTATTATTTGTTATCTTTGAAAAAGAACATCTGTAATTTGAGGTATAATTAGGTTCAGGAATCTATACTATATGTTATTTTTAAGTTGTTAAATAAGCGATTTTTATTTCTTAATAACCTTAACCTTTTTTTTAACTTCTAATGGATCAAGCAAATGCCTTCCATTATATTTTCCAAAAGTGTTCTTCTTGTCGGTTTGTTTAAAAAACAAATAACTTTATTATATTAACATATAAACAGTGTTAAATATATTGTACTTAATTCTTGTCATTTTTATCATTTATAAACTTCGAAATTCATATATTTTTTTTTAAATATTTAGCTTTTTCCAAAGACTGTTATATTTTAAAATTTTTTTTTTTAGAATTTCCAATTCTTTACCATTAATAATCCAATTACTCATTTTTCCAATATTGCAATCAATGAAAAAAAAAGAAATATAAATTTTTCTAAATGTTTCATTGGAATATATTAAAAGGTTTCCGTTTTATCTAAAAACCAGGAAGATTTGTAAATAATTTGACTTTTCTAGTTTATTTATACAAGTTTTCATACATCCAACTATCACAAGATTTCTTTGTATAGTCAAACAAATTAACTGTTGAATTTGAATTAAATCACTCAAAAATTATTTGTTTTGATAAAATGTACTCCATTAAATGAAGAATTTCATTAAAAAAAAGAACGAGATAAAACATAAATTTAATAATGTGTAATTTTTATTTAATTTCATTCAAAATAACCATTTTACCCCATAACCCCTCCCCCCTCCACCTTACCTTATGAACTGTTTGGTAATTTGAAAAGGAAAAGCATTTAGAAATATGCAGTGATGAGATGGAGTGTTATAAAAGGATCTTATCATTTTGTAACATCTTTTCATAACACACAAGGGATCGTGACCCCTGTTCGAGAATCTCTGTCCCAAACTATTTACTTGAAGCGAAAAAAAATGGTTATAATTGTTTCCAAGGTTATTGTTATATAAGCTTTTAAAAAAACTGCAGCGTTTTACGTTCTTGCTTAGTAACGCTTGGTATAAAATAAAAAGAACAAAAAGGGAAAAAACCTTGTGATTTTTTTTCAAAAGTCCCGAATTTTTTCGAAGTGGAAAAAAAACTGTACAAAAACATTTAACCGAACGGGAAAAAAACGAGTTCTGGAGGACTGGAGAAGTTATTTTGGAAAGAGCTAGTGGAGCGAATTTTAAAGAAGCGAAGTGTTTGAAAGCTGTTTTTCAGAGGTTACCAAAATAACATTGCCGTAAGGGTATTGTGTAAAAGATCCGTGACCTACTTTTCATAATATGTTAGTTATCAAAAATTACTAATTTTAAAAAAATGGTTCAACTTTCTATTTTAAACTCTTTGTTTGCTCCAACCCTAACTTTTAAAGTGATAATAAACAGGCACAAGTGAGTATTGACATTTATCGCAATATTTAAAAATAATATTGTGATAGTCGGATTTTTTATTTTCTTTGGGTTTATGCTACATTTTTCTACATTGTTAAATTTAGTTACAGTATTAAATGTTCATAATAAGCAAATATTGTAAAATATTGATTTTGAAATGAAATTAATTTTCCAAAATTATATGAATTGTTCAATATTTTTTCCCTTGATTTCGCAAATAGTGCGGTTTTGTTAACTGATGTACCAATATATGGTTAAAATATATTTTTCAATAAAGCAGATTTTAATAAATTGGTTTTTGTTAGAAATACGTATAGAAAAATGGTAAACAATTACAGACTCAAAGTCTAGAAAGGTTTCTTTCAGCATAATTCTATATAACAGTCCTCTCAATTTAGATAAAGTTAGTTACATAACTCTTATTGTGAATTCAAAGGTAGTGAATACGATTCTTCATCTCTTCATCTACATAATTCCGAAACCTCGATTTCACCTACTCTAAAGCTCTGCCTGTTTAAACATTAAACTTTCTTTTGAATTGAAAAAAAAACGGGTTAAAATTACAAATTATTTTTAAAAATACAGTCCTAATTTTGTGAAGAGAGTACCCCCACCTCCACCCCCATTATTTTTTATAATGCTGTTTTCTTTCACCACCATAAAAACAGTCGTACGCGGGGAAGACAATAACACTTGCAAGGTCGCGAACAGGGGGGACATTCTTTTTTCTTCATTTTGAACATTTTCAGCACTTCATTGCCTTGGGAAAAAATAGTTTTTGTTTCTCCAGGCCTCTGCCATATATTGCCCAACAGAGGAGCTAAACTCCAACAAAAGGGATATTAATGGAGAAATTTAAAATATATTTTGAAGATATCCAAAAATTGGATATAGGGTTAATGGGAGAAACAGTACCGCACGAAAAATAATTGAAACTACAAAACCATAAACTAGTTTAAAATGCAAATTTTTATTTCTCTAAATGTTAAAGTAGCTGTAAATATTAAAATTGTCCTCTGAAAATTTTCAAACTTGAAATTTCTCGACATGCCGGTCGATTTTTTACCTCAAAATACGAGTAAAACATCTTATATCAGACACATCTGTGTGTAGTGGGTATGTTTGTTAAGGATCGAATAGAGAGAGAAAGAGAGGGTTTCTTGAACTGACAATTACAGCATATAAGTATTAGGGCTGTAACAAATTTGAGAGTTTTTGACTTTGGGACAGACAAATAAATCGTATAGTGTGAACTAGCGCTGTTTCAGCTTACAAGAACTTTACGACAAATGAAGAAATTATCCAATAGATGTAACCTTGAACTAATGTAAAGCGTAAAACTCTTCTTAATAGAAAGTCGCCTCTGTTGTAAACACTCGGCAAGTTTTTTCGTATAATATACAGCACTAAACTTCAAAGTCATTTTTGTTCCAGCCACACAGTGAAAAATTGATGCTTATTTTTTTAAAAACAATTTCGTCGTTTTTAAAGAAACATTCACTTGCTAAATGTTAGAATAAAATATTTCGTCAAACTGTATAAATTTATTTTGTTGCTTTTTTCAGCAACTTTATTTCGTCAGAAATGAGGACGATTTCAAATAAAAATTGACATATCAATTCGAACCAGTGATCTCTTGTTCCAAAGCCAAGCACGCTATCGGCCGTACCAGAAAAGCTCGTTTGAATTGTGTTAATATATGCATATAAGAACCAAAATCACTGGAAACGAAATTATTCGTCAAAATTCAAGTGATTTAATGACTAAACGGTTGTCAAAATTTGCAAAAGTTAGTTTGACGATTGCAGAATGCTCAAAAGTGAAAGTGTTATTTCCGAGACAACAAAAAGTTTCCCTATACATGACAATATAAATATTTTTATTGGCAGTTGCACACACTCCATCCATTATCGGCTCTTTACACATGCGAGCCACATTTCAAAATCTTTCAATTTACCCATTACATCTTAGAAAATCTCACTATTCAATCTTTCATAATAAACTATCTGAAATATTCATCATTTCACACGAAATCTTTAAAAATGACATAAGGTAAAATTCGTCGTTGCGAAATAAAATTTATGAATATCGACGATAAAACTTTCTCGTGATAAATCAAACAAGCTTAAATTACCTAACCTGAACAGAAAGTTGCGTAGTCACATATCATTTTGTAAAGAATGAAAAATAGAAAAAATAGCATATATTCTCCTTAAGCACGTTTGTATCCTTACCTGTCTAATACCATGCAATATTAATTATCCCAATTTAATTTTATTTAAGTAAGTTTATAATACTTTTGGTGCCATTGTTTAAAAAATATTCACTTACTCCCACTTCTGAAATTAATTTTGAAGTTTGAAGTGACGCAGGATGATTCTCCCGTAAACAAAGTATCTAAAGAGACTGAATATATTGTGATTATTAAATCGATACTTCACTTAATATAAGTGGGGAGTATAGCGAGTGAGAGAGAGAGAATTACAGTAGCAAACATGACTGAATAGTTGTGGCAATATTTTTTGGGGATGGGTGAATTTCGTGATTTTAGGATTGAAAAATGCAAAAATATTTCAGAACTTTTTTACAAAAGCACTCAATTGATATTTATGGTTTGTGAAATATTCGCATTTAGTATAAAATTTCACTAATACCGCCTTTAAAGGCAATCAATAAAATATTTAAATGTTGAACTTAAGGTATAATTGAATTATAGATAAGTATTTTTTATATTCAATTAACGTAAAAATTTGTGACTCTAGAATCAGAATCGTGCAAAATTCTTTTTCAGTTAGTGTTTTTGAAATATGCAATAGCAGTTGATTTAGAGTTTGCACATTACATGATCTCAATACTTCTTGTTCATTTAAGCGAATCTTACAAATATATGGTTAGGCTTGAGCGATTATTACATTCTACCATTGAGATTAATCGTCAGCCATAATCGATATTTTCGATTAATCGGTTTTTTGATTAATAATTATATTCGATTAATCGATATTTTCCGATTAATCACTATTTCTAATATATCGATATTGTCGATACATATTGTTGATATATTGGTACTTTATTATTAGTATAAATACACTAGCATACTTAAGTATGCTAGTGTAAGTGTGCTAGTGTAAGTTAAGTATGCTACACTAGCATACTTAAGTAAACACAAGGATGGAAACTTTAAATTAACGTTTCAGAACGGGATTGTTTTCAGATCAAGAAATAGTACCATTGTGTTTTCTCCTTTATTATTAAAAATATAGACACTTTGCCACTTTTGTGAAAGCGTACTACTCTTACGTTTGTTGATAAACAAATGTAATTCGTCTAGAATTGACTTTTGGCATCCCGAGTGTTCTTACAGACTTAGAGTTCTTCCACACTTCTGATCGTACTTTTGGCTAATCGTCAAATCGATTAATCGTCAAATAAAAAAATACAAAATCGCAATGATTTTTTACTTATAGAATCATCGTCCACGCCTAATAAAAGTTCATGTCTTAGAAACAGAATTAAAGCAAAAATGTACATAAAAATAATTTGATAACAAAATAAGATAACTTTAAATAAGCAACACATTTTGTAGAGATTGTAAAAAAAGACTCACATTTTTTATTAAGAAACTCCCGAATAAGTTCTGGAAAGAGTTGAAAGAGTCTTCCTAATAAACTGAAGTGTGGTAAGCATTGTACGTAATTGCATTCTTGTTGAATCTAAAAATATCATAAATATTTAAGTATATAAAAGTCTTTAACTTGAGGTCACAAAAAAAAAATTAAAAAAAATAGAAACACTAATTGTATGTTAACATCAAATGCAGATACTTCCGAGTCAAGTAGATATTTCAAAAAGACTTGTTGCATCTTTTTCATTACTTTTAAAAGTAATACCCATTAAAATCTAAAAAAAAAAATAAGTATTCTGTTTTTAGATGGAATTTTCAATTTAATACTAAGATGATTTAGTATGAGAAATATATTTATATGAATGGATGTATAACATTTCAATAAATGTTATCAACGACTTATTAAACATACTTTATTTTTGATATCTTGAATTTTTTTAAACTTTATACCGATGGGAGGTAGCTATAAAAACAAAATAATAACAAAAAGAAATACTTGAGTTTATTCAATATATTATTAAGAATATCAATCGCTTATAATTATAATTTTAATGTTAGATAGGGTAAGGTGAAAAATTGGTCTTAAAACTCGAGTTTTGGCGTTAAAAGTCCAATTTCTGTCAGGAAAAAAATTGTAAAATTATAATTGTTTTATAAAAAATTTCATTTATGTATAGGAAAAATAATTGTATATTTTTATTTAATTCTGAAGTTTATAAATATTTTTCATAATTATTTTTCTAAGAAAACCTACTCCGATTCATAGATGGGGTAATTTGGGTCACCAGTAGGAATTATTGAATTTTTCGTATAAAAACGCATTATTAGAACAATTTTGCATTTAGATAAGTAACTTAAATAAAATAGAATTAATAAAAAACTTCAACTTTTAAAAACCTGTATATTTTACATAGTGTTCTGTAACAGTTTATTCTAAAAGCAGGTGTTGTAATACGCCATTTTGAAAAAAAAAATCGTCTTTTTTTATTATTCATTTTATTTGAAAACGAACACCTGCTATTATAATTTGTCTTATTTTGTTTCAGATATCTATGTTGTATGTAAGTTATTTTTAATTTGTTTCGCAGACGATTTTTTATTTCATTTAAAACATTCTGCTTCACTTTTAATAACACAAGCAAAGGTCCATTTTTTTTATTGAAATGTATTCTTTTATTGACAGTTCATTTGAGAAAAAAAGGTATGTTACTTCTATATATTAACATATAAATAGTGTTAAATATATAGCGGTTAGTTCTAGTCACTTATAAGCTTCAAAATTCATATTTTTGTAGAATAATTGCACTTTTGACAAAGATTGTTACATTTTTACGAATTTCTTATTCTTTAACATTAATAATTCGTAAACACATTTTTCCTACATTGTAAAACATTGCAAAAAAAAAAAGTAGATTTTTTTTAAAAAAATTTCATTGAAATGTATTAAAAGTATTCAATCTATACAAATCCCTGGAATATTCGTAAATAATTCGATTTTTCTAGTTATACACAGAAGTTTTCATGTATCAAACTACCATAATATTTTGTGTATACTCAAACAAATTGACATTTGGACTTGAATTAAAACTCCCAGAAATGTAATTTTCTGATAAAATGTACTTCAGAAACGAAGTAAATTAACAAAAACAGAACGAGATCAAAACATAAGTCTAACATTGCGTAATTTAATATTTATTTTCAAAAAGCCCATATTACTCCAGGACCCATATTTTCCTTCCTTACTCTACCCATTTGACTAGTCTACAAATTTATGAAATGGCAATTTCAACATCAGTTCATAAGAAAAAGTTATTTTACTCTTTTTTAACTTTACACTCTAAGAGCGTTTTTGAAATTTCCGTTTTTTTATAGAACAGTTTCCCTCGTTTTTGTTATTCCAACAAAATCAAAAAGTTCACATTTGAGATATTATTTTCGACTTAATATTTTCTCCCGTAATTAATGGAGTACATCAATAAAGCATAAGTAAGATAATAAGGAGTTAACTTTTTTTTAAATACAATTTACGACTTAAAATAAAGTAGTTCTTTGAAAACAATGGGAACATTTCAATAAATTAACGAGATGTACACATAATAAAACAACCACGATTTAAAGTAGCAGAAAAAACATTTGAGAGTTAAATGAATTATTTGCCACTTAAAGTAAGTACAAGAAGTGGGAAACAAAGCCTAATTTAAATGCGTGTGGGTGGGAAGGGGGAGTTCGAAATTTCGTCCCCTATAAATTTTGGCAATTGAATTCTATTTTATAGTACTGATTCGAATTCATTATGTCATGCATACAAGTTTTATTGCATCCGACTTTAGCGATTAAAATGGTACAACTTGAATAGATAAATGGTTTTAAGGTTATAAAAATATATCAATGCGTTTATAATTATATATAGACCAAATCATAATAATATTCTTTTTTATACTGCACCCTTTTTAACAACTTTGAAATGTGATGTTTATATTTTTTTAAGCTAGGTATGACAAGGGTTTATTCATATATTTTGGAAGTCATTCAGTATATTAAAATATTAAAACGTATATTTTCCTTTACAGAACGATCGTGACTATTTGAGTAATATTTAATTTCAGAACTTGAGCTTCGTTCAAATTCTAAATTAAGTTTAAATAAAATTAATTATAATACTTCAGCATTAATTCTGATTTTTAAATTCACTATATTATATATATATATATATATATATATATATATATATATATATATATATATATATATATATATATATATATATATATATATATATTCAAAAATAAACATTTGAAGTCTTTAATGAAGTTTTGACAAAATGCCTCAGATTATATCCAAAAATTGTCTCATATATATTTGCCTTATTTATTTTTTATAGAAAAGTCATATTTCTTCGATTTGAAGATGTAATTTGATAAGATTTATCTTTGGGTATTTGACAAATATAAACTTTTAACATGATCGTTTATGTCATAAAGGCATTAAAATGATATGAAATGTTCTTAATTTTAATATCTTATTTTATCACATACATACTCTTTTAACAAACTTAACTTTGAAAGAATTTTTAGCAATCAACGTTAAAAAATAGATTGTTTTAATTTTCGATGAATTAATCTTAAGAAAGATATGAAGGATTCGTTTTGAAGTCATATTCAGTTCTATCTTAATTTGCTATAGAAAAAGCCTCTAAGTATGTATTTAGCAAGAAGATTCAAATAAAAAAAACTTTCACTAAAATATACAAGTTACCGAGAGTTCAATTTAACATTATAAAGATATACAAAATATGCGCAACGAGTTCTAAATTTTAGTTTTTATATATTTCTATTACTTTTCACCTTAAACGGAAGTTTAGTAGAGCAATTAGATTCATTGACTGATATACTCTTAATGTTTTTAATTAAAATATAAGGCCTCAAATCCAGGGTCCTCGCTTAATGTCGGGGGGGGGGGGGATAAAATCACAATTCAAAGTTTCACTTTTAAAAAAAAAAGCCAAATGGTTCACAAGTTTGACAACTAGGTTTGCGATTTTGCCAAATTCTTGTAGACATGAGACAAAATCCCAAACCCAGTTGGTAAGCTTGTGAAATTTTTTTAATGAAACCAAGAAGTTTCACTTTTTTAAAAAAAACTAAATTTTTTACAAGTTTGCTAACTAGGTTTGTGATTTTTCCAAGTTTACAGAGATTTACCAACATTCTTACGGTTTGCGTGGCCATGAAAAATGTTGGAGTAAATCGACGAGAGCGTCACTACTATGTAAGTATCACGGCCAAGTGTCCTGATTCATTGAATGTAATAACAGATCAATGAAGTAATACATCATTAATGGAATGTATTTTTAATCATTGAATGTAACAGCGATGAGCTATTATCAATGATGGAAAGTTTGTATCACTGAATGTGATAATGGGCGCCTAGGTAAATAATTGTAAAAAACTGCAAAATTTTAATAAATTTTACTTCTGGTCGGGTTGGCAATTTCCCATCCAATATTATTTTTTCAAATACAGCAGGAAAAACTGCTAAATTACCTGGCTCTAGAAAAAGTTGGTAAAAACCCATATTTCACTTGAAAAATTTAAGGCTTCCCCCTCCCATCATAAGGCTTCCCCCCATCATAAACCCTAGCAATGACCCTGCTTAAATCTGATTATTGTTAATATGAATTTAAGTTTAAACAATAAGTAGTGTCTTATGGAAGTTACGAAACTTTAACCATGAATGGAGGAAACACAATTGTCTGATGACAAGGACTAATCAATTGTAAATCGTAGTACGAAGAGGAACAATGCAGGTTGTTGTTATTTCTCGAATCTAAAGGTAACTCAATTAAGACTTGACCTACTTTTCACGACGTCTTCAATGTGCCGGAATCAGCAATTCAACCCCCTTCCTTTTTACTTAACGAAGATCGCGACTAGAACGAGGTCTACTCTTTTTTTTGTTCTATTTTATTCTTTTTACTGCTCCTCTTAGCAATAAGCAGCACGAAAGGTGGATCTCTGTGATTCTGCAAATGAATTGTATTCAAATATGCCAGATCTACTGAGCTTGAATGGCCGAAATAAAGGGGGTTTGATACACTTTTCTATTCTAATAATTTACAACTATCATTTCTAAAGTACATAACTAGTAGTTCTGCGAACAGTAGATCTCTCGACCAAAGAAAAAGCATACACATATGTCGATTTTAATTAATTGAGGCATTATTTTATGCTAAACTTGAAGAAAATTAAACAACGCGTTTGAGCGTAAATGCGTAACAAATAAATTCAGACTAGCTGACGAAATGCTGAGAGGTCTAGTTAAAACAGAGACAATGATTGCACTTTTAACCATTAATGTATATTGTAAATACCATAAATTATTTTTATGTTTTTAAATTAACGGAGGTACAAGAAGACATTTTCATAATCAATATTAAAAGAAGATTCGTTAATCTCTGCTATAACTCTGAACAAGAATTACAATAAAAAATAGTAGTAATAATCCGTTAAAAAATCTATTTTTATCTGACGATAAATAATCGTCAAAGTATCACTAGAAAATACCATAGAACTATGCAAGTTTATTTAAACTTGGTTAGAGTCTGATTGTTTTTCCTGCAACACACATATTTCAAAGCAAACGGGAGAAGTGAATAGTAAAAAAGCTTCTATTTTTAACCCATTAGCTGATTCAGCGGTGGAAAACAACAGTTGTTGGCTCACTTGCTCTTGGCTGCTCGTTTCTTTAAGCTAAGTTTCATGAAAAATGCGATCTACGTGAGTAGGCTGCTTAAAATGAAGAATTATTATTCGTATAATTCTAATGCAATCTGGTTATAGTTATTTGTATTTTAGTGTGGTGTCAAAGTTTTTTAATAGTTCAATATTCAATTTCTCCTGCTCTACTATATATGGGCTGCTAAATGTCAAATACTGACAACTGAATGTTTGCTATTGAATACACCCCCATAATATAATTTTAAAGTTTAGTATCTATATTATATATTTAAAAGTTAAAAATAATAAGAAAAATCGAACTTGAAACATCTAATATCTTTTGATATTTTATTGATAAAAAAGTAGGATTAATAGTACTTAAACTAATATAATCAAAAATCCTTATCGATAAAAGGTATTATGTTCATAATATGAAGTAACTAAAATAATGAAGACAACTTTAAAGTGATAACTATTAAGCAAAAGTAAATTGACAATATATTTAATTTTTGCTGTTACAGTAATTACAAAATTTTATTTATAGGATCGTCCTTAACAACACGGTTTAAATGTAAAAGTGACCCAAACTTTTAACTTTAATATTAATATCACTTACTAACTTCAAAGGTTCTTAAGAAAATACATTGAACACATTTGGATAATTTTCCAAATTTCCATATAAAATGTTACTCTTATTATTTTGAAAATAAGAAATCAAGGATTATGCAACAATACGTAAATCTCATTATCAGAGAAATAATTGAGTAATATTTATTAATTTTTCACTTGCTTATCACATATTGAATGACCTTGATAATAAATTAGTTATAATAATGTCATCCACATCCACACTGAATGGATATCATATTATTCTAAAATAATGCATAGTAACCCTAATTTACACTTTCACATATAATGTCGATACTTTATTTACTAAATTAAAATTAGCAGTTAATTTAAATCCTCATCACAACGGCATAAAATAGCAATAAAATAGCTAGGAAATTTCTTAAAGTATTTGTTTCTTTACTTAAAATAAAATTAGATGTTTAAAAACAACTTCGATAATTAAAAATGGTTATTATTCTACTGTAGGAGCAGTTCAAAACTAAGCTTTTATCATCTTTGATTAATTGTTTTTATTTTGGAAATAGTACTGCGATATTTCCTGGAAACACCCTTGAAAAATTCTCAGAAAAAAATAAAAACTAATGTAATATATTTTTTTGTAAATTTAGAAAGGCAATTATTGTAATAAATATTTTTTTAAATTTTACTACATATATTAATTCATTGTAATAAACTTTGTGAAAAATACTTCAATTTGACGCATATAAAACCGGTATATTAATTACGAAAAATATATATTAATGAAAACGTATCATTCCAAATATTTTCTTTAAAAAGCACATAAATAATGAAACATTTTATAAATTTAAAATATTTAAGTTTTTTTAATTAAAATATTGTCGAAAGGTTTAAAGTTAGATGGTTTTTGAAAATAAGACATGTTTCGAAGAACACAAAACCAACAACATCTCCTTGAAGAAAGTATGAATTTTCAAAAAGTAACATTTTCATTTCAAATTAAACTCTTTAGGAAAGACGGGACAAAAGTTTCCGTCACACCCGTTGACTAGAACGAGTGCAAACAGTCTTCACTCATTTTGACATTTTCTGCTTACATTTTGAATTTTTTTTCTCGGCGATTGTGTGGATTTGTCTCAAAAAACGATTTGCCAAAAAGTTTAAGTTTGAAACATTTTAAAACAACTAGCATATGTTTATGGTGACAAATGCTAGTCAGAAAATGTTGTTCTTGGAAGGAAAATGAAGCTGAGAGGGGAAAGTTTGCAAACTGAACAGTTATTGCAACTAAAATTGAATAATATTCTTGAAGAACGAATGATATTTGAAATTAACTAGTTTATTATACAATCAAATTCGTTAGAAAATATATTTCTTACAGATTTGGAAGTAATGTAAAAATTGGTAAATAGTAAAATTCAAGATATCTGTATAATTGAATATATTAAAGGGGAGAATTATATTTAATTAATTGCTTTGTGGATTTCCTTTAACAAACATTAAGCATTTTATTTAATTGCAAAATAATTTTAAGTTTTTGTGCTAATTATCACATCCATAAACTGCAATTAAACAAATGACGTAAATATAATGTAACTTAAATTAATTTGGTTAACATTTCATATTGCTCATGTTCTGTTAAATTACAAACTAATAATTTAGATAAGACAGATTTTTCACACACATTTCAAGTCTTGGGAAAGTGTCTATGCAAGTTTTGCATTAAACTTTTACGATTTGATTTAAATTTGATATAGTAAAGTATTTTACAGTACACTTAATAAATTTGTTCGAAATTAATTCATTTCTGAATTTTTCGGAATTATGCATTCCAAAAAAATGTTGGTTTCCACAGAACATAAGCAATTCTCGATTTACCGGTAAAAAATCTTTATGCCGCTTTTTCATACACCTGGAAATACGGAGCCGGTGACGGCACCGGATGCAATGTTATTCAATTATAACTTTTTCACATAGTCCGGTCCGTCAAATTTACAGGCTCCGGCCCAGGGAATGAAAATTTAGCCTGCATTGAATTAGCGTCCACTATGTAGAAATCCGTAAGGGACGTGTTTTATACTTCAGAAACTGAAGGCCGATGACAGTTTCAGAGTGTGTAGTGATCAGCAGGAATTATGATTTTATCTTTCTCCCTTCCAATTAAGCCTTCAGTTTGTGAAGGAAAAAGCATGTGCCATACGGCTTTCAATACAGTAGGGTGCTGGTTGAACTTGACAAATCGGATGACGGACCGGCATCTGATTTGTCAGTTTCAATGTTTCCTTTTGTACACTTTTTCACGTACGTCTAGATTTATCGGTGCCGATGAGGTATTTGTGTGTTCTTTACATTTACTTTCACATTGTAGTTGTTCTCATTGTGACCATACAATTTTCTTTTATTATTACGTGTATTTCTATCATTACTAAAAAGGAGTAAATTGATCAAAAAAGGTTGTTAGGACAATAATAAAACTTAAGGAAAGTAAATCAATTTACGGGGAAAAGAAAGAGATTGTTTAAAATAAAATCAAAAAAAAAAAGTGTGGCAAATAAGTTATATATATATAAGAAGATTTTCAATAACAAAAACTGCATATTAATGTTATTGTCAGCATTTATTAACAGTTCTGTAAACAAATTTATGGACTCCTAAACACTGAAATTTTAAGCCTCTCTTAAAAAATTTAAAGAAAAATCATTGACAATAGAAACTGGTCACCAAAGACTCCATTTTTTCCGGTGTATGAAAAACCGGTGACCGGTGCCGTTGCCATCGACATCACCGGCTCCGGTTTTGCCGGTGCGTGAAGAAACGGCCTTAGTGTATTTCAAAAAACGGGCTTTATCACAAAGTTTTTGAAGGCTTTTTAGTTGGGATGTCTTCATTTAGTTCTCACTGAAAATATGCTACTGTTTTGTGATTTCGGGTTCAGTTACTACTTTTGATGACATTTTAAGCATTATTAATAAAGTATAAATTTTATTAATTTACATGATTGAAATGTTAACATATTATTGTATCTCAGGCCCCGTGTAAGAAGCTACGTATAAAAATTTAAAGTGTGTAATATTTTGAAAATTATTATATTAAATTTTTTTATTATTATTATTATTACCTTATTTTGAAAACTTTTTCAATTTACATTTTATATTTTATGTATAGAGCACAACTAAGGTTTAAGTCACTACTTTGTCTGTTTTCATAGAAACATTTTGCTTCCAGTTCAATTTAATTTATTTTATGCCCCATGAACGAAAACCCACTGCTTTAAAAAAGTGGGATTAATAGGATGAACAAATTTATAGCTTAATTTTGTTTTAATTCTAAGTAGACACTTTCCAGCAGTAAAAAAGTTTTTGCGCTTTGCAAAGCATGAGTCGTTACTCATAAATTCTGCTGTCGTCTTGAGTGTTAAAAGTAGATATTAATCAAGAAGTTCTGGAAATAACTTTTATAATTCTGTAGAATTCTTCACCACATTCTGGCATATTACCAACCGTCTTAATTGCCGATTGGGTGGATTTTCATTTATGAAGTTTTTCCCAGAATTCACGAAGCATGAAAATTAAGAAAAATAATTCTTATCTTTATTAAGTATCACATTATATTTTGATGTAGTACCAAACGATTAAGTTTGTTACACTTTTGTAGAAGATTTTGCGGCTATTCTAAGTTGCTCGCTTTCTTTAAAGCACGAATGTCAATATCAGGTAAAATATTTATTTTTTTTAATTTAGATAGATTATTATATTCAAAAAGAAACGAAAAAATTCCAGATAAAAGTGCCCTTATGTAAACGAAATATTAAAAAATTCTATTAACTGTTTTTGGACTCTCTGATAAATGTCTAATAATTGATAGTTAAAAAATTACCAATTTTTTTAACTGAAAAGGTTGTTAGCTGGTAGAATTCTTGATTACAAGGTTTCATCGAGGCTATTCATCACATATTAATGACAGTTGCTCTAACTTCGAAAAAATATAGACTAGTCAAATTATCATTTTACTTATATTTGTTATATGTTATGCTTATACACGCATATACTTATGCTTATACACACATATACTTATGCTTATACACGCATATACTTATGCTTATACACGCATATACTTATGCTTATACATACCTATACTTATTTATACTTATGAGTGGCTTTTCTATGCGCTTCAGAATGCCCGTGGCAATCTTAGTTTTATAAATGAGTTCAGTCTGATATGTTCTTCTGTCCCAGTCATCAAGTTAAGTGAAACTAACTATTTTTATCAAAACAAAATAACTTTTAAACTAAACACATTTTTGTATAGTGAAAAACACTACTTTCCTACATTTTACTAAACATATTTTCTATTTTTGTGTTAATTTTAATGAAATATATTAGATCGATTGATGTGCATGAAAACAAAATTCTACAGAAATATTTTATTCCTATAAAATTAATTTATGTGCTTGTTATATGAAGGGGAGGGGTCAATTATTTAATGTACTAAAATTTCACCTAAGATGTGTTTGAAAAAAATTTTAAACTTATTAATAAGTCTACTGCATTAACCATAATGTACGTTATTTTAATGTGAACAGACAAATTAATTCTGAGCTAAAGCACTTTTACACGTCAAAGAATCCCCCAATGAAAATATTTACAACAAAAAAAATAGGTGCTATTTCACAAAGAATTTTGATGCCTTCCCATCTCTTTCAACCTTCCTGTACCCTTAATTAGTTACATTGTGTATTTAGGGAAGATAAATCTGAAATTCGTTAACGAATCAACACGACAATCCTCCTAAATCCCTGTCCAGAGCGTCGAGGCAACGAAACAAATGCTCGATGTGGTCGAGGCAGCTTAGCTAAGGATAGCATCCAGACAGGCGATACTAAAGCCTGCTTAAATTTAGATCAGCCTTACGTCAGACAAAAGTATGCCAATCCACACTGTGAGCTTCTACATTGTGGCTTTCAGATAAAAGTTAGGACGAATACTTACCTCAACAGTCAGTTTCTGAGCTACAGCCAGCCGGAGCTCTTCTTTTTTCATGTGGATCAGAAAAAGGAGGAGACCTGTGGGAAGTGAAAAGACTTTTTAGAACGAGGGCGTTGAATGGATCCAGAATACACGGTTATGTTATTAGGTGCAAATGCCGTTCTTAATAATTTAAAAGCACAATTTTTCGTTGAGTTGCATTGATTATTCAAAATTCAAAGTTTTTAAAGGTCATAATCTAAATGTAAAACTTTTACACATATGATTTTATAAAAATGATTAATTAGGTTAGAATTAGCGTAGAACTACAAAAACGCAATGGGATATTTACGATTATTTAGTATCTACCCAGAAAGAAAATCCCCAATGCCTGTTCTGGAATTTTAGTCATAGTCATATGCCTAGCACAACATCTCAGCTGGAACATCATTCTAATATTATTTGTGTTCAAAATGCACTAGATATCCATTTAGATTAAACTAGTCGAAAAGCCAAATTCGCTTTAGAATCTGACTTGACTTTGAATGCCTCATTCAGCATCAAATCATTACAGCTCAAATTCAAATATGAAAATATAACTAGATGGAAGACAATATTTTGTTTCAAAAAATAATTCTCTATGTAAGCTTATAAAACATTACCCCGCTCTGAAACAAACAGCCATACCTATTAACAATATCCATATACAAATATACCTTACTTCCATTACTACTAATATAGAAAAGTGTCAATTTAAAGCAAAAATAACTAACTAAATAATAACTTTTTTATTATTATTAAATAAATATCACAAATGATAGTCAAGTAGTTTTTAAAAATTAAACTTACAATCTATGGATGGTTTAACTAGATGTTCTACAGTTCCACAACAGAAACCTAGAAAATATATTTGAAAATTATTTTTAATTTATATACATTTTATTATAACCTATTATTATACATTTTTAAATTATCAATTAATACAAAAATTTAATTGCAAACAATAAAGGAACATTTGTTTTTTGTACAATTAATTGTTCTCTTAAAATATAATTTAGAAAATGCTTTTCTTTTAGAGTATTTTTATTTTCAATATTGATTTGTGTTCCATCATAGTTATTGTGAAGATCATAAATACTGAGAATATAACATTACATTTTGATTCATATTTACAAATTACAATGCTGATTATTTACATTTGCTAAACTGAATTATGAGTATGAGGAGGCATAAATAAGAGAAAATTATGCAAGATGTCACAAAAGGGCTTGTGCATACTTATTTTATACATACGAAAGTGGAAATGTATATAAAGGTATGACATAGTAAAATTGGTAAGGCAATTCATATATTTAATTATGTTATGGCTACATTTTATATGACCTTCAGTCAAACAGTAGAATTTTTAATTAATTTTCGTAAGTCCAATCACATCTTTTTAAAAGTTACCGCAATAGCTTTTTAAAGACAACACAAATATATTTAAAAAATATATGCTGCACCAATTTATCATATATAATGTTTAGCTTCATTGTTTTCTTTTAATGCTAGCCAATTTATTATTATATAATTATTTAATAATTAGCTTTAATAAGTATGATATGTGACTTTACATAATGTATTTCTACATAAGTTATAAATATATGTTATAAGTATAGTTTCTACATGTATGTTGTATTGTATTGTCTTTTTTATGGTTGTTGAAATAAAATAATAACAATTATAGATTGCT
Source organism: Troglohyphantes excavatus (assembly GCA_963932185.1). Taxonomy (NCBI): domain Eukaryota; kingdom Metazoa; phylum Arthropoda; class Arachnida; order Araneae; family Linyphiidae; genus Troglohyphantes; species Troglohyphantes excavatus. Next base: position 48,028,194 of record OZ010674.1, on the reverse strand, counting down.
AAAAGTAAATATATGTAAATAGCTAAAAGTAAATAAAGTAAATAGCTGCTGAGATTTATCCCAGCAGCTGAATTTGTACTTAATACAAATTTTAATAAATAAAATAGCAATAGAACTAGAGGAAAGGAAAAATATCTCCAGTAAGAACTCGAATTGTTAGGTTATATTTAAAATTAAAGTAAATGGGTTAAAGTAATTACAAATGTGATGTGTGTTACTGAGTGTCAAAGTGATCAAATTGATTATGTGTCAAAGTGATGTGTGTCAAAATACTGCTTTCAAGCACGCAGGAGTTTATGCATTGTCATCCGACCAAACATATGTGGTCTAAAGGGGAGCGGTGCCAGTTAAATCTGCCATTAATTAATGAATCATACAAATTGTACGATATTTTACATTTTATTCACAAATAAATATAAATGTTGTATTATTAATTAAATTTTATTTATAATTACTTACATTTTATTAATAATCAATTATCTGTATTTAAAATTGTCTAATGTCTTGAGTATATATTTTATATATTTAAAGAAATGTATGTCACAATATTAAAACAATAAACAAAGATAGATGGTATTCCGGACGTGGGACTCAACTTACGTAATAACAAACATGCCGCGGAACGTAATTTACTCTTGGGATTTAAATTACTCTCTCTGTTTTTAATCAATAACATGGGTATCAAGATAAAAACAACATGTTTTACTTTTAAGATAGTCCCTTCTGACATTCACAAACACACAAAGACATTAATTTGGTCTGTTTTGATAGGAAATTAGGCGCACATACGTGTTAAATCTTTAAAAAAAAACAAGCACGTATATGGTTAATTAGCTTGTTTATCTTCCTTCAATTGGGAAGGTTTGCGTTGACGACCAATCTGATGACATGTTTCACGTGAAAACCTTCTGACCGTGCTCTGACTCTTCCAAATACGATTTTTTTTTGCACTTTTCAATTTATATCCATCTCTAACATGTAGAAAAATAACAAGCGCAGCTACATAATTTTGTCCGTCTGAACTTTGTGCAGTTTTTATAAAAATGATACATACAGACTCTCGGTAAAATGAGAGATTTGCAGGATAGAAATACACTTTTTTGACAAAAGTCAAAAGCATAACGCCGAGCTTTCAAAAAGTTTTAGTTTTACGCACGGGCGGCAAAACACTTAAGTGATCTTATGAAATATACCTGGACATGTTCCAGAATCGCTTCTCAGTAACCGGCAGCTCTTTCAGATATGGTTTGGCTGAGAAAACGCCAGAAAAACACGAACTGACGACGAAGAAAATTCGCAATTTATATCACATTCACCTTCGCTCCCAATCCCAAACCTCCAAATTCAAGAAGAAGACATTTAATTATCAAGAAATAATAATATAATACTTAACTAATGAACTATAAGTCTAGTGTTCACATAGTTTTAAAAAAGGGCAGTGGGGGGATTTGTCAAAAAGGGCACTTTTTGTTATGTAAAAGGGCACTTTCTGTTGACTAAAAGGGCATCTTTAACTGGATTTTTTTCAAGAGGGCCAGAATTTTCTCTTTTTTAAAGTTTGTATATTTTGAGTTTTTTTAAAAATGTTTAAAATTTCATAAAAAATAATTTTTTTTTAAAAAACTGCACCATAAATTCATTACATAAAAAAATCTCTAATAGTAGTGTTTTTTTTTTTAATTTAAAAAAAGAAAATTCTGAAATCCTCAAAATTTTCTAAAGTTCCTTGTTAAAAAGTTTTTATTATCTCAAATTTCATAAAGGGGAGGAGAGAGATAAGTTTCAAATAAAAAAAATTAACAAAATATATTAGCAGTAAAACAAATTAGAACATTAATACAAACTAAACAAAAAGAAAAAAGCTTCTTCCAAAAATCAATTTTTATAACTCCAAATGACAAGTCCTAAACTTCAATTTCGTAAATTAAATTATATTTTCGAAAAATTTAATGCCATTTTGTTATGTAGTACAAATAAAAACATGATGAAATATAAAGTCGTGAAGTATAAACATTTATTCATCAGATGCAAAAGGATTACAAGTCTTTCAAAAGAGATCGCAGCAGATCGCGTTTAGTGAATTTCTACAATTTTAAGGTTTTTTATGAATGAAAAAATTCTTAAAAGTGTGCCATCTCGAAGTTGCATTCATCAGAGGCAACCGAAATTAAGGGTTATAACCATCTTAAATTTCGTGTAATATCCTCGTTTGACAAAGATCGCAAATATTTTTGCGAAAAAAATATTTTTTTAATTACAGGTCGCAAAGAAGATACTGAAAAAAAGGCAGGACACATTTTTCACTTCTAAAAAGGGCAGGGCGCATCGGCACTTACAAAAAAGGGCAGGGCGCGGCGCTCTTTGAAAACCGCATAACTGGAATACTAACTATCAGTAGGAACATAACTATATAATAGAACAGTTCTGTAGATGTGTTGAATATATTTTATAACATAATTCTATGATGGAATTATTCTAATGGAATTATTCTAATGGAACTATTTTATGGAGATATTCTATGGAACTTTTCTGTGGAGATTTTCTAAAAAAACTATTCTATGGGTATATTTTATGGCACTGTTATTTGTAATTATTCGATATAAACCATTCTATGTAAATGTAAAATTCTCTATGAAATTTTTTCTATAAAAAGATGGAACACTGTTTCACCTTTGGAATAATAATTTACTATATTTTAAGATATTTTTCAAAATAAAAGCTGGATCATTTGCATTATACAATACTCATTAATTTAAACCTAATATAAAGTTTATTAGTTTTCGTATCTTGACAACGTTTGTTTTGTCAATAAAATTATTTATATAGTTAATAAGAAACTTCATACGCACTAAATACAATTTTTATTCTTTTACATTTCTATCTAAAGTAAACTTTTCTAAAGATATGTTTAAAAATCTATAAAAACAGCTTAAGCGCATTTCATTTTTTTTAAAAAACGACCAAAAAATGGAGTAATATACTTTAAAATTTTATTTTTTGTATACTTATGCAAAACCTTTTTTTTAAACTAATAATCATGTACAATAAATAGGGTTCTGATACTTCAAATTCTAGAAGAAAACTACATTTTAATAAATTTATAATTTATATTAGACTAAAAACATTTAGCAATACTGTAAATATATTTTCAAATATATATGGTTTAAAAGTATTTACCTAGTAATACCATAGCTATATGCGATGAAACTTGGTCTTCATGCTGAACTATATTAACAATAATTTGCGGACTGCCGTGTAATATTTCATGCAGCATATGAAGAATTATCTTTTTTCTTACATTTAACAATTGTTTATCTTCCAAACTCAATACAACACAAGCAAGACATATATCTTCTTTATCATTAGATGGAAGGGAAAAGTACCATTTCTTTTCATGATTCGAAGGTTCTTTACAACACATTTTGTAATATTCATTTGTTTGTAACGGATCAACGAATCATCCCTAAACAAATACTTATATCACGTAGAGTTTATGAATTTAAAATAAAAATTTAAATAAAAGCAAGTCAAGACTTAAAATGTTTCAATCTTCTATGAATATTATATGCATTCGTGAGGAAACAAACTTATTCCTAAAAGTATTTTTTTTTATCATTTAACGAATCGTAACAAAACAGAAAATTATAAGCAAACGATTAATAATTGTTGCTTGATAAAACTTTTAATGAGTAAAAAATTCCAAAAATGAAAACGATTTTACTTTACAAGTTTTTAATTGGAATTTTTATAAAAAATGTAACTATTAAAAAAAATATGTATAATTGTATGTTAATAAGTATCGGTTATTTACTTTTAAAGACAAATTATTTTTAATGCTAGCTGAACAATTTATATAATATATAATTATAATAATAATCTGAATTATATTCATTCATATATATCGTTTGAACATAAAACATTCCAAAATAAAATATTGAATTCGACACTAAAATTATAGATAATAACTTTGGTAAAATATAGGTGGCTTATTAAGATTCATTAATTAATATTATTAACAAATTTTTAAATTCCATTTTTTAATTCGTAAATGTTAATTAAATTATGATCACTCAACTTTAACTATGATCGGTTATTGTTGGAAATAAATTAATTAAAAATTTTATTACATAGCTTTGTTCCATTGAATGATTTTCATTTTATTCATGAAAGGTACGTAGTTTTTTTTAACTATATACTTTATACTTTCATTTCTATATACAAAAATAGTAAATCGGTTATTTTTATTATGTGGATTACGCTATAAGGAAGAAAGTACAACTACTTATAAAAAGTTTTGGGTCACTTTTAATGTTTGCATGAAACTGATAGAAAGCAGAATTTACTACTTTATCTACACATTTTTAAATTGAATTGTCGTTTTAAGCAATTTAAAACAGTTGAATTTATTAAAGATTTAATAGAAAATAAATAAAAAACTTTCAATTTGTTTAGTCATTGTTTTGTGGAAATCTTTGTATTTGTGGAAATATGTTTTAAGCATTAACATGTGTTTTAAGCGAAAAACATTATTTTTTTTTCTCAAAAATTACATTTAATTCAATTTAGCACATTTAATTATATTCATTAAGTTATCGTAATTTTATATTTGTATCAGATAAATTCGTTGATACATTACGAAAAAATTCCAAAACTTTCTGGACATTTGATTGTTAACATCTAATCTTTTAAATACTTTAATGGAATAACATTTTGTTCTTAAGTATAAATTTAATTTTGTTACTGTAATTCATACTTACAATCAATTTTACACTTTTGTAAAACTTATTGAATGTGAAAGGCGAAAAACTGGTTAGAGTTATTTGAATTTTTTTAAATAATAAATTCTAAATTTCGAAAGATTTTTAAGTGAAACTATTTACTTACACTACAACGATTACCATTTGATGCACATATTGAATAACCAAAATATGAAGTTCATAAATAATAACTACTTGTGCATTTCAAAAACAACTAATGTTTTTAAAATAGAAAATATTTTTAAAAACTGTTATTAAATGTTTTTGGTGATATCTGCATTTACTAAAACTAACATTTTACTTAGTATTTTTAACATCAACATTACATCATTTGAACATTAAAGAAGAGCATTTGAATAAGAATATTCAAGATAAAGTTTTATAGTAATCTCTCCAATATTTTTTGGGATAAATTGATTTAAGTATAGAATGAATGTTTTATTTAAAAATATCACCTGTTACACTAAATCTTAGTAAAATAATAATTATACATTTACAAAGAATTTGTTAAGTAATTAATTTGTTATTTTTAATAGTTAAGAGCAATTTTTATGAAATTTTTTAGTGTTCTATGACTTTTTAGCGCCATTATATGCACGTGAAAGATCAATACATTCTATATAAGAAAGCTTATGTACACATTTGTGACATCATTAGAGAATCTACGCACATACCGACATCAATATTATTCCGACATCAGTACTATTCCGATATCAATACTATTATTTAAATTTTTTAGCTACCATTTTAAAATTTAATAATAGCTATTTTATTTTGATATGACATTAATTATAATTTGTCGATAAACTTTAATAAGTACACTTCAAACAATTTTAAAATAATACTTATTTTATCAAAAAATATAATTTTATGTCCTTTTATATATTTTTAAAACACGTATTTTATAATATGAATTTTCAGTAGCTAAACATTTCTGTTATTCTCAGATAACAGATAAGTTTAGATTTTTCTTTCAAAATCAACAAATAGCTAATAAAAAAAGCTTTTCAACACGTTTTCTAGTTTAAAAATCCAAATACATGTTTTTAGAACAATCATAACTTCTAAAATGTATAGTTCTGCTACGTAAAAACAAGCATGTTCCAATTCAAATGAACACGAGATATGCTTAATTATTAAATACATATTTTTATTTGTTTGAAATAAATATGTATGAGTATTTTTTATGTGCAGTAAATTTTTATTTAAATAACTTAAAATATCCTTAACGTTAAAACACTGCTACAAAAGTTTATTTCAATTATATCAACAGTGGCTCTAAAATGTGTTCGTACACTTTAAAATTTTTTAGAAAAAGCGCTGTAGTCTGGAATTGAATTCGAATATAAAGTCCAATATTACTTCACATCTACTCCATGTTATTCTGAATAAAACCTAATATATATATTTTAAATATTGAATTATTTTCTTTTTATAAAAATGAAAATACAAGGAAACAGAGAAAAAAACGCCACAAAAGTGAACGTACACCAAAACATTTTCGAATAAATTCATAAAAAAAATTATCGTCTGTCGCTTTTTTCTTTCTTTTTTGTGGTGACATTTAATATTCGTTTGGGGCTAATTTTTGCTTGCTTACTTCGTAATATTCCATTTATTATTTAAAAATGGATCGTAGTAGTAAGGAAAGAAAGAATAGCATTCAAATATTGATAATTTCTCATCATAATGGAGGAAAATCATCTCGAAGTATCTTAAATTAATAAATTTATCAAATTATACGATCAGTATGGGATAAAACGCTTAAAGAAGTAATTCGGATCAAAAACAAGGTAAGAAAATGTCATCCAGAAAAGTTAACTCAACGTGATCAGAGATTTATAGTTAGAAAATTTGTGAAAAATCCACGTTTGAGTATTGTAAAAATATCTACAGAATTTAATGAAGCATATTCTATTTGAATTTCAATCGAAACTGTTCGCCAAGTGCTCAGATAAGGTGGATTACATGAGCATTCTGCCGAAAAAAATTTCTTGTTAGTGCGAAATATAGAAAGCTTAGGTTTTCCTTTGCAAACACCAAGAACTTAGCCGTAACAGTAAAACATGCTTTGGGCGTGTCCTTGTGCAAGGTTGAAATTAGCATGAATCAGTATGTTTATTTAAATGTTTTAACACACAATTTTAAATTATAAGCTCAAAATTTGGGTATTGGAATCAACTTTGATTCTTATCAAGATAACGATCTTTAGCACACGACTCTAACATTTGCCTCTGTTGACTGTACAATTGTCCACAAGTTCTGAGAAAACGCTTCAGCCGCTGAATTTAAACCTAATAAAACACATATGTAAAAAACAGGAATTTAGAGTACGAATATACTACATTAAAACGAAAAGCGAACTTAAAAAAGTAATAATCGAAGTATAAAAGAAAATGATACAGAAATTATAAAAAATCTAATGAAATTCATGCCTAGACGTTTAATAGCGGTTGTGGATGTTACAGGACATCCTACTAAGTACTAATTTACCTAAATATTCATATATTTATTAATGTGTAGAGATTTTTTTAAAGTGTACGAAGACTTTTGTGAGATAATTTTCTTATTACTTTTTAATTATTGATTTTCCAAAAAAAAAATTTACGATGTTTTTAAAATATTTTATGTAGTTTTGTTAAGAACAATTTATATATATTATTAAAAAATTCCCATTCTGAAATATTATTTTTTATAATAAATAGAGCAGTATTTTTTTGAAATTCTTAAGTGGACGAACACTTTTGGGAGCCACTGTATAATACAAATAATTCCACATTAAAAATTATGTTCACAAAAAAAGGGCTTCCAGTAATTTTATTTTATTTAATCTGTGGTAAAGTACGAGAACTTTAAATTTATAACAAAATAATTTTAGGATTTAAATTATATCCATTATATCTTATATATAAAGCTGAAATCTCCAAAATCTGTCCGGATGTTGGTTTGTTTGTTGGTTTGTTTGTTTGTTTGTCAGTACAAAATAAGCTCCTTAACTACACAACGCAGAGCTTTGAAATTCACAGAATAGTTAGTTCAAAAAATAAGAATTTTAACGCGACTATTTTCAAGTCTCTACGATGTTCCATTCGAATGTTATGACATTTTTTAGCGTACGTCATCAAAGTTTCACGAAGTGGCAACAGTAAAATCAGTTAAAATCAACGGAGAAAAGCGAAAATAAAATATAAAATAATTATGAATCAATTGGAATGCCGATATTTACACGAAATACTCCA